>CM062294.1:240753185-241299937 GCA_031216915.1 Pictodentalium vernedei
TGTTCTGAACATGTGGCAGAATTTTGTAACTAACTTCATCCTCCCCGGACGAGGAAGAATTATTGCATTTTTTTATGGTATTGATGACTTAATCATTGGTGATGGGAGTGACGAGGTCATCGTCATCCCCTTCTTCTGGGATGGTATCAAATTTGGGATCACGGTAGATATTTTCAGGTGTTTATTGATGAAGTCATCAATGGCATTTATTATGATGGCGTCATCGTTGTCAGGGTCTTGATATGGCCGATGGGTTTTTCTAAGGAGGTCGGCAAAAGTGTCGGCTTTGTCTTTGTCGGTACGCATGTAGGAGCCATCTTCCTTTTTAGGGGTTTGGCTGCTGCTTTATATCTTCGTTTTTTTTACCAGTGAGGGTTTGGAAAGAGTTCCAGAATTTTTTGGCTTCCCTGGCCTCATTGAGGTGGGATGTTGGCTTGTTTTTCAGTTTGGATGGCTTTCTTAACCTCGCCATGAAGACGGTTATGTTTTTTTTAGGTCAGCTTTTCTGAGGGGGGCAGTTTCGGATTTTAGAGCACGAAGAGCTTTCTGTTTGGTTTTGATTAATGAAAGTGTGTCGCCCGAGATAGTACTTCTCCAGGGGTGCACTTCTTCTTTTGGGCAAATTTCATTTAGGGTTGAGTTGATGATTTTTTCTATGCCCTCGCATTGGGCTTACTTCAGTGGCATTTGATGGGGAGCTGTTGGAGAGTTTGACATTGATGATGTCGCGGTAGAGGTTCCAGTTAATTTATAGCTTAACTTGACAAAGTCAAGATAAGCTATTGCCATCATGTGTACGGAAGTATGTTAGTCTGTGAGTATGTTCACATTTTCCTTTAGCACAGGCTACACTTGTAGTTCTTGTCCGATCATCACGAAATTTCATATGCAGGTTTGGGGTCATGTCTAGATGAGAGCATCCCCTTTTGGTCACAATTAGTCAACCGTGTTGGCTGTCCGAGCCCAAAAACCTTTGGCACAGTCTACAGGTCGTATTTATGATGGGATTTCGACTTGGTGGGATGCCTCTGTATAATATCTAGATGAGAACGTCCCCTTTTGGTCATGATCTGCCACCCGTGATGGTTGCCCAAGCCAAACACTTTTCGCACAGTCTGCAGGTCATATTTAATATGGAGGAATTTCATTGTAACTTGGTAGGATGACTCTGTATGATGTCTAGATGAGAACTTCCTCATTTGGTCACGATCTGTCAACCATGACGACTGCCCAAGCCCAAAACCCAAAAACCTTTAGCACAGTCTACAGTAGTGATGAGCCGATTATCGGTACAGGTTATCGGTATCAGCCGATAAATGGCTTATCGTCCGGGTATCGGTATTGGCAAAAAATACCAAGTCTGCCGATAATGGTAGCCGATATGTCTTTTTTTTCAAATCAAGTTCTCAGACCAATCGCTGATAATCTCAACTAAATAGTAGTAGTTACTCAGGTTAGGGCTTTTTAGAAAACATATTTTTGGGGTATCACCCCAAAATAAGCCCACCCCATATTTCTCTGAATTAAAGTTTTGACTACTGGTACCGGTGGAGCATTCTTCAACACACAGGTCATCACGAAAATGTGCACGGAAATTTCAATTGTTCAATCAAAATAAAATTATGTGAAAGTGTTTTGGAGTTGTTTTTTTCTCAATTTAATCTTTCCACATTTTTAGCTAAAAAAATAAAATTCCCAAACTACATGCTTTTGTGTTATTTATTATTGTCAGCCCTCGTGTTTATCAACTTTATGTTGAAGACGAATGGGAAATTCCCAGTTCATAAATTATTAATGACAGCGTGTTCAGTGACCCAAATTGTTCATTTTTATTACTTTAGAAAATGAGTTGAGAAATTACCTGATGTGATCCATGCAAAAATAGCTGTTCAAAAATAAATATGAATTAATACCCTGAGTTGTAATATCCAGTTTGATCCATTCTACAGGAAAGACTGTTTTGAAAACAAAACAAGAGAAAGCCATATTGTTTACAACAATGGGGACACATTATGTACACCAGGGCGGTCAGTTTAAATATAGTTTGTTTATTTAGGAAACATGCCCACATGTTATTATTATCAATGCATTGTTGGCCAAATATATTCTCATACTGCCGCGGTTATGTGAAATCAAAATTATAAAAACTCGAAATATAAATTAAATAAAAAAATGACCTCTCAAGTCTAATTAACTTCAGGTGACCTATTATATATACTATTGTTATGGTTTATACCAAATTTATCCATTTTGTGTAAAAAAATGGAATTGAAAGTTTATTGAAAACTGAAAAAAATTCTGTTATGAGATAACACAAGAATTCAGTTATCTCCCCTTACTTATATACGAACAGATTAGGTACATGTGAAGCTGTGTATCTTTGTCTTCATTTTGAACCAAGTGTTTTTCGCCCATTCCATCCCATGCAGAATTCCGTAATCCCCCTCCCCCCACTTCTACACACAGCAGATTAAGGACAAGTGGTAATGATTCATGAATTTTTTTGGTAAATACAGTACCAGTGAAAATACGTTGCATGGTACCACAAGAAAATTTGCTCTGGATTTTCCATCACTGATGCTTGTTGAAAGAATCAATGACGAAAAAATGTGAGGAAATTCTTTGTGACTATCTTGCAACTTATTGGCCTGTACAGATAGGCAGGCCTGCCCGTCTGACCCCCCACCCCACCCCCCCCCCCCCCCACCCACCCACCAATTTTATTCTTTTCTGGCAATAACAGCCAGGTTCAGTGTCGATACGTCAATAACTGGGGAATGGATAGTGCAGATAGTTATCCGGTGCCAACAGTGTTGGCTGTGAACTGCCCCCTGTTCATCTTGCACTTGGAGAAAGTGAACGCAACAGACTTTACCAAGAAACGATCCACCAGTGCATGTAAATGCTCACACGTGAATGTAGGGCTGCACAATATTCAAAACTGAATACCGGTATCGGTATTCAAAAAATATTGCGGTATACCGGTATATCGAAAACTGTTCAGATATATGAACACAAGTACCACAATCGAGACTCGAGGCATCACAGTCGGAACGAATTAGCCTGCCTTGATGATGCGGTTCGAAAAACCTTTACCCAGCGCAGACGATATCAAAATTTATTATTTTCAAAATTAGTTTATCAGATTTTGCCCAAAGATTTCAACAAAACTATATCATGTGACCCCTCATTGGAACGAGCTCAACGAGTTCGTTCCAATGAGGGGTCACATGAAATAGGTTTGTTGAAATTTTTTAAATTTATTTTTTCAACTGCTGATTTTGTATATTAAGAGGGCTCAAGCAGACAATTCCTTTGATAAGGGGATAATATTCATTCAGGGCTACAGTTAAAAAACTTAAGACATCTTGAAAATGAAACTGTGGGTAAATAAATAATGACAATAAACCAATATTATTGTAATTACACAGGTATTCAATCGATATTGGTTTGAATACCGTATGTATTGGTTTATCGATATACCGCGCAGCCCTACGTGAATGGATTATTTTGGGGTGTTTTTCACAATGGGAGTTATGAATACTGAGGGCACCTTTTCTTGCATGAGTAATACAAAACACAGTTCAAATATTTTTTTAATAAACACAATTCAAAATGGAAATGTTTGATGATTCCGATGGAAAAAACGAATAAAACAAACACATACAACTTTATGTACATTAATAATTTATTTAATATCAATGGGAACACAACACCATAAAAACTAGTATCGGTATCTGTCCGATATTAAATTGAAATATCGGATATCGGCAAATACTGATGACACCCATATCGGCTCATCACTAGTTTACAGGTTGTATTTATGGAGGGATTTCATTGTTACTTGGGAGGTTGACTTCATATAATGTCTAGATGAGAACGTCCCCTTTTGGCCAAGATTGGTCAAATGTGACGACTAAAGGTGCCCGAAGCCCGAAAACCTTTAGCTCAGTCTACAGGTCATATTTATGAAAGGATTTGATTGTAACTTGGTAAGATGACTCCAAATAATGTCTAGATTAGAACGTCCCCTTTTAGTCGTGATCAGTCTGCCATGATGGCTGCCCAAGCCCAAAACCTGAAAACCTTTAGCATAGTCTATAGTTCGTATTTATGGAGGGATTTCATTGTAACTTGGTAGGTTGACTCCATATAATGTCTAGACGAGAACGTCCTCTTTTGGTCATGATTGGTCAACTGTGACGGCTTCAGGGACCCAAAGCCTGAAAACCTTTAGCACAGTCTACAGGTCATATTTATGAAGGGATTTCATTGTAACTTGGTAGGATGACTCCAGATAATGCCCAGATCAGAACGTCCGCTTTTGGTCGTGATCATTCAACCATGATGGCTGTCCGAGCCCAAAACCCGAAAAACTTTAGCACAGACTACAGGTCATATTTTTGAAGGGATTTCATTGTAACTTTGTAGGATGACTCAGTATAATGTCCAGATGAGGACGTCCCCTTTTGGTTACGATCGGTCAACCGTGTTGGCTACACAGGCCCAAAGCCCGAAAACCTTTAGCACAGTCTACAGGCCGTATTTATGAAGTGATTTCATTGTAACTTGATAGGATGACTTGTTTTGGAATAATTTCACTTGGTGACTTTCGTTGACTTACATTAACTGTGATGGCCACATACATTAACTGTGAGGGTCACATTAACCCACCCCTCAATTCATTTGTGCAGTCTACACCTCATATTATTTTTTATTGAAAACATAGCATACAGGGAACAGAAATTAACATATTCCCAATTATCACAATACTTGTCTTCTTTCATAATCCTTTCATAAACATTGAACATTATCCTTTTCATCAAACTCAACACACAGACAAGTTAAGCTACATTGTCATTGACACTTTCATTCTAAAGTTCCTGTGGTGGGTGGGGGAGGGGGTACCTGAGGGGACCATTGCCTAATTTGATTGAGGCATGGACCGGGAGGTGGTCACTGCCTTGGTCATCTTCGCCGACCCAGTGCTTGTCAATGTGATTTATCAAAGAGTCGCTGGCAATTATTAGGTCAAGGATTTCGGATGGGAATAGTGGGTAGCTGCTGATGTAAGTCGTGGAGTTGTAATTCATAACCACATGTAGGTTATGTTTTTTGGTGATTTCAAGAAGGGCTTCACTGTTGGGGCCGGTTTTATTGCAGCCAAAGTATAGGTGTTTGGCATTGAAGTCGCTAAGGAAGATACAGTGTTTGTATTTCCTCATAAAAAATTCAAAGACGGTGACAGAAACAATCTTGCTTGGGTTGTTGTAATAACAAACAATCTCAGTGTTTTTATTATCGACTATGATTTTGGTTGCAATCACCTTGGCACCGAGGTGTTCAGTTTTGATGGTTTTGCTTTTGATGTTCTGCTGTATTAGAAGAGCAACTCTGCCTCCTTTGGTGAGCTGCAGGTCTAATAACACTGAATCCACTGAACGAGAAGATTTTTATACTGTACCAATGACCCAGACTTAGCTGGTGCTAACTCTAAAAAATCCAGGGCCAAACACAAATTTTGCCCCCCAATCCCCAAAATTTGCATCTAAAACCAAAAGAAATCATGTCCTAAAGGACCTCCATACTTTGCCCTTACTGCGCATGCGCAGTGTCAAGGACGTTCCGAAATTGGCGCCAATTATCATTCTCTGTTTGGCCCTTCATCAGTCAACATCTCACTGATCTTTGTGCTTGTAAATCTCAGTTTAAAGGATGCCAGACACGTAATTACTGGAGAAATGGTGATTCTAAGGAGGATATAGAAGGAGGAGAGGAAAAAGGAGTGACAAAAAATAATCAGGGCTGTACTTAAAATTTTTTATGAAATTATGTTAAGTTGCCTATTTTCGAGGCATGGGCCTCTTGTTGTCATTCTTGCTATAAAGTTGCACTGCTTATTCAGTGTTTCCTCTCCCCTGGTCTTCTAAGTCCCCCCTTGCTATTCTCCTATGCTTTTGGTATATTTTTGAGAAAGATCATTTCTAAATTCTCTTGGAAGAGTTAGCTTGGTTACAGAATGTTTTCTGTTATTTTCCCCATAGTTACGTTTTCACCCATGGGTGTATAAACGTTGTGTTCTGCATCTTCCATCTGATGTTCTGCAGATTCTCACCTGGGAGTCTCTGTCTTGCATCAGATAGAGTGTGATTTTGATGACTGATTTCGGGCCAGTTTTGTCAGTGCCTGGAGTCATGTTTTCTGGTGTTTTTACACTGTTTGTTTACATTGGCAACAGTCTCTTTTGAGGGGGGCTGTTTGCCTTTGGAGTAGTTTATCTCACTATAAGATACATTATTATTATCCATAAGTGTTGCATTAATTATTTAATATAATTTTAAAATTTTTGACCACACTTAGCCTTCGGATCCATTGGGGCTCAACGTTACTTTTCAGAAACTTGGGCTTCGCTGAAAAAATATTTTTCAAAAATTATTTTGATTTTCAATTGTTTTTTCATTATTAATGGATCATGTTATTATGTATCTTTGTGTTAGGGGTTTGTGCGAGTAACTAGGACTTGTTGACTTTTCACAATGAAAGGATATTGTTCAAATTGTAATAGGAAGAAATCTTCCTCTGACTTTCATGATCATTGTATTAATTGTAGTCAGTGTTCTCGCACTAATCCCTGTTCTATATGTCAATATTGGGATGACAAACATTGGAAACGTGTGTCACGATATGTTGTTAGTGGAGAAAGGGCTATGCCGGCTCTTTCTCCGCAGGGTCACTCTACTCTATCAGTTTCTATTTCAGAGGAACAAGAACAGGGTGATGTTTCCATGTTATCTTCCACAAGTGCGCTTCCGTCGTCACAAATGAATACAGAGCTAGCGGCAAAAGTGCTCATGGAGATTAAACAAATGTCGTCCGCTAGCTCGCCCGGTGTAGCGTCCATTCACCGAATGGGTCAGCAGCCGGGTTCGTCCGATGTGGTCCAGGAGGAAATGTTGGGTGATGCGAGCACTATAAACATTCAACGTGCACACCCAGTGATGGCGGATAGTAGGAGAGATCGGAGGAAGCCTTCGAGTCCGGTTCCTAGCTCGTCCAGGTCCAGCCGGGCCGCGAGCGAGAGAGGCCCCTCTCTCGTACAACAACATCTGGGACCAGATGTTGTGGTACAAAATGTGTCGCAAGCGGAGCACACGTCCGTCGCTCAGGACGCTCCGTTGTATAGGCAGTCCGCGGAGACTGCTCAGGCTTCTTCCTCTCATCAGCGCACACGACCGCACCTTGGCTACGTGACCGCCGATATTTTACCAGCTTCACCGATCAGGGATTCTTCGGCGACCAGGTCACGCCATCCGGTAGCCAGGGACACGAGGCCGATGGACTCCGGACGTTCGCATAGGAAGAGTATGCGGGAGTCATCAGATGCGGAGCTGCCCTCGGCGAAGCAGCGAAAGACTGCGCCTCCGCAGGCCTCGATGTCGGACGTGCTTGTGCAAATAGCACAACTTATCGCAGCATCCCAGCAACCGACAGAAACGGTGTTGGATCGGGAATTATCCGACGGCGCTGGGTCGGTACGCTCCGCCGAAGCATCGGGGGTGGACGACCGGGAGCATCATGAGGTCCGACCGGATGGTGAAAGGGATACGGATGGCTTGGAGCTATCCCTTTCGGAACAACATAAAGCTGCCGTGGACTTCATCCGGCACTTTCTCCCTCAAGTTGTTCCGTTGGGCCAGACTGCTGCGGTTCCGGACAAGAGAATTATAGCATCATTGGACTCTGATTTCTTTGAGCGGTTCAGGGACATCGCTCCCGAGTTTCCGTCTCAGTCCAATAATGTTGCAAGAACATTTGAATTATTGAACGACGCTATATTCAAACTTGCTTCCAAAACAGGAAAAGCAGGTTTCTTGTCCGCCAATACTCTCAACCTGCCTTTCATTAATGCAAGGAATAAATTCGATACGGCAGGACAGGGTATCCCGAGAGTTCCTCTGCGTATGGACGACGAGGCGGAAGACTTAGAATTATCATTACCGTCGTCGGCGTCTATTCCAACTGCGGTGTTGGAAACAACTATTTCGTCTAACAGAGCCAGTTTAGATGCCTTATCTTACGCAGATCACCTTACTAAGGCGTTATCACTGCGTCTTCAAGGGAAAGAATTCCAGGATATACAATCCTCTTTAAGACTTCTTTCAAGGGCAGTAGCTTATTCCACGTGTAACTCCGCCCTTTCAGTGGCAAACCTGGAGTTGGTTAGACGTGACGCAGCCCTAGCTACATCCACACTCGTGGATAGTAAGGTGAAGAACTCTCTCAGAGTCGCTTCGGTCTCCGGAGAACTTCTCTTTGACGGCAAGCTTTCTGCAATTTACGATAAAATTGCAAAGAAAGCTTCGGATTCTCTGCTGTTCAAATCTGCTTCTAAGAAGTCGGACACGGCAGATAAGAGTAAGACAGGCACTTCTGGGTCTAATGCGCCCAAGAGAGGTTCCTATAGAGGTTCTGGTGCGTCCGCTTGGTCTTATTCAAGAGACCGTCAAGGCAGCGACTCAGGTTCGGGACGTCCTTCGGGCCGGGACGACCGGTCAGACACCCCGAGGTCGACGGGACGAGGTGCGGGTGGTGGAGGACGTGGTTTCTCCTACCGCAGGCCTCGCAGGTCCAGGAGGTGATGGCTTCAACCTCTATCGCATACCGGTTGGCGGAAGGTTGTCGAGTTTTTCACAAGAGTGGGCGTCGATTACGGACGACCCTTAGGTGAGAGGGGTGATTTCGGAAGGTCTAAAGATATCCTTCAAACGAAAGCCTCCATTAACTCGAAGTCCAAAATGGACTCAACTTCCGTCAAATCCGCAGAAAAGAGACGCTCTGTTATCAGAGGTGCAGTCTCTTTTAATGAAGAATGCGGTAGAGGTCGTAGAAAACCAGGAGACACCGGGATTCTACAGCCATCTGTTTCTGGTTCCGAAACCAGACGGCTCGTTCCGTCCAGTCATAGATTTGAGCTGGATAAACAAGCTGATCGTCGCTCCGAAGTTTTATATGGAGACGATTCGATCGGTCAGAGCGAGTATTTGGGTGAACGATTATGCAACAAGCATAGATCTCAAAGATGCGTACTTTCACGTCATGGTACATCCGACATTCAGAAAGTATCTACGCTTCGCAGTCCTAGGGGTGGTGTATCAATTCCGGGCGATGTGCTTCGGATTGAATCTAGCACCCTGGGCTTTCACTCGGGTAATGAACTCGGTAATGATGTATTTCCGAGCTCATTCGTCTGCGGTAACGTCGGCCTACCTGGACGACATTCTTCAGAGGTACGGCAACGAGTTAACGCTTCAGAACGATGTACAGAATCTACTTCTATTGCTCCGACGTCTTGGTTTTATAATAAACGAGGAGAAGTCGGATCTGGTGCCGTCCAAGTCATTCACACATCTGGGAATGAGCTTCGAGACGCACAACAATCTTGTTCGTCTGCCGTTAACCAGAGCGAAATTAGTCAGTTGTTACGCTCGCTATTCGCAGACAAAGTCACAGCGAGGGAGTTTATGAGACTGATAGGTCTGTGCGGAGCTGCTGCGGATCTCATTCCGATGGGGCGGTTACGCACGCGTCCTCTCCAAATTTTCTTGACTCAGAATTGGAGTGTGAAAATTCATTCGCTCGACATAGACGTTCTCTTGTCAGATCAAGTGAAGCTCGACATAGACGTTCTCTTGTCAGATCAAGTGAAACGAGAGATTCAGACTTGGGCAAACATTCAGTGGTTAACTCAAGGAGTTCCGCTGCAGTTGCCGGATCCGAGTTTTACCATTATGACGGATGCCAGTCAAACAGGTTGGGGTGCATCATTGATCCCAACGGATTCGAGATGCCAGGGTCTTTGGGATCCGCAGTTCCTGGGCAAGCACATAAACATCAAGGAAATGATGTCAATTTGGCTTGCGTTACGTCATTGGATGGACATTATTCACAATGCTCATGTCCAAATCCTATCCGACAATACGACAGTAGTGGCGTATATACGGAATCAGGGAGGCACTCATTCAATTCCGTTGTTCAATCTAACGGAAAGAATCCTTCTGTTTGCTCTAGAACATCAGGTTCTTCTTTCGGTCCGTCATATACCAGGTCGTCTGAATGTACTAGCAGACTCCCTTTCACGAAAGGGTCGCTTGTTGCCGTTGGAGTGGACTCTCAACAAACAAGTATTCAATCAGATTTGCTACCAATGGGAACGGCCAATGATAGACTTATTTGCGACACATCTCAACAATCAGTTGCAGACGTATGTGTCTCCGTGTCCGGATCCAAGAGCATTTGCAGTAGACGCTCTGTCGATCCCTTGGGACGGAATGATAGGATATGCGTATCCTCCAGCGCCGTTAATTCAGCAGGTATTGCTAAAGATAAAACAATATCAATGCAAGATTCTGTTGGTAGTATCTCTGTCTCCACAGAGACCGTGGATAAATCTACTCAGGTGTCTGTTGTGGGACCTACCGCGAAAGCTTCCTCCACGGGAGGATCTTCTTTCGCAGGGGAAATCGCGTCAACTCCATCACAACCCCCAAGGTCTCAACCTTCACGTTTTTCCGTTGTGCGGTCCTTCTTGCATGGCAAGCACTTTATAGGACGAGCAGTGGACGCGATTTCTAACTGTAGGAGGACCTCCTATTTGCAAAACTATGCGGCTAAGTGGAAGGTTTTTCGTCGTTGGTGTAGGGATCATTCTGTTGATATTTTTGATCCCTCTATACCAGACATTGCAAACTTTCTAGTATACTTGTTTGACGAAATCAAACTGCAGCCTGTTACTATTAAGGGTTATAGGTCTATGTTATCTGATACCTATGCACATCATGATAGTTTACAAATTGGATCTAATGTCTCTTTATCTAAGTTGGTAAGAAACTTCTCGATAAATAGACCCAGAACTCTTAGGTTAATTCCTAAGTGGAATTTTGCTTGGGTTCTTCTTAAACTGAAGGAAAAGCCATTTGAACCTCTTGGGACAGTAGATTTCAAATTCTTGTCTTATAAGACAGCTTTTCTCTTAGCTTTCTCTTCTGCTAGAAGAGTCAGTGAGCTTCATGCACTGTCGGTGGATGATTCTCACTATCGTAGTGTCGGGAACACTGTCACCTTCACTACTAATGTGGGATTTTTAGCTAAGAATCAGGCTCCAAATAAATATCCGGAACCTATTGTTATTAAGGCTCTTCCGTCTTCAGACGGGCGTAGGCCTTTACTCTGTCCTGTTAGAGCGTTACGTATCTATAAACAGAGATCTCAGTTTATCAGAAAGGGACGAAAACATTTCTTTCTGTCTCTGATGCCTAATAGAAAGGACATTTCGGTCCATTCTATTGCTAGATGGATTCAATTAACTATCCGTACTGCTTATGAAAATTTATCTTCTCAGCAGTCTGTGCTTAAGATTTCGGCTCATGAAATAAGAACTCCTGCTACTTCTTGGGCTTACGCTAATAGTATTGCTATTACAGATTTAATGAAGGCTGCTTATTGGTCTCAGCCATCCACATTCACGAATTTTTATCTCAGAAATATTGAGTCCATTTCTGGAGACCTGCATTGTTTAGGTCCGTTATCTGTTGCTCAGAATGTCGTCCACTAAACAGTTGCAACTATAGTTATGCAGGCTTTCTGTTCCGGCAGTGACTCCGTCCGGCTGCCCTCTTCGCTCTGGGCTATTTGACCCAGGGCAAGGGGAAGGGGGGGGGGAGGGTGTTCCCTTAGGTCACCTGCTTTATAGTGTTTAGCAAGGGAATGCCTCCTCCGAAGTCAGTATTTCTGAGTCGTTTCCGGGATGGTTTTAAAGTGTAATATTAATGTTAAAATTCATTCATGTCATATTTTTAAAGTGTAGCTCGGTGTGAAGCATTTGTATATGTCAAGTGTCAAACGGGCGTTAATATACAATCCTCGGACACTTTTAAAGAATATAAAGAGTCTCAATTCTCTGGACTAACTTTATTTATTGGCTTACTTTAAAAATAATTAGTATAAAGGGTTATACTGGATGTTAATGGAGAACATGAATGTTATTGTGCTCAATTATGAAGGGTATTGTATCTTTCTAATTTAACATAAAATAAGAAAGATACATGTAAAGCCTAATACTCCTTTTCTCCTTGAGGGGTTGCCTCTATATTATATAGTTGAGCTTATTGGATTTTCCTCTATGTCCTAGGCCCTCCAGCCTTTTTACTATTCAACTAAGTCTGGGTCATTGGTACAGTATAAAAATGTTAAAAAATTTATAGTAATTTATATATTTTTTTATACTTACCAATGACCCAGACGGGGATGGCCCTCCCAGGAGTTGGAAACTCTTACCTCCCCGCTGAGTACATAGCGCTGACCAGGCACTGCCAGTAAGAATGATAATTGGCGCCAATTTCGGAACGTCCTTGACACTGCGCATGTGCAGTAAGGGCAAAGTATGGAGGTCCTTTAGGACATGATTTCTTTTGGTTTTAGATGCAAATTTTGGGGATTGGGGGGGCAAAATTTGTGTTTGGCCCTGGATTTTATAGAGTTAGCACCAGCTAAGTCTGGGTCATTGGTAAGTATAAAAAAATATATAAATTACTATAAATTTTTTAACTTTTTATCTAACTTTAGTCAACTTTCGCAAATACAGACTATGTCTGTATTTTCGAAATATTGGCTCATTTGGAGTTTTTTATTATTAACACTTCTAGCGTTCCACACAGCTATTTGTAATTTATCCATGATAGGGATTGATATTTAATAGCGGTGTTTGGTTAGAGATAGGTGGTGGCTTTAGTTAATATTAATTGTGGCTTTTACTAAAGATTTGGATATTTGGGTTTTGAATAGCCGGGATGCTGACCAGCTAACATCTTGACAGATGTTAGACAGATTAGTGCTGACATGTTTGTTGAGGACTGAATAAAGTGCTCCCGCGACTTAGGAGCAAATTGTGAATGATTTCATTTTTGGTAACCTACTATAGAATGATGACTTACAGATCAAGTTTGAGTTTCATGCTGATTACATTATTCTTGTGTGAGTTATGGCCCTTGGAAATATGAAAAAGCGCCAAAATATCAGTTTTCCGGACTTTTTTTTGGAAACTCTTCAACGGAATGATTTCATTTTTGGTAACCTACTATAGAACGATGACTTACAGATCAAGATTCATTTGCACTCTGTCCATCCGTCAGTCTGTCAGTCACACTTTAGTTTTCCGGACTTTTTTGGAAATGCTTCAACCGAATGATTTCATTCTTGGTAACCTACTATAGAATGAGGACTTACAGATCAAGTTTGAGTTTCATGCTGATTGCATTATTCTTGTGTGAGTTATGGCCCATGGAAATACGGAAAAGTTCCAAAATATCAGTTTTCCAGACTTTTTTTGGAAACGCTTCAACAGAATTCATGCTGATCACATCTAGGTTATAACATTTGTATAATTATTAATGCTCATTAGTCCGGTAGGGGACATTGTATTGCTTCAGCGATACATGAGCTTTTGTTAAATTCAAGTTGTTTTGACTTTTTTGAAGTGGGGACACCCACGGTAATTGCTGGTGTGGTTCCCCTTGCAGTTGGGACATGAGGGGGGAGTCTGACCCACATGCTTTTGTGAGGTGATTTCCTTCACATTTTGTACAGGTCAAAGTTCCCCTGCATTTATTGCCGACATGCCCAAATTTTCGATCTCTTTTGATCTCCTTTACCAAAGATATGTTTTTATATACATGTCAAGTTATGAGAGTTTATGACATAGTTTGGTTCTGTGCATGTATAATTTCCATTGAATCATTAATTTCAATAATCATCAGCCCTTTGTAAACCAATTTTAATACATTAGGTTGACACCTCCTCAAATCAATGCTTTTGTTCTTAGAACAATTGATTTTTAACTCAACCTTGGCGAAGCCAAATTTGAGGTATTGTAATGGCCTGTCGTCCGCCTGTCGCAATGCACACACGGCTCGGGCTAGAGGCTGTATTTATGAACCGATCTTTACGAAACATCTTGGGTACCTTTGTTATCACCGTGAGACGAGAACGAGTGTTTTGGCGTCCAGTCCGAAATTTAAAACGGCCGCTGACAGCCATTTTGTACAAAATTAGGTGCACTCAGATTTTTTGCACATAACTTCCATATGAAAGCTCTGATATGAATAATGTTTTGTATGAATGTTTAGTACCATGGGATACATTACATATAATATGGGTTTTTCTCTCGTGCTTAAATTATGCAAATTAGACTAACTTTGATTTATTTAGTGTTACTTTCAGCACTGTTAGTGCAAATGCCAATACGGCTCGGGCTAGAGGCCGTATTTATGAACCGATCTTTACGAAACTTCTTGGGTACCTTTGTTATCACCGTGGGACGAGAACGAGTGTTTTGGGATCCGGTCTGAAATTCAAGATGGCCGCTGGCAGCCATTTTGTACAAAATTAGGTGCAATCAGATTTTTGCGCAGAACTTCCATATGAAAGCGCTGATTTGAATAATTTTTTGTGTGAATGTTTAGTACCATGGGATACATAACATATAATATGGGTTTTTCTCTCGTGCATAAGTTATGCCAATTAGACTAACTTTGATCTGTTTAATGTTACTTTCAGCACTGTAACTGCAAATGGCAATACGGCTCGGGCTAGAGGCCGTATTTATGAACCGATCTTTACAAAACTTCTTGGGTACCTTTGTTATCACCGTGGGACGAGAACGAGTGGCTTTGGGTGCGGTCCAAAATTCAATTTGTACCAAAATTAGTGCAAGCAGTTTTTTGTACAGAACTTCTGTATGAATGTTCTGATTTGAATAAATTTCTGTATGAATGTTTAGTAACATGGAATACATCACATATAATACGGGTTTTTTTCTCAAGCAGAAATTATGCAAATTAGATGAACTTTGATTTATTCAGTGCTACTTATACGCAGTAAATGCATGCGTCAATACGGCTCGAGCTAGAGGCTGTATTTATGAACCAATCTTCACAAAACTTCTTGGGTACCTTTGTTATCACCTTGGAATGAAAATGAGTGTTTCTGGGTGCTGTCCAAAATTCAAGATGGCTGCCAGTGGCCATTTTGTACTGAAATTTGGTCCAATCAGTTTTTTGTACATAACTTCTTTCCGGCTCAGGTTAGAGGCTGTATTTATGAACCGATCTTTACGAAACTTCTTCGGTACCTTTGTTATCACCGTGGGACGAGAACGGGTGTTTTTGAGTGCTGTCCAAAATTCAAGATGGCCACCAGCAGCCTTTTTGTACCAAAATTAGTGCAATCAGTTTTTTGTACAGAACTTCTGTACGAAAGTTCTGATTTGATTCTAGCTTGGGCTAGAGTCTGTTTTTATGAACTGATCTTCACAAAACTTCTTGGGGTACCTTTGTTATCACCTTGTGACAGGAACGAGTGTTTTTGGGTGCCTTTGTTATCACTATGCTATGAGAACAAATATTTTTGGGTTCTGTAAGACCCACTCTGGGACTCAAAAGATTTCTTTTCTAGTTTAGCATCCAACTGTCACCCCACTTTTACAATACTTAACCTATGTATTTGTTACAGGCTACGGTCAGCATTTATGTACAGACCGTTACAATACTTTACATGTACCTTTGTTATCAGGTCATTACCTAGATGTCTGTCATTGCTGTCACATACTATACATGTACATGTCTTAAACAAGTTGAGCTACAGTGTCACTGACACTTTCATTTCCGTTGTTTTGTTAAGAATTTACTTGTAAATGTTGCCTATTTAATACAAAGCATCAGAAGAATAAATTGCCTCTTATCTGTTTAAATTACTTTTCAGTACTGTCAGTGTTTGCAAAACAATTACCAAATATAATTGTTGTAAACACAGCTCAAAAAAAAAAAATAAAATA
This sequence comes from Pictodentalium vernedei, assembly GCA_031216915.1. Taxonomy (NCBI): domain Eukaryota; kingdom Metazoa; phylum Mollusca; class Scaphopoda; order Dentaliida; family Dentaliidae; genus Pictodentalium; species Pictodentalium vernedei. The sequence continues at coordinate 240,769,072 of CM062294.1, forward strand.
TGTGATTTCATATAAAAAATAATGAATGAAAAAATAACAGAAAAGATATGAAAAAAAAATTGAATCGGGGCTTTTCTCCTCTCCATGCAAAATTGGACCAGGGCTTTCCTCCTCAGATGCAATTTCAGGGCTTTTCTCCATCAGGGCATTTTTCCGTTCACCTAGCTAACACTAGTAGTAGAATTGCTTTATTGATACTTATTTTGGGGCAAGAAAAATTGCAATTGGTAGAGTTGTCTACAAAAGAAAGGGGAAAAGAAGTCTTGTGACTATTCTATAATTAGAAGTCACCAAAATTGGAATAATTATTTTTGGTGTTTACAGTAACTTACTGCCAATATTAAAATAGGTCCACCCAGGCATTGATCACAAGTCCTATTTTACCAGTAAGTGTGTTCTATGCTTAATTTTTGACAAGGCAGTAGTATATACGTTGTGCATGAGTACTGAGAATTTTCCTTTCTTGACATTCACAAATGCTTGATAAATGAATGAGGAGGACAGCACTGAACAATGATTTATTTGAATAAAATATCACTCACTATGTTGCAATTATATTGAGAATTTTGAAACCCAGAACATCCAAACATTTTTTTTTCTGGAAATTTGATCATAAAGTGATGATGACTGCTGAAATTTTTATGGATTTTTAGGATGCCAAATTGCTGGGAAAATATCGGCAATGATATAGAATGGGAAACCTCTGTTTGCTAATACTAACTTATCGGTCTGATAGCCAATACCAGTTGTCGGCTTACCCCTAAAATATAGGCCTTTATGCCTATATGTCACACATGAACTGACGTCAGTAAAGTTTGGAAGTGGTGAAATATATTCAACTGCAGAGGTATTGCTATGTAAATCTTGGTGGCAGAAAGTGGGTTGCTGAGTGGTCGACTTCGAACTAACTTTTGGGTGTTGACCAAACGACTCCAGGATCCCAGAGTCGTTTCAACACTAAAAACAGAACTTGTTTACTTTAGTGAGCAAGCACTGGTTTACTTCCCATAGTTCCCACAGGGGATAGTGTAATAATAAACTATATCTCACGGAAGAAAAAATGCAGAAAGTAATCGGTAATATAGTCTATTACATTTTCAATGTAATTGTAATCATAATCATTACTTTTCAAAAATGGAGTAATTGTAATCGTAATTATGAAAATTAAAAGTAATTGTAATCATAATCCATACATTTTCAAAGTCCTCACCCCAGGCCTCTGGGCAGGTGGCCTACAGTTAAAATTAGAAGTCCTGTCACGAATAGTGTGCTTATGTAGGCTTAATTGCACGTTGGAATTGTGCGCAATTGCCATATCGAATGGCATCCAAAGCACGGCAGGTTCTCCTGGTTACTCATAGCAAACACATGCAATGTTTCTGCCAATGGACCTCCGGGTTACCCAGAGGTCCATTGGCTGAAACATTGCTTGTGCACAGGCCATGTGTACAGAATTTGATAGCTTTACTTGGGCCATAACACGCACATTAACGCGCATATCAACGTGCTATTTGTGTGCATTTCATGACAGGACTTCTAGTTTTAACTGTAGATTCCTTTTGCACTATCTACAGGTTGTTGTTATGAAGGAATTTCATTGTAACTTTGTTTGATAACTCAGTGTGCTATCTAGATGAGCCTCTCCTATTTTGATAATGATCAGTCAACTGTGACTGCCGAACCGTTACATGACTTAGATTCCTTTAGCAAAGTCTGCGGGTTATATTTATGTAGGGATTTCAGTGTAACTTGGTAGGATGACTTGTTTTGGAATGATTTTATAGTAACCTGTTAACTTTGGTTGACATACATTATCTGTGAGGACCACATTAACCCAGGCCTCAATTCTTTAGTACAGTCTATACCTCAAATTTTTCTTATTGAAAACATAGGGAACAGAAATTAACATATTTTCAATTATAACAATTCTTGTCTTATTTCATAATCCTTTTATAAACATTGAACGTTATCGGTTTCATCAAACACTACAAACGGTCAAGTTAAGCTACAGTGTCATTGACACTTTCATTTTAGAGATGCGAAGTTTTTTTTCTGACAGCGAACATCAAGTAGATTTTTTTGGTTGATCAGACAGCTGTAGCGTAAGTTGTGGGTACAGATGCTTTTTATGTTAATGTAGCGGAAATTACACTCAGTCTTTATTTCAAACATTGCTTATGTACAATCTCAGCTGTATGTTTGTGAGATGACTTAAGATGACCGATACTAAGCGAAATTCCAGTGAAAAGATTTGAAGGAAAACAAATTGGGCAGATGATTTCGAATCGAACCCAACAGCAAATTAAATTTGAAATCGAATCAAATCTTGAAGCTTCACAGAACCCTACAGGATATCTTCCCTGTTGACACTCAAACCACAAAAAATGTTTTGTGTTCAAACCACCATATTGGATTTTGGAGTTTGGTAGCGGTTTCTGTAATGGGGGGGTGGGGGGTACATTGCTGTATTGTTTCTGTATTCGGTATTAGACTTGACCGAGATTTTCTGATAGTTACAAATGGGAATTCCCATCAGGAAAATATAGCTCAGACCCAGCACAATGCCGGATTTAATTCCTGCTTGACAAAGGAGATATAAAATTAAATATTCAAGCAGCTGGACATTCACAGTTCTTCAGTGAGATTCCTATGTTTAAAAACTTGGACCATAGACCAATATTAAAACATATGAGATCAGATACTATTTTTGTTTCTTTTGGTAAATTAATATTGTTTTTGTAGTATTTTGTTTATAAAAATCTGTTCACTGCTTAAAATGTTTCGAGACCGCATTGCAATCTGATCGAGAGAAAGAATGTTCTGATGATCATTGCACTATATAAAGTATGTTTTAGGAAGAAATATGTCAACAAAAATGAACACCTTTATATTTGCAGGTAAACTGTACAAAAGTAGAGTTTGTTTCATCAAGCACATTTGGGAGCACAGTGTTTATTGGGACTTATTTGATGGATCGAAGAATCAGGACCGTGTTCTTTCTATACAGGCTGCTTTAATCTTATACAGTGGTTGTCATGGTGATGAACTAAGGGATCTTCTAGTGCGGACACCAAGTCCATCAGACAAGAGTGCAAAGAAGTATGACTGTCCATATTCTTTATCAGACCTGTTAGTGACGACACCTGTAACCCAGGAGAAGGAAAAACAAAGGAATGAGCGCAAGTTATCCCCTCTAAAACGTAAACATTCACAATCTTTCTCCGAGGAGCCAAGAAGCTGCTGATGTTGTGAAACGACATGGACTTTTTAATGACCACAAGTGACATAGGATCTTGCAAAAATAAAGGATACTGTTACATACAGAAAATTTCTTCCATTCATTGATAACTATCACTTTCTGTTCTGTTTGGTACAGTAGATACAGAGTAATTTGATGAGGGTGGCCACCTGATTCATGGATGTTCAGTCATACATGTGCCTTAACTGTCTAGTCCATTGAAACTTGACCCAATATGCAGATTTGCACTTAAAAGACCATTGTCGAGACTACTCAGTTCTCTGTGAATGTCAGGTTTGCATGTATGATTCAGGGTTTGTATGGGTCATGGAATTTTGGAAGAGTCAGGGAATTTTAGAAATAATTTTTCAGGTTGTAAAAGTGAAGGGAAAACAAAACAATGCAGAAAAAATTTGGGAAAAGTCATGGAATTTGATAAATGTATAATGCTGTCACATAAAAGTCTGAAAAAATTGAGAGCATTGATTGAAAGTATTTCCAAATGGATGTGTAAAATTGCTGAACTGACTTCCTGTATAAAAACTAATATTTTTTCGATTCAGAAGCCAGTGAAAGATATCATCAGGGAAGGAAACTGGAATAGATAAAAAGTAGCATTTCAATGATTTCATAAATTTCCAAAATTCAGAATTTCTTCTCAATGCCTGTAAATTTCCCAGCTGGAAGGAGCCCAGGTCTCAGTCCCAAAATAGTCAGGAAAATCCTGGAGTCAAGTATTTGTGAATGCCCATGCACAGGCTGGTGAAGTAAATCTGTGTGCACTGTATCACAAAAGTGAAAGCAAGATAGACGTTGTCTTGTAGTCATTTTCCAAAACTTATTCTTGCAGGTGATGAACTTGTGTTTTAGCTGTGATGAAGACTTCTGTGAAAGTTGTCAAAAAAGTGTCTGGTTTTCCTGCTTACAAAATACTAATGCTTTGTATAAAAGATGACAAGGTTATCTAATTGAGATCTGTGATGAAGACTTCTTTGAAAGTTGTCAAAAATTGGCTGATTTTCCTGCAGAGAAAATACATTGTCTTGTATAAAAGATGTGAAAAAATAAACTGGTTGGGAGTTGTACAAGTAGTGCTGTAAATATTGTGCCTCAACAGTCTGGGGATCAGAGAGTTCTGCTAGTTAGCTGATATTAGCGATTTTGGGACCAAAATACTCAAATTTTGTTTCCCCAATATTCACATGAAAATGGTTTTACACAGCATTTTTATTGAGAATTATAGGAATAAAGTATTTGCCATTTAGTAAGATACCTTTACATAAAATGTCAACGTCCATGTCTTACAAGGGTTTAGTTGTTTGTGGGGTCTTTTATTCACCATGTTTTTCAGTTTAAATAGAATGATGAGATGAAACAAACGTTAACTGGTAGGGTGCTGGAAGTCCATACCGGTATTTGGGATTTACTCTGAAGTGAGGGTGCAAAAGCTTCATAATCTGTGGATGTGCTTCATATTAGCTTTGAAGTGAAATTATTAAGTCTGTGTGTGGATTTGCCTTGTCACAATATATGGGAGAGTGCCTGAATGCACTCTTCCATAATTTGTAACAAGGCAAACAAGTGAGCAAATTTTGATGACTAGTTAACTAATTTGAATATTTTTGTTTATCCCTCTCCTCACTGATAACATGATGAAAATATTGCAGTTTACACAGTTTTGTTTACCCCTGCTATTGGCCCCACAGATAACATGAAGAAAACATCAGTAGTTACAAATAAATTATTTTCTCATTCAAATCGGATATTATTATAAGTTTTCGAAATTGAGTTACATACCACTTTTATTCCTCTTCCCTTGTTTGTTTTTTGTTACAGTTAAGGGTCTAATCCATGGAAATTAGGAAGGGGCCTTTTTCAGGAGTGAAGCCCCACTAGAGTGACCAAAACCTGTAAAGTTAATGTCAGTTGCATCATAATTCCAGGAACCACTGTAAATAAATGTAATGGTGCCTAACAATTTCTCAGACACCACAGAGCTATTGAGGTCCATGGAATTGAAGTTCTTAAAGAATCCCTTGCAACTCGCTGTTTCTTTAAACCCTGTGAGAACATATTCCATTGCAGTTTAATACCTACATCTATGCATGCAATTTCATGTGGGAATCCCTAGATGTGGAGAAGTGTTCACTGCAGTAAACAAGTTCTACTTAACTGGTAAACTAGGACGCAGAACCTGGGGGGGGGGGGGGGGTGCTCTAAAGTGGGTGGCATAGATATAAATGATTGGCTTGACTTCATCCCTATGTTGCGGTCATGAGATAGTCAAAGGTGTAGAAAGGCCTAAAAAAAAAAGTTGTTTGTTTCCACTAACGGATATTCCACAGGTAGGGTAGGTAGGTAGGGATTACATTTTATTTTATTTTTTTATTTTTTATATTTGGTCAGGATTCATTAACTTTCCTCCCACTTTCTCTAAGGACCTAGATTCCAGTTCATTCAACACATGAGGAATAAATAGGAGGTTTCATGTAACTTGAAAACAAATTTATTCTGTCTCAATGAAACATGTTTTATGTTATATTGTTTTTAATAAAAACAAGGGTTACATTTGTCATGCCATTTAATTATTGTGTGCAATTAGTCCTCCCCATATGGTTTGGCTACAACAGGCAAAAGCCCATACTGCAGTTCTGACTTATTATTGTAACAATTTTATACATCTTTCTCAAAGGAGATTTCCACTCTCTCCTGAGATCACACTGAACGTAGCAGTCAGCATCACCAAGGGATGCCATACAGGCAAACCCATGGATATATTGCACCAAATCCTTTTTCAGAGGCAAGTCTGACACCGTAGTTTCAGGGTATGTTTTAGATTTCTGGAGCAATATGCAGGTGTGGGAAAATTAAAATTTTGTATGCCCAGTAACCCAAAAAGGTTTAAGCAAAATCTTTTTGCTTTACCATTTTTAGTTTGCTCAAAGCCATTTTTTGGAGCAAATTTTTCTTCACTGTAAAAGAAAAATGATTAATAAAGATATACATTCTGTCTCCGGGTGAAATTCTCAACCAATAGGGATGGTCCAATTTCTCATCAATATTTCCTTTGTTTTACTGATTATTTTATGAACAATAAATGATAGGTGGGTTGTAAAAACAACAAAAACACATTTAAATACATATTTAAAAATAGTGTGTGAATTAAAAAAAATTTACGTTTGTTGAAATTTTTTACGTTTATTGATGATTGCAATAAAATGGATGTGGTAGGCTACTTTTGTGAGAGGTAGGTGGGGTTAGTGGAAACAAACATCTTTTTTTTAGGCCAAAGTGACCTTAAACACCAATAAATAAATAGTATGCAGGCAAAATGTTCAGGACATGGTACTGATTAGCAAAAACATGGTCAGTTCAACTGGGGATTTTTCTGCTAATACTAAGTTAAGAATAGGGCAGAAATTCGGCTCCAAAAGACTGTGGGGGATTAAAACCCTGCATTTGCAATCTAAACATGGTATTGAAAAGTGTGAGATTAAATTAATCACATTCAGTGTTCCCCTAGGGATCTTGGATTCAAGAAATGGTCTTAAATTTGACTAAAGGCCTTTCAAGGTCTTGAAATCGAGAAAAATGGGCCCTGAAAAGCCTTGAATATTCACAAAATAAAAAGTCTTGACAAGGCACATAATCATAACTATGTAGTTTTATATGCATAGTTTGTGAAATTGTTGTTTTAGTGGGACCCTGCAGTAGTTACATCATTCTCCCACTTCCACTGAAGGGAAGTGGGAGGAGAGGTGAGTCATGACTGGAGGTCCTAGTTAAACCTTTACCCAATGCACAGGATATCAAAATTCATTTTTAGCTCAACTTTGGCGAAGCCAAATTTGAGCTTATGCCATGGCCAGTCGTCCGTCTAGCCGCCTGTCCGTCAACATTTCAATACGGCTCGGGCTAGAAGCCGTATTTATGAACCGATCTTTACGAAACTTCTTGGGTACCTTTGTTATGACCGTGGGGCGTGAACGAGTGTTTTTGGGTCCGATCCGAAATTCAAACTGTACAGACTTAGGTACAATCAGATTTTTACGCAAAACTTCCATATGAAAGCGCTGATTTGAATAATTTTTTGTATGAATGTTTAGTACCATGGGATACATGACATATAATACGGGTTTTTTCTCGTATGTAAATTATGCAAATTAGACTAACTTTGATGTATTTAGTGTTACTTTCAGAACTGGAAGTGCAAATGCCAATACGGCTCGGGCTAGAGGCCGTATTTATAAACCGATCTTTACGAAACTTCTTGGGTACCTTTGGTATCACCGTAGGACGAGAACGAGTGTTTTGGGGTTTGGTCCGAATTTCAAGATGGCCGATGGCAGCCATTTTGTACAAAATTAGGTGCAATCAGATTTTTGCACAGAACTTCCATATGAAAGTGCTGATTTGAAAAAAATTTTGTGTGAATGTTTAGTACCATGGGATACATCACATATAATACAGGTTTTTTTCTCGTGCAGAAATTATGCAAATTAGATGAACTTTGATTTTTTCAGTGCTACTTACACACAGTAAGTACACATGTCAATACGGCTCGGGCTAGAGGCTGTATTTATCAACCGATCTTCACAAAACTTCTTGGATACCTCTGTTATCACCTTGGGACGAGAACGAGTGTTTCTGAGTGCAGTCCAAAATTCAAGATGGCTTCCAGTGGCCATTTTGTACCGAAATTAGGTCTAATCAGTTCTATATTCGGCTGAGGCTAGAGGCCGTATTTATGAACCAATCTTTACAAAACTTCTTGGGTACCTTTGTTATCACCGTGGGATGAGAACGAGTGTTTTTGGGTATGGTCCGAAATTCAAGATGGCCACCAGCAGCCATTTTGTACCAAAATTAGTGCAATCAGTCTTTTGTACAGAACTTCTGTATGAAAGTTCTGATTTGAATAAATTTTTGTATGAATGTTTAGTAAAATGGAATACATCACAGATAGTACGGGTTTTTTCTTGTGCAGAAATTATGCAAATTAGATGAATTTTGATTTATTTATTGCTACTTATACACTGTAAGTGCACATGTCAATACGGCTCAGGCTAGAGGCTGTATTTATCAACCGATCTTCACGAAACTTCTTGGGTACCTTTGCTATCACCTTGGGACGAGAACGAGTGTTTCTGAGTGTGGTCCAGAATTCAAGATGGCTGCCAATGGCCATTTTGTACCGAAATTAGGTCCAATCAGCTTTTTGTCACAACTTCTATACAGCTCGTATTTATGAACTGATCTCACGAAACTTCTTGGGTACCTTTGTTTTCACCTTGGGACAGGAATGAGTGTGTTTTGGGGTGCCTTTGTTATCACTGTGCTATGAGAACAAATATTTTGTGGTTCAGTCAGACCCACTCTGGGACTCAAAGATTTCTTTTCTAGTTTAGCATCTGACTGTCACCCACCTTTACAATACTTTACCTATACATTTGTTACAGGCTACAGTCAGTATTTATGTACAGACCGTTACAATACTTTATATGTACCTTTGTTATCAGGTCATTACCTAGATGTTTGTCATTGCTGTGTCACATACTATACATGTACATGTCTTGACAAGTTGAGCTACAGTGTCATTGACACTTTCATTTTAATTATTGTTTTTCAAAATTTATTTAAAAAAAATCAACAAAACCATATTATGTGACCCCTCACTGGACCGAGCTCGATGAGCTCGGTCCAGTGAGGGGTCACATGATATGGTTTTGTTGAAACGTTTTGAAAATTACGTTTTCATCTGATAAATTTGAAAATTACGCTGGCGGATGCGGCTTTTTCGTTAGGTAAAGAGTTAAGACCAGTAGAGGCATTTACTTCAAAATCCTTGAATTTGACTTTGTAGGGCCTTGAAAAATGGTGAGAAGCATCCTTGTCGTTTCTTGCAGGAACCCTGAAATTTAATAGTAATCCTCAAACATTTCTCATTTCTTGGAAAGCTCCCTGAAGAATGATCGACTGAGCATTCTGGTTATCCTACAAGATATTTCAATTGTTAATGTTCATTTATTGTTGATTTTCATGTTGATTTATATAAATAATCTGTGATCTTATTTTTTTAATGTTGATAATTTTCCTTTTAATGCACTGTTGTCAGATAGAATACCAGTTAAAATTTGTAAAATATTCAGTTGTTGAAATATACGCAAAGAAATTTTCTTCATTGATAATACCGGCCCTCAGCAAAAATACTAGAGTTGTATTGATAATAATTTACCTACATCGCAAGCCTGGAAATAGGCAATCGGTCATTTGCAGAATGAGATCACCAGAGGGTGAATTTGCTGATGCTATCCCTTACAGTGGGCTAGAATCTCCAATTTATCCTCTGAGTACTTCAGTCTGTTTAGGCCTGAGACTTTGAGTCAGATTGAGGTTCACAGAGGGTACATTTAGTAATGCTACCCTGCTATGCAGGGCAGCAACACTAAATTCACCCTCTGGGAACCTCATTCTGCAGATGACAGTCTCCTTATTTCCAGGCTTGTCTACATGTAATGATGGCAATATCCAGACAGTGCTACTGTTAACTGGGGGAGTGCTGGAAGCCCATATTTGGGCTTTACTCTCAAGTGCAGGTACTGCAACTTGAAGGCTTCAAACTCTGTGGATGTCCTTCATATTATCTTTGAAGATAGATTATGTAGTTTTCAGGGAATTTCCTTGTAACAATTTATGGGAGAGTGCCTTTAGGCACTCTTTCATAAATTGTTATGAGGCAAAAACTTGTAAACAAAATTAGATGACTAATAATAATTCAGCACTCTACCAGTTAAAAATCTGCATTTGAATTGTCATTATTTCAATTTTTACGTACAAAGCATACATTGTAGTTTATGACCCCTCATTGAAATGAGTTCATTCCAATAAAGGGTGATAAGCTATGCTTTTGAGGCAAAAAATAATTTTTTTTAGTTACTCAAAAATTGTCTTGGCAAGTAACCAGGGAAGGGGATTCAATTTTTCTGTCAGCTTATTTCTTTTGACATACAAGCTGCTTACAGATGCTAGAAATTTTTTTGTAGTTAATCCAAACTGACTTGTTCAATATTTGATATACAGTTTATGTACTCTTTGCATGGAAACCCCAGTAAGTGGAGTAGTGCTTGTTTGCTGTGGTAAACATGTTCTGTTTTACTGGTAGAAAGCCATAGATACTGAAACCGACATTTTACACCAGTACAGGTAAATAAATAAATTTATGTACTCAATCCTGCAAATACATTTACCATTAAGTTTTAGCTTAACTTGACAAAGTCAAGATAAGCTTTTGCCATCACACGTGCGGAAGTCTGTCAGTCTTTCAGTCTGGTCACATTTTCTTTGGCACAGGATACACCCTGTAGTTCTTGTCTGATCATTGCAAAATTTCATATACAGGTTCGAAGTCATGTCTAGATGAGAAAAGCCTCTTGTGGTCGCTATCGGTCAACCATGATGGCTGCGAGAGCCTGAAATCCGAAAACCTTTAGCACAGTCTACAAGTCGTATTTATGAAGGGATGACACTGTATAATGTCTAGATGAGAGCGTCCTATTTTGACTGTGATCGGTCAACCATCACAGCCGCACAGCCACATGACCTCAATTTGTTTAGCACAGTCTACAGTTCATATTTATGAAACAATTTCATTGTAACTTGGAAGGATGACTTGGTATGATGTCTAGATGAGACTGTCATATTTTGGTCAGGATTGGCCGGCCATTAACGCCATCTGGTCATTTGACCTAGATTCCTTTAGCACTGCGAACAGGTTATTTTTATGAAGAGATTTCATTGTAACTTGGTATTGTATCTAGATGAGACAGCTATTTTGGTCATGATCGGTCAACCGTGACCGCCGAACCGTCGCATGACCAAGATTCCTTTAGCAAAGTCTACAAGTTATATTTATGAAGGGATTTCATTGTAACTTGGTAGGATGACTCGTTTTGGAATGATTTTACTGTGACTTGGTAACTTTGGTTGACATACGTTAACAGTTAGGGCCACATCAACCCAGGTCTAAATTCTTTAGTACTGTCTACGCTCAAATTATTCTTATTGGAAACATAGCATACAGGGAACAGAATTTAACATATTCTCAATTATCACAATTCTTGTGTTATTTCATAATCCTTTCTTAAATATTGAACATTATCCTTTTCATCAAACTCTACACAGTCAAGTTAAGCTACAGTATCATTGACACTTTCATGGTTCTTGTCATGAAGGCCGGTATCAACAGTTCTGTGTTTGTCATCCCAAATTTTCTACCTGTCACCGGTAATACAGTGGGGCCTCTCTTAATTGTATATTTCTGAACTGAATAATCCTCTTAATTGAATATAATTTCCAAACAGCAAACCATTTATCATACCTTTCATGCAAATTAAATCGGTTAATTGAATGTAGGTTGTAGTAAAAACTGTTAATTGAATAAAAATTTTTAAAACATGCCAAGAAATTACTCTGACAGTCACTGACTTTCTCTTGTTTATAGACCTATTTTACTATAATAAATTTAATACAAACATCTAATCTATATCTTGTTTGAAAGAGCTCTGTCAAACAAGATATAATAGATTAAATGCTCAGGTTATCTCTACAATATAGCAAAATGACCAAATCCTTGTTAAGTGTTTAATAATATTCATTAGCAAAGTCGCTATTCAATTAACAAGAGTTCCACTGTAGTATCATGTACCATTACTTCAACGTGCATTATATATTTCTGTGTAGGTTTATGAAGCCATGTTTTACAATATTGGACAACAAACCATTTATTGAAAACATTTCATATGACTCATTCAAGCCAAGAAATATTTTATGTGCCCATTTGAAAAAAACGGTTGTATTATGTATCCAGTCTGTCTGTCTGTCTGTCTGTCCATCTGTCCATTAACTTTTTAGCTCACCTGAGCAAAGCTCAAGCGGAGCTTACCTGATCGCTTTCCGTCTGCCGTCCATCATCGTTAACTTTGCATTATCGACTTCTCACAAACTGCTGGACCAAATTCAACAAAGCAGCTTGTACCCTATCATATGTCAATTCAAGTTTGTTCAAATCAAGTTGACCTGCCCCTCGGTAGGGCCACACCCAAAAAGTGTGCTTAAATCTTTAAAAATCTTCTCATGAACGAGCAGTAGCAGAGACTTGTATTTGGTGTGCAGCTTCCTTTTAAGGTGTAGACTCAAATTTGTTCAAGAGAAGTTCGAGGAGCTATATTTGCCTTCGTTATGGGAGGGGCAAGAATTTTCGCCAAGCCCAAAATTTCTATTTTCCAAACCGAGAGGCAGATTTGAACCAAATTTGATATGAGGGTATTTTGGGTCATAAGTACTTAATTTATGCCCAATTGTTTTTCCCCGTCGCCCCATGGAAACCGCATGAGCTAAAAACAGAAAAAATTAAAATGCCCCTATCTCAAAACTACACGGCACTGAAAATTCTTATTTGGTGTGAAGCTTCCTAAGGACCAACAGAATGGAATGGTAAAAAAAAATTGCTATCGGTTTTATCATGGGGTACTTTTTTGGGACTTTGAAAAAGTGGTAAGTCAGCATTTTTTATACTGTGGGTAATGGGAAAAACATTTAAGACTACTTTTCTCCCAAACCACTGCTCCAAAAGCTTTCAAATTTCACATATAACATCTTTGGAAGATTGTTTCACATGTTTATTGAAATCAATTCCCTGGGTCCATATTTGGGCTCTCTATGGGAGCCCAAATGTTTAAATTAGTGCAGTATGAGGAATATTCTTTAAAATCTTCTTCAGATCTACCAATAGGAATCTTTTGATATTTGGTAAGCAGCATGCTTAGGGAGGTGAGATTCAAGTTTGTTGAAGCCAAATCCCTGGGTTAATATTTGGGCTGAAAATATGGGGTCCCGGTCCGGACTTGGAAATTTTGGGCCAAAATCCGGAAAATAGTTTTTTGTTTTTTTTTGTGTTTTGGTAAATTTTAAGTAAAAAAAAATAATTTTTTTTTTACACTGAAAATTTGGGGGCCGGGTGGGACTTCAAATTTTGTTTGGGACTTCGAAAATTTCTGAACAAAAATTTTAAAAAATCTGTTTTTTATGCGTTTATCTCAATTTTGGGACGTAAAAGTGCAGGAACTGGAAATAGAAGGAAAATCCTGTGTATTGTGTGGGCACAATCACTTCATCTAGTTGGTATATGCTTTTCTTAGGAGGGGCGTATGCAGCTTATTCAAGTCAAGTCCCTGGTGTGATATTTAGACTACCATGTCAGGTGAGCGCCCTAAGGCCCCCTGGGGCAGCAGGGCCTCTTGTTTGGTTTCTGCCCGATAACTCAAGTTTTGATTATTTGATCTCAACCAAAGTTGGTATGTGTATTACCCAGTTACTAATACAGGCCAAGTTCGAATACAGGTTCTATCCAATTATTATTCCCCCGACCTTCGAAGGAGGATTCGGGGGTATCTAGTGAAGCACTTTTTCCGTCTGTCGGTCTGTTCATCTGCCTGTCCATACAAACGCTTTGCATTGTAATTTCAAAGTCCTTAGTCGGATTTGCATCTCCTTTGATATGCTGATAGACCCACATGAGGGAACAGATATGCATAAGGAAGGGGTTCCGTCCAATAATTTTTCCCAGAGTTATGGCCCTTTTTCGACTTGGATGATTTTTCTCAACCTCTGTATCATATTCACTGCATGTTGGATTTGAAAACCACTTATTTGATCAAATCAAAATTTTTGAGGTTACTTGTGGATGGCAAGACAATGCCTCCTTTCAATTTTGGTTTGGCTAGCCAATTCAGTATGTCCACCATGGCATTATGACACCGTCAGCTCTGCTTTGCTCTTGTTTTTACATGAGTTACGAGTCATTTTTTAATTAGAATTTGGCTGTCTATTAACATTTCTTGCCCCGTCCGGCACAGCCCGAGTTGTGTCCTTGTGCAAGGCACAAGGCAAGGCTTTATACCGGTTACCTACATGGGAGCACGATGACACCGTGTACTAAGACGTACTGCACGTCAATGGTGCACATGTCTTCACTGCTACAACCCTGCTTGAGAAGAGTTAGAATGTTGAGGAGCTGACAGTTGCTTGTCAAAGCTTGGTGGTTCTCTCTGTGTACTCCGGCTTTCTCCACCCGTAAAACTGTCACTGTCGCGATTAGCCATTGTGCAGAAGTATGTGACCTTAAACACCAATAAATAAATAATTATAAATAAATAACATTTTTGGTTTCCAACCTATAACTCCAGTTTGGATTATTTGATCTCACCAAAGTTGGTATATGTATTACCCAGCTAGTAATACAGGCCAAGTTTGATTATAGGTTCTATCTGATTATTTTTACATGAGTTAAAACCCTTTTTCAACTTAGAAATTTACCTTCTATTAACATTTTTGATTTCTGACCGATAACTCCTGTTTGGATTATTTAATCTCAACCAAAGTTGGTACAATTTAAAATGGCTAACAGGTGTATTTAGCCACATCTGGCAGTGCTCTTGTTATCACATAATCACCATCAAATAGCTCATTATGGTAGAGATGGGTGGTGTTTTTTCTTTTTTTTCTGGTTTTTGCATCAAATTGGCAAGCTGAACCACAAAACACAGCAAAAACCAGCTGAGCGGTTTTATTGTGTTTGTGCATAAACTTGTCAATTACTGGGAGGGAGCTGGACTAGTGGCCCACATGTACTCTCGTCACTCAGTCTGCCGGAGAAAGGGGCGAATACATTATGTTCTCATTGTCCAGTCCTTGTAATTCATCCTTGTTTCCTCAGCAAAAAAACTGCTGTGGAAAACTGGTGCTTCTACGGCAATTGCTGTTGAGCCTGTTTGATTGTGTAAAAATCACCAGGGGGCTGGGCAGAATCTCAATTGCCATGTATATGTAGTATGCAGTGACGTGGAAACTTTCAAGTAACTTTCACATGTGAAAGTAGTTTGAGATACATGTGTATACAATCACAATCAAAGTGCATAATCTTTCACTCAATTAGATCATGCCAATATAATGAACCAAGTGAATGCGGAGAAAAAATCTCAAGTGAGCAGGCGACTTGCTCAATATGTAGAGTATGAGTGAAAATAGGATGCAGCATAACCACAAACGTAAGTATCTCGCTGCTTCTACATTGATAACACCAGAATCTGACATCAGTTTCTGGAAAGCTCTGTAAGAAACTGATGTAAGATTCTTGTGTTATCAGCATAGAAGAAGCAGAACACACAGTTTTTAGCTCACCTGACTGAAAGTCAGGGTGAGCTTTTCTTATCACTCTTCATCCGTCGTCTGTCGTCCATCGTCCTGTTTAAAGTGGTGTTTGAGCCTCTTTCTCCTAAACCACTGGCCACATTTTAATTAAATTTCATCTAAGTAGTGGTTATATAGGGGCATTTTGATTTTTATCCAAAATAGGTTTCGGCTCATATTGAGCAGAGGTGTGGGGAAAAAATGGCCAAATGTTTTTAAAATCTTCTTCTAATGAACCACCAGTAGCAGAGACTTGATATGTGGTATACGTAGTCCTTTTGAGGTTTAGAATCAAGTTTGTTCAAGAGAAGTTTGTCGGGCATTATTTGCCTTTGTTATGGGAGGAGCAAAAATTTTGGTCACGCCTAAAATTTCTATTTTCAGAACCGAGAGGTCGATTTGAACCAAATTTGGTATGAGATAATAATGGGTCATAAGTAGTTGATTGATGCAAAAAAAAATTTCTCATTGCGCCGTGGGAACCTCGGGAGCTAAAAATAGGAAAAACCTTAAAACTGCCATATCTCCAAAACTAGACGGCACAGAGAATTCTTATTTTGTATAAAGCTTACTTTCATCTAGTAGAATAGAATGGTTAAAACAAATCCCTATCGGTTTGATCACAAGGTACTTTTTTCAGGACTTTGAAAAAGTGCTGAGTCAGCACTTTTTAACACTGTAAGCAATGGGAAAAAGATTAAAAAATCTTCTTCTCCAGATCCAGCAGGCAGAATCTTCTGATATTTGGTATGCAACATTGTTGGGTGGATCTGATTCAAGTTTGTTCAAATCGGCCCCCTGGGTTCATATTTGGGCTCAGTATAGGAGCCTGATTTCGAACTTATTGCATTTCAGGCAAATTTCTTCAAAAATCTTCTTCTCCAGATCCAGCAGGCATAATCTTTTGATATTTGGTATACAACATTGCGGGGTGGATCTGATTCAAGTTTGTTCAAATCGGCTCCCAAGATTCATATTTGGGCTCACTATAGAAGCTCGTATTCGAACTTAGTGCATTTCAGGCAAATTTCTTCAAAAATCTTCTCCAGATCCAGCAGGCATAATCTTTTGATATTTGGTATGCAACATTGTGGGGTGGATCTGATTCAAGTTTGTTCAAATCGGCCCCCTGGGTTTATATTTGGGCTCAGTATAGAAGCTTGAATTCGAACTTAGTGCATTTCAGGCAAATTTCTTCAAAACTCTTCTTCTCCAGATGCAGCAGGCAGAATCTTTTGATATTTGGTATGCAACATTGTGGGGTGGATTTGATTCAAGTTTGTTGAAATCGGCCCCCTGGATTCATATTTGGGCTCACTATAGAAGCTCGAATTCGAACTTAGTGCATTTCAGGCAAATTTCTTCAAAAATCTTCTTCTCCAGATGCAGCAGGCAGAATCTATTGATATTTGGTATGCAACATTGTGGGGTGGATCTGATTCAAGTTTGTTCAAATCGGCTCCCTAGATTCATATTTGGACTCACTTTAGAAGCTCGAATTCAAACTTAGTGCATTTCAGGCAAATTTCTTTGAAAATCTTCTTCTCAAGATCCAGCAGGCAGAATCTTTTGATATTGGGTATGCACCATGCTTAAGGGGGTGAGATTCATGTTTGTTCAAGGCAAGTCCCTGGGTTCATATTTGGGCTCACTGTGGTAGCCCGAATTATAACTTAGTTTGAGGAATTTTCTTTAAATATCTTCTTCAGATCCAGCAGTCGGAATGTTTTGATATTTGGTATGCTGCATCCTTAGGGGGGTGAGATTCAAGTTTGTTCAAGCCATGTCCCTAGGTCCATTTCGACTCACTGTGGTAGCTCGAATTGTAACTTAGTTCAAAATGAGGAATTTTCTTTAAAAATCTTCTTCTTCAGATCCAGCAGTCTGAATGTTTTGATATTTGGTGTGCAGCATCCTTAGGGGGGTGAGATTCAAGTTTGTTAAAGCCAAGTCCCTGAGTTCATATATGGGCTTCCTGTGGGAACCCGAATTATAACTTAGTTCAATATGAGGAATATTTTTTAAAAATCTTTTTCTTTTTTTTTTAGATCCACTGGTCAGAATCTTTGGAAATTTGGTATAAGCTTTTCTTAGGAGGAGCAGATGCAACTTGTTGAAGTCAATTCTCTGGGTTGATATTTAGGCTACCATGTCAGGTGAGCGCCCTCAGGCCCCTTGGGGCTTCTTGTTTGATATTTGGTATGCAACATTGTGGGGTGGATCTGATTCAAGTTTGTTCAAATCGGCTCCCTAGATTCATATTTGCGCTCACTATAGAAGCCCGAATTCGAACTTAATGCATTTCAGGCAAGTTTCTTAAAAAATCTTCTTCTCCAGATCCAGCAGGCAGAATCTTTTGATATTTGGTATGCAGCATTGTGGGGTGGATCTGATTCAAGTTTGTTCAAATCGGCCCCCTGGGTTTATATTTGGGCCTAGTATAGAAGCTTGAATTCAAACTTAGTGCATTTCAGGCAAATTTCTTAAAAAATCTTCTTCTCCAGATCCAGCAGACAGAATCTTTTGATATTTGGTATGCAACATTGTGGGGTGGCTCTGATTCAAGTTTGTTCAAATCGGCCCCCTGGATTCATATTTGGGCTCACTATAGAAGCCTGAATTCGAACTTAGTGCATTTCAGGCAAATTTCTTAAAAAATCATCTTCTCCAGATCCAGCAGGCAGAATCTTTTGATATTTGGTATGCAACATTGTGGGGTGCGTCTGATTCAAGTTTGTTCAAATCGGCCCCCTGGGTTTATATTTGGGCTCACTATAGAAGCTCGAATTCGAACTTAGTGCATTTCAGGCAAATTTCTTAAAAAATCTTCTTCTCCAGATCCAGCAGGCAGAATCTTTTGATATTTGGTATGCAACATTGTGGGGTCAATCTGATTCAAGTTTGTTCAAATCGGCCCCCTGGATTCATATTTGGGCTCACTATAGAAGCCCGAATTCGAACTTAGTACATTTCAGGCAAATTTCTTAAAAAATCTTCTTCTCCAGATTCAGCAGGCAGAATCTTTTGATATTTGGTATGCCACATTATGGGGTGGATCTGATTCAAGTTTGTTCAAATCGGCTCCCTAGATTCATATTTGGGCTCACTATAGAAGCTCAAATTCGAACTTCGTGCATTTCAGGCAAATTTCTTTGAAAATCTTCTTCTCAAGATCCAGCAGGCAGAATCTTTTGATATTGGGTATGCACCATGCTTAGGGGGGGGTGAGATTCAAGATTGTTCAAGCCAAGTCCCTGGGTTCATATTTGGGCTCACTGTTGTAGCCCAAATTATAACTTAGTTCAAAATGAGAAATTTTCTTTAAAAATCTTCTTCAGATCCAGCAGTGGGAATGTTTTGATATTTGATATGCAGCATCCTTAGGGGGGTGAGATTCAAGTTTGTTCAAGCCATGTCCCTAGGTCCATATTTGGACTCACTGTGGGGGCTTGAATTGTAACTTAGTTCAAAATGAGGAATTTTCTTTAAAAATCTTCTTCAGATCCAGCAGTCAGAATGTTTTGATATTTGGTGTGCAGCATCCTTACGGGGGTGAGATTTAAGTTTGTTAAAGCCAAGTCCCTGGGTTCATATATGGGCTCCCTGTGGGAGCCCGAATTATAACTTAGTTCAATATGAGAAATATTCTTTAAAAATCTTCTTTTTTTTTAGATCCACTGGTCAGAATCTTTGGATATTTGGTATAAGCTTTTCTTAGGAGAAGCAGATGCAACTTGTTGAAATCAATTCTCTGGGTTGATATTTAGGCTACCATGTCAGGTGAGCACCGTCAGGCCCCTTGGGGCCCTTTGTTATGTGTACCCATACTATGTATGGTACACATAATGCCGGCATCCGGTGTGGCCCCCTCCGTCGTTCATCCAGCCTTTGTCTGTCCATCCATCTGGCATCCGTATCCATTTCTTTGGCATTCGATAACTTGAAAATTATTGCTTGGATTGTCAAGTTACTTTATATTTGTGCTCAGGTTACTGATGTGCCGAGCTGTATAGTTTTTGGTGTAAATCTGATAATTTGATCCTGAGATATTAACTCTTTATCCTTCAAATTGAGAATTCTTCCTATCCCTTTGGCATGAGATAACTCAAAAAATATCAATCCAATTGTCATGTTACTTTATATATATCTTCAGGTTACTGATGTTCCGAGCTGTATAGTTTTTGGTGTAAATCTGTTAATTTGATCCTGAGATATTAACCCTTTATCCTTCAAATTAAAAATTCCTCCGATCCCTTTGGCATGAGATAACTCAAAAAATATCAATCCGATTGTCATGTTACTTCATATATGTGTTCAGGTTACTGATGTGCCGAGCTGTATAGTTTTTGGTATAAATCTGATAATTTGATCCTGTGATATTAACCCTTTATCCTTCAAATTGAGAACTCCTCCAATCCTTTTCTTCGGCATACGATAACTCAAAAAATATTGAGCCGATTATCAGGTTACTTTATATATGTATTCAGGTTACTGATGTGCTGTGCTGTATAGATTCTTATGTAAATCTAATAATCTGATCCGGAGATATTAACCCTTTATCCATCAAATTAGTCATTCCTCCAATCCATTTCTGTGTATACCCATACCATGTATGGTGTACATAATGTCGGAATCAGGGGTGGCCCTCCGTCATACAGCTTTCTACTAGTTGCGCATATGGGTACACATCTGACGATTTAATCAGCCTATTTTTAGCCCGACTGTTTACAGTGAGGCTATCTATAGTCATGACTTTTGTCCGTCTGTCCATCCGTCTGTCCATCTGTTAACATTTAGAGTTTTGGTTAAAGTTTGTGGTTAAAGTTTTTTACTCAAGGTTCAAGTGGGTTTTGTTTTTTTTTTTTTCCTGTTTAGTCATGACTTTCTTCTGTCTGTCTGTTAAGATTTGGAGTTTTTGTTAAAGTTTGTGGTTAAAGATTTTTAGTCAACCTGAAAGTTTTTTTTCTTTTAAATTGATATTACTATTGATTGTATCATTCTTATTTTGTTATACCCCCCGCAAACAAAGTTTTGGGGGTGGGGGGGGGGGGGGGGGGGTGGGGGTATATAGGAATCACCCTGTCTGTCCATCTGTCCATCCTTTGTAAGCGCAACTCCTCCTAAACCGTTTGAAGAATTTTCATGAAACTTTACACAATGGAAGAACTCCATATGAAGATGTGCATGAAGCAATATAATTCCGTTCTGACATTTCCAAGGGGAGATAATCTAACTTATACATTTCAGGCGTGGGGAGGGCGGGGTATCACTTTGTGAGTTTGCTCACAGTACCTCTAGTTTTTATTTTTCTTTTTGTTTCATGTTATTTTGGGAAATATTTAACCCTTTTTAGCTCAACTTGACAAAGTCAAACTGAGCTATTGCCATCACTTCTCGTCCGGGCGTACGTACGTATGTAACGTATGTAGGTACGTATGTATGTCCACAATTTCCTTTGGCACACCTCAAAGGTCACATTTATGATCAGATTGCTTTGAAACTTGGTATGCTTGTTTGGGGTGACCTCTAGATGGGAGCTATCGATTTTCTTCAATTTCCATCAAAAAATGTTGCCATGGCCAACGTTCTTAGAACTTAGTTCGTCAGACCTCAATATTTCCCTTTGGCATACCTTACAGGGCACATTTATGATCGGATTGCTTTGAAACCTGGCATGCTTGTTTGGGGTGACCTCTAGATGGGAGCTATCAATTTTCTTCCATTTTCGTCAAAAAATGTTGCCGCGGCCAACATTCTTAGAACTTAGTTTAGTCAGACCTCAATATTTTCCTTTGGCACACCCTACAGGGCACATTTATGACCGGATTGCTTTCAAACCTGGCATGCTTGTTTGGGGTGACCTTTAGATGGGAGCTATCGATTTTTAGTCGAGTTGTGACGAAGTCAAACTCAACTTACAGTTTTATGAATGGCGGGCGGGCAGGCAGCTGGGCGGACGTAAACAATTGGTTTCTGGATGATAACTTGATAATGGTTCAACCCATGTTCATGAAACTTCATAGGTAGGTTGGTATTTGTGAGAGGAAGAACCCTATTAATTTTGGACTCGCTTGGTCAAATGTCAAGGTCACAGTGACCTTGAACATAGTAGATTGTAAACATTTGGTTTCCGGATGATAACTTGACTACAGTTCAACCTACATTCATGAAAATTCATATGTAGGTTGGCCTTCGTGAGAGGAAGAACCCTATTTATTTTGGACTCACTAGGTCAAAGGTCAAGGTCACAGTGACCCTGAACATAGGAAATCAAAACAGTTGGTTTCCGGATGATAACTTGATAATGGTTTGATCCATGTTCATGAAACTTCATAGGTAGGTTGGCATCAGTGATAGGAAGAACCCTATTTATTTTGGACTCACTTGGTGAAAGGTCAAGGTCACAGTGACCATCAACATAGTAAATCGTAAACAGTTGGTTTCCGGATGATAACTTGATAATGTTTCGACCCACTTTCATGAAACTTCATAGGTAGGTTGGCATCAGTGAGAGGAAGAACCCTATTTATTTTGGACTTGCTAGGTGAAAGGTCAAGGTTGCAGTGACCTTCAACATAGTAAATTGTAAACAATTGGTTTCTGGACGATAACTTGATAATGGTTTGACCCACATTCATTAAACTTCATAGGTAGGTTGGCCTAGGTGAGTGGAAGACCCCTATTTATGTTGGACTCACTAGGTCCAAGGCCAAGGTCACAGTGACCTTGAACATAATAAATCGTAAACAATTGGTTTCCAGATGATAATTTGTCAATGGTTCCACCTACGTTCATGAAACTCCATAGATAGGTTGGCATTAGTGCAAGAAAGAGCCCTATTTATTTCGGAATCACTAGGTCAAAGGTCAAGGTCGCAGTGACCTTCAACATAGTAAATTGTAAACAACTGGTTTCCAGATGATAAGTTGATAATGATTAAACCCACTTTTGTGCTGTCACAACTCGACATTGGATCGGTGATCCTATCGGCATTTTCTTCCATTTCCGTCTGTCAAAAAATGTTGCCGCTGTGACGATCTTTGAACTTAGTTTAGTCAGGCATCAATATACTCCTTTGGCATGCCATACAGAGCACATTTTTGATCAGATCGGTTTGAAACTTTGTATGCTTGTTTGGGGTTACCTCTAGATGGGAGCTATCGATTTTCTTCTATATCTGCCAATAAATGTTGCCACTGGCAACGACCTTTGATGAAAACTCAGTGCAGTTATGCATCAAAATTTCCCCTTTGCACACCCTGCAGGGCACATTTATTGTCTTCCGCTTTTTGAAAAAATGGGAGATATTAAAATTGGGGTGTCCTTCCATCCTTCCGTATTTTTCGTTTCCAGACTCTAACTTTCCTTACAGTGACCGCATTTCGATGAAATTTGGGTAGTAGATCACTTTCATCAGTTGTGGATCTAAGTTCGAATATGGGTATTTTCCACGCATATTCAATTAGGTTGCTGAAATTTGATTGGCTGACGGTTTCCAGACTCTAACTTTACTTAAAATCAACCAATTTTGATGAAATTTCGTATATGGATTACTTTTATCAATACCTAGGTCAAGTTCCAATGTGGGAAATTTTGTACCAAAAATCTGTCCGTCTGCCCCGCACTTCAATGCACCTTGGACTAAAAGCCGTATTTATTAACCGATCTTCACAAAACTTCTTGGGTATCTTTGTTATCATTGTGAAACCAGAATATGTGTTTTGGGGTTTGGTCCAAAATTCAAGATGGCCACCAGTGGCCATTTTGTTCCGAAATTGGGTGTAATCAGTTTTTTGTACAGAACTTCTATATGAAAGTTCGGATTTGAATAAATTTTTGTATGAATGTTTAGTAACATGCAATACATCACATATAATACGGGTTTTGTTCTCATGCTAAAATTATGCAAATTAGGGAAACTTTGATTTATTCAGTGCTACTACTAATACACTGTAAGTGCACACCTTCCGTGTTTTTCATTTCCAGACTCTAACTTTCCTTACAGTCAGTCGATTTCGATGAAATTTGAGTCGTAGATCACTTTCATCAATTGTGGGTCCAAGTTCGAACGTGGGCATTTTCCGTGCATATTTAATTAGGTTGCTTAAATTTGATTGGCTGATGGTTTCCAGACTCTAACTTTCCTTAGAGTCAACCGATTTCAATGACATTTCATATATGGATTACTTTTCACGTCAGTTTAATGTAATATGTCTTATCATACAGTCTTAATTTTTAGTGATTCTCACAGTTATACTCCACATCACTTCACTTGCTTTGACAGTGACCTTCGTGAAAATAAATCTGATAACCACTGTCTGAAGCACTGTCTGTTCTGTCTCTTCTAAATAACTTCCACTTGCAACTCAACTATATTCCACCGTATGCATTAATTCCCCTTGAAACTGCTGCCCAGTGGGAAACATGAATTCACTGAATTTGCTTGTTATTGGATCAGTTTGAAACTTGGTATGCTTGTGTGGGGTGACCTCTAGATGGGAGCTCTCGATTTTCTTCCATTTCCGTCAAAAAATGTTGCCGTTAGCAACTTTTCTAGAACTTAGTTTAGTCAGACCTCAATATTTCCCTTTGGCACACCCCTACAGGGCACATTTATGATCGGATTGCTTTGAAATCTGGCATGCTTGTTTGGAGTGACCTCTAGATGGGAGCTATTCATTTTCTCCCATTTCCATCAAAAACTGTTGCCGTCGGCAACGACCTTTGAACTTAGTTTAGTCAGGCATCAATATATTCCTTTGGCATGCTCTACAGGGCACATTTATGATCAGATCGGTTTGAAACTTTGTATGCTTGATTGGGGTTACCTCTAGATAGGAGCTATCGATTTTCTTCGATTTCTGTCAAAAAATGTTGCCACTGGCAACCTTCGACGAACTCAGTGCAGTTATGCATCAATATTTCGCTTTTGGCACACCCTGCAGTGCACAGTTTTGACCAGATCACTTTGAAACTTGGTATGCTTGTTTGGGGTGAGCTCTAGATGGGAGCTATCGATTTTCTTCCATTTCCATCAAAAAATGTTGCCGCTGGCAACATTTTCAGACCTTAGTTTAGTCAAACCTCAATATTTCCCTTTGTCACACCATACAGGGCACATTTATGATCGAATTGTTTTGAAACCTGGCATGCTTGTTTGGGGTGACCTCTACATGGGAGCTATTGATTTTCTTCCATTTTCCGTCAAAAAATGTTGCCACTGGCAACAACTTTTGAACTTAGTTTAGTCAGGGATCAACAATATTCCTTTGGCACGCCCTACAGGGCACATTTATGATCAAGATGGTTGGAAACTTGGTATGTTTGTTTGGGGTTACCTCTAGATGGGAGCTAGCGATTTTCTTCCATTTCCGTCAAAAATAGTTGACATTGGCAACAACTTCTGATGAACATAGTTAAAACTTAGTGCAGTTAAGCATCAATATTTCCCTTTGACACACCCTGCAGGGAGCATTTATGATTGGAACGCTTGCAAACTTGGTGTGTTTTGTGTGGGGTCACATCTACATGGCAGCTGTCGATTTTCTTCCATTTCTGTTAAAAAATGTTGCTGGTGACCTTTGAACTTAGTTTAGTCAGACCTCAATATTTCCCTTTAACACACCCTTCAGGGCACATTTATGATCGGATCACTTTGAAACTTTTTATGTGTGTTCAGGGTGACCTCCAGATCTGAGCTATTGCTTTTTTTTCATTTCCATAAAAATTATTGTCGTTATAACCAGCCTTTGAACTTACTGCATTTGTGCATCAACTTTTCCCTTTTGCACTCTCTGCAGGGTATATTTATGAATTTCAATAAAAAAAAACAAAATAAAACATTGCCACAAGCAATGACCTTCGACTTAGTGCATTTGTGCCTTCCTTTGGCATGCCTCAGAGGGAACATTCATTATCAGGTTGTTTTGAAACTTTGTATGCTTATGCAGGGTGACAAAGATAGGAGCTATTGATTTTCTTTTCATTTCCATGCTGTTAGCAACAATTTTTGAATTTATTGCATTTGTGCATCAACATTCTTCTTTGACAAGGCCTACAGGCCACATTTATCATAGGATTGTTTTTGAACTTGGTGTGCTCATTAGGCAAGACCTTTAGATAAGAGCTATTGATTAGCATTCATTTCTGTGAAAAAAGTTGCCAGTCTTACAGTTTACATTTAAAAATGCATGGATTACTCTGACGTTGTGCACACACAAGGCTGTTATATTGAAATTTCATCAAATAACATTGGTACCAATGATCTTCAATTTTGCCATTTCATTTATAACTTACCAAGTTCAAGTTTGTCAAGTTGAGCTACAGTGTCATTGACACTTTCAATTGTATGGCAGTTTAACTTACAACTTCCAGGTAAAAGTTTTTGGTTCAAGTTTTTTGGGATGAGGGGGGAGTGTTTTAAAATTACACCATTAATTCTTCAAACAGTTTAGTGGAATGTCACTGTTTTTTATTTTGGACAATGTCTTCTATCTACTGAACATTTCTACAGTGATTTCATTCATATCGGCATGATTTTAACCCCTTTTAAACATTTCTTCAGACTTACTTTCTTTGTATTTGAAATTAGACTTTGCCACATACTTTCTTACTCTAATTCTTGCATGGTCAATACAACTTAATGATTCCATTTACATCAATGAATTCTTTTATCAGTTTTAGGAAATATTTAAACCTTTTTTGCCAATCAATTTTACTTAGTATTCCCAGCTTAAAGTTTGGGATTAAAGTTCTGCTTTTCAAGGTTCTACCTTTCATTCTTCAAAAACTCTGTTACAATGTCATTTCTTTTTTTCATTTCGGACAAGGTCTACTGAAGCTGTACACAGTGGTTTCAAATAATATTGGCATTAATTTAACCCTTTTCACAATGCTTTTCGAACTTAGTTTCTCTAAATTTCAAATTAGGCTTCTACCACATACTGTGTTACTTTTTATCCCCTCCCACAAGGGAGAGATATAGCACAGAGCTCGCTCCATCCATCTATCTGTCAGTCCATCCATCAGTCCATCTGTCCATCTATCCTTCCATCCGTCCATCCATTCATCCATCTGTCCAAACTTTCTTTCTTTATGCCATAACTTAAACAACAGTTAACAGATTTCAATTCTTTTCAGTACATGTCTCTCTCTATGTCAAGTTTGATGACCACAATTATCCAATGAAAATTGTTGAAGTTATTTCCCTGCCCAGCCCCCCCTCACCAATTAGGCATGTTTATTTCCTTTCCTTCATTATGCATTTTGAACTATTTACAGTCACTACATGCGGAAGCGTTTTTTTAAACTCATGTACTCCCCTGCCCCCCCCCCTCCCCCCACTAGGAAATAGGCACTTTTTTTTTCTTTCGCCAAAAATGCTTTTTTACAGTTTTGGTTAAAGTTTGTGATTAAAAACCCAGCCCCCCCCCCCCCCCCCCCCTCCCAATTAGGAATTTTTTTTTCCTCCAATATGAATTTTGAACTATTTACAGTCACTACATGTGGAACCTTTTTACCTGCGTCGCCAGCGGCAGAGCAGGTCTAGTAACTGCTCGACTCCGTCCGTCAGTCCGTCCATCCGTCCGTCAGTCCGTCCAAAAAACTTTTTCCGTCAAAGTTTTCTTGGCTTCTATGAATGGGAATGATTTTATATTTGGTCTGCTGCCTCATAATGGTGAGTTGTATCGTGTAAGCGATTTTCAGATCTGCCGTGCAGCCACTTCCTGTTTGCCGATACTTTGAAATTTTACTGTACCCACTGAACATTGAAATTTTCCGTCAAGGTTTTCTCGGCTTCTATGCAAGGGATTGATTTTATATTTGGTCTGCTGCTTCATAATGATGAGTTGTATCGTGTAAGCAATTTTCAGATCTGCCGTGCAGCCACTTCCTGTTTGCCGATACTTTGAAATTTTACTGCACCCACTGAACATTGAAATTTTTCGTCAAACTTTTCTCGGCTTCTATGCAAGGGATTGCTTTTATATTTCATCTGGAGCCTGATAATGATCAGTTGTATCGTGTATGCAATTTTCAGATCTGCCATACAGCCACTTCCTGTTTGCCGATTCAATTGCATGCAGTGACGCAGGTCCAGACCCGGTATTGGTCTTGGCTTGTTTTAAACTTGTGTACTCCCCTTCCTCCACTGGGAGGGGGGGGGGGGGGGGGGGCAATTAGGCACTTTTTTTTTGGCCAAACATGCTTTTTTACAGTTTTGGTTAAAGTTTGTGTTTAAAAACCCAGACCCCCCCCCCCCCCCACCCCCAATTAGAACCTTTTTTTTAAACTCACGTAACCCCCCTCCCCCCGGCCAATTAGGCACTTTTTTTCTTTCGTCAAAAATGCTTTTTTACACTTTTGGTTAAAGTTTGTGGTTAAAAACCCAGACAAACTGACCACATGCGGAAAAAAAGGACTCCCCTAACACCCCCCACCTCTTCACCCAGGGCCATTTAAGCAATATTTTTTCTTTGGTACAAAATGCATTTTGAGCCTGACTGTTTACAGTCAGGGCTATAGTCATGACTTTCGTTGGTCCATCCATCGGTCCATCCATCTGTCTGTAAACAATTGGTTTCCGACTGATAACTCCAGTTTGGATTATTTGCTTTCAATCAAAGTTGATATGTGTATTTTCCAGCTAGTAATACAGGCCAGGTTTCAATATAGGTTCCACAACTCCCCTCCACCCCCCCCCCCCCCCACCCCCCCAACACACACATACACAAACACACACACACACACACGTGCCACTTTGGCAATTATTTCCACCCAAAATGCATTTTGAAGGATTGGGAGTTATTACCTACAAAAAAGAAAATTGACTCCTATAGCTCAACATTGCTTTATGTACTGCATCTTTAATGCTTTACCTAACACAAGTTGAAGCCAACAGTACAAATTATTTTTCTGAAACATCAGATTTTTTCATTTTGTACTTCTAACCATGGCTTATTTGTCCTTATTAAGCTCATCAAGCTTGTTCCATTAATATGTCATGAGGTTTGTTTTGGAGTAAAAAAATGAAAAAATAAAATTTGAATAGCAAATTTTGTATATCACGAGTGCAGATATGGCAGATTCGTTAGGTAAACGGTTAACAAAAAATGGCCCCCGACTATTTTGTGTCTAAGCATTGCCATTGCTGGAACAGTCGGGCTGCATGCGTGACATCACTCTAGTTAGTGGTTATGCTGCATCTTGTACTGTAAATTGTAAGATTAGCAATACAGCATAGTGCAACCCAAATAGTTTGATTCCTCATGTAACCTGGAAGTTGGGTAATTTCTGCCACCACAAGGCTTTCTGAAGAAGCCATCCCCGGCAGTATTTTTGATTTGGATATTTTCCGTTTTCTCGGCATTTGCCTCAGCACTGCTGATTGCTGAGGGTGAATTACCAGAGCTGATTGTCACTTTTTCTCCCTTATTGACGCATCCACCAGATGAATCAATAAGCGAGGAAATTTGACACTAAGAACACAACATAGAATAGATGAACTTTATGCATTTGTTACTCTAATTTATGTTTTTATCCTGACTCAATAAGCTTCTCAACTGATCCCCAAGAACTCCTAAGATTGATCACAAGGAAGTTCGGCTGAACCCAGTGAAGATACTTACAGACAGGTCTTTTTGTGGTGAGTGGTGTTGTTTAACCCTTTACCTAACGAATCAGCCGCATCCGCCTGGTAATTTACAAATTAAGTAGTTAAAAAATTGTATATTTCAAAAATTCAAAAAATTTCAACAAAACCATATCATGTGACCCCTCATTGGAATGAGCTTGTCAAGCTCATTCCAATGAGGGGTCACATGGTGTGGTTTCATTGAAATTTTTTGAAAAATTTGAAAAAACAAATATTAAAATAATAAATTTTGATATCGTCTGCGTTGGGTAAAAGGATAAATTATTGTGTGTTTTTTCCAACTTACGGAGTGTGAAGTGTTGTTTTCTGTATGTTCTTAACACATAGAAAAACTTAACAGAAGCCATTTTTAGCTCACCTGGCTGAAAGTCAGGATGAGCTATAGTGATCACTCACCATCCATCGTCCATGAACATTGTGTTTGAACCTGCTCCTCCTAAACCACTGAACCAATTTTAGTTAAATTTGAGGTGATTGTTTGTTCTGACATCGCATTTTGTTTTTGTTCAAGTCAACATGCCCAGCCCAACAGGAAGGCAATCGGGGAAAATGCTCCAAAATTCTTTAAAAATCATCTTCTCATTAACCAGTAGGTACAATGACTTGATATTTGGTATGGAGCTTCCTTTTGAGGTGTAGCATCAAGTTTGTTCAAAAGAAGTTTGTGCATCAATATTTGCCTTTGAAATTGGAGGGGCTCAATTTTTGACCCCACTGAAATTTTTATTTTCTGAACTGATGGTCCGATTTGAACCAAATTTGGTACATGTATGTGGTATTTTTGAGTCATAAATACTGGATTCACACCAAAAAAATTCCTTTATCACCCGTGGAAACCCCGGGAGCTAAAGATACATGTGTAGAAATATTTTCAAATGCCCATATTTCCTAAACCACACTGAACAGAGAACTGTTGTTTGGTATGAAGCATTTTTCAGACCAGTAGAATTGAATGGTAAAAAAATTGCCATTGGTTGTGTCAGGGTGTTCTATAGAGGGGAGGGGGGGGGGGAGGTTCATAAAAAAAATAGCATATTTGCAAAAAATTTTGAAATTTTTTTCTCCAGAACCATTTATTAGAATATTTTTTGATATTTGGTAAACAGCATCCATAGGGAGGTCAGATAGAAGTGTTTTAAAGTGAAGCCCCTTGGTTCATATTTGGGCTTGATACAGGAGCCCGAATTTTTAACTTGGTCAGTATGGGGAATGATCTTTAAAAATCTTCAGATCCACCAGTCAGAATGCTTTCATATTTGGTATGTAACATAGGGGTCGTCTCACTTTGCCGGTCGCTAATGTTTCGGGAAAATGTGTGAAGATTAGGTAGATCAAAGGGATAAGGATTATAGTCGGTTTCCAGTAAGTTTGTTCATTTAACGCAGGTTGACTTTATTACTGACTGCCAACCGAGGAGATGAGGCTAACCAAATTTACCCACAGGTGCTAAAAACTCAAAAGATGACTTTTAATAACTATTTTATGATCAACCCTTTTCGCCTCCTCAAAAAATATAAATGAATATATTTTTTGAGGGGGCGAAGAGGGTCGATCTTAAAATAGTTATCATTAGTTATAATTAACCAACAGGTACTTGACAAAGGATGGAATCTCGGAAAAGTGACATTTGATAACGATTTGAAATACGAGGATCGGTCAGAAAATAGTTATCAAATGTCATTTTCATGTAATTCCAATTTTTTTTTGTCCAGCTTTCTCTACCACAAGTTGAAAAAATCTTTCGTATGTTTGCTGGGTTTTATTGGGCAATAGCCCAAACACTAAAGGACACATCTTATTTTCGACAAACGCATGAATGCTATACATCTGAAAAAACACGTTCGGGCACTTATTGAATGTTCCGTCACAGAAATAAATTTCCGCACATGATAGATGTTGAAGGTTGTTTTCAGTTCCAAAGATAAGTATCTTGTTGTCACCTCACATGCTATCAGAAAATCCTCTGCAGCAGCTGTCTTTGTGTGAATTTCAGGAAGGTCTATATCAGAATGTTGGCGTGGTAATGACGGCCTTGTTTTTGAATGGGAACGATATAGTGCTGGTCTCACACTGTAAAATGTGGGTATCTTGGAGATAAACTCTGTATCAAACTCTGCTCTATGAAGGCCTGTAAAAAGAAAATAGGTTATTTAAAAAAAAAATTATTTAGAATACATTTTATGGAGGCCTGTAAAAAGAAAATAAGTTATTTTAAAAAAGTAATACCTCTTTGTTGCAGAAGGCCTCAACCACCCCTCTCCCGTCCTCCCAACATTCCGATATAAGTAGTTTAATATTTTCCCTCACTTCCTTTTTTGTCTGTCTGTCTCCACCTCCCTCCCTCCCTCTCCCACACACCCCACCTCTTATATCTGATATGTATACTTACTTCCAATTTCTTCTTGGTAGATAGACGAAATTGTATTCAGTCCTTCTTTCATTTTAATTTTTAGCTTGGCTAAATACGCATCTACTGCTACTTGTTCAATATCTGCTTCATGGTTATGGTGGTTGTTGTAGGTCGTTACAATGTCATTCATCGTGTTGATGGTCCCTCCGCAGCCTGCCAGGCGGCATCGCCAATGTGTCCGTTCATTGTTTCTAGACTTTATTCTGTATTTGAAATAATGCTGCATATTTATACACTGAAAATTTAGCGAGTACAAAAAAAAGAACTCACTCTAAAATAAACATCGGTCCTTTTAAAAACTGAAAATTCACCGAGTACAAAAAAGCACTCATTTTAACCCTTTACCAAACATGAAAAGCAGACGACACTTGCAAAAGAAATTCTTGAATAACTATTTTTTTTCACTTTTTGTCTCAAAAACATAGGTTATGACCCCTCGTTGGAACGAGCTCAGCGAGCTCGTTCCAACGAGGGGTCATAACCTATGTTTTTGAGACAAAAAATGAAAAAATAATGAAAATTAATTGCCGATTTTTGAGAATAGCGCTGGCCAGTTTTGGCCGTTACGTTAGGTAAAGGGTTAAAATAACATCGGTCCTTATAAAAGGAGTTAGTTAAATAAACCTCGGTCTTTGTAAAAATAGTTAGTTAAAAAACCTCGGTCATTGTAAAAGGAGTTAGTAATATAAACTCGGCCTATGTAAAAGGAGTTGGTGTGATGAGTGTCAATGCAAAATCACAACACCTGTGATAAACCATCAAAACAGACAAACACAGACAAACTTGTATGAAACAAACTATAGTTTGTTTTCTTTGCGTTCTAGCTGTTAATTACTTTCAGTCGATCGGCAAAATGAGACTAACCCGTAACATCTTTCGGGGAATCAGATTAAAGTTTGTTCAAATTGAGTGCATGGTTAAATATATGGGCTCCCTATGGTAGCCCAAATTTTAACTTGGTGCAATATGAGGGAATCTCTTAAAAAATCTTCTTCTTCAGATCCACCAGTTAGAATTCTTTCATATTTGGTATACAACATCTCTAGGGGTGGTCAGATTCAAATCGAGTCCCTGAGTTAATATTTGGGCATGGTGCAAAAGTATTTCTTAACAAATATCTTCATTTTAGAATGTTACAACAAGCTGTTGGTAGCCATATTCTAATTTGTGGACACCCTTTACCAGCTTGAATTTGGGGTAATATAAAGGGAGCCTGAATTTTAACTCAGTGCAATATAAGGGAATTTCTTTAAAAATCATCTTCTCCGGATCCACCATTACATTCATTTGTTGTGCAAGAAATTCTTCTGGTTTTATAGAACAAATGATTGTTGATGGATACTATGAGTTGTGATGCTTTCTGAAATTTAGAAGTAGAGGAACAGCCCACGTCCTATGTCTGCCATTGTCACACATTGAGCGCCCGGTCAGAACATGCGTTCAATGCGCCACAAGGGCAGACCAGGGTATCTTTTGTTTTCAAAATTTTGATTCACCAAAATTCAATTTCCCCTTCCGTAACAGTTTGCTGCAGCAAATTTCATGGGCTTGACATTGACTAAGACATTATAATGCAGTTCAACATGCATTCTTTTTTATAAGTTTGCATCACTGACACACAAATACATGTAAGATAGTCAGTTTCCTTACCTTGATATACTTATTCCCTCGAATCAATTAGTGTCACTCGTTTGTGACTGAAACTTTGAAGTTTTGTTTCGGAGCTCAGTTTGCGCCGTACACAAGTGCAGTTATTGAATTTATGTTGGATTGTCCTGAACATGCTCACATTCAGGAAAATCAAACATAAATACAACAACTGCACATGTGTACGGCGCAAATTGTTTGTAGTGGGGTTACAGTATGAAAAACTAATAACATTGATATATTGAATGATTGAGTCAGTGACTGGACATGGTAACCTAGAAAGTCCAATGTGCCTTAGTGACATAACCCAATCAGTTGTCCCTGCATTGGTGGTTCCACAATAGCAATCTCAGCGATTAAAGAGAATGTCTGGATGGTCATCCCCACCGAGATCTGAGAAAAGCTTTGTATCGCAGTGTGCAGATCATTTTTAGCTCAACAACAAAGTTGTGTGAGCTTATGTCATGATCCAAGGTGCGTCTGCATCAACACTTGTGTTAAAGTTATTGTAAGAGTCCACTTTGACTTACCCAACTGTTACTTTGCACCTCATACTGTTTCTATGGCTTACAATTACCAACAGAAGCGTGGGGGCACGATGACGCTGTGTACTAAGGCGTACTGCACGTCAATGGTACGCATGTCTTCAACCAATCTAACCCTGCCTGTGCTGCAGTGCGGAGTTACGATGTTGGGGAGCTGGCAGCTGCTCGTCGTTGCTCGGTGGTTCTCTCCAGGTACTCCGGCTTCCTCCACCCGTAAAACTGTCACGGTCATGATTAGCCATTGTGCATAAATATATGACCGTACACATCAATAAATAAATAAATATTACCAACAGACCCTTACCCAGTGATAATTTTTCGATTTTTAGAATGTTTTTGCAATGTTACACTTTTTTGTCAATGTGGACTTTCTGACTGGTTTTTCTGTACATGAGTGGAGGCTACCACTGATATATGCTGTGGCTTTTTATATTTCATATATGTGTTTAAATACATCAATATAAGTCAGCATTAACCCTTGACCGGACATTTTTGGCAGGTTTGTAATAAACCTAAGTTTATTGCATGCCATGTGTTGGTGAGCTAATGGGGATGGACACCCCCCTTTTGTTAGATATTAGTTTGCATCTGGAAATATTGCTTTGCAACTGGTGATGCGAAATCAAACAACAGAACCTCTGCAGATATGGGTGTATTGTTGGGGGAAATTCCATGAGGGGTGCCCTCTCATACTAGGGGCTCTGGGGGTCCACAAATTTAGCACCTAAAGCTTTTCAAAAGAAGTGGCCATTGTTGTCTGCGTGGGGCTGTGCGAGTTGCACACAGCTAAAATGGGTTTGGTGTGGCTAGCAAGACGAGTGAGTGCTCGCTGTGTTGGATAATCGTGAAGATCAAGCCATAACAGGCCGTGAAATTGTTGTCAGCCGTGTCCGCACTGAGACAAAGATAGGGGAGCAGTTTTTCCCCAGGAAAGCATCACTGGTTATAAGCTTGCAGAATGAAGAGTGGATGTTTCATGATTACATGTATTTTGGAGATAGATATGGATTTGTTTTTGAAGAAAAACAAGACAAAACAAGTAAAATGTTGTTTCAGCTGTGTATATTGTTAACTGTTATTGAGCATCTGGTATGATCTTAAAACACATTTATTACCTTATGTTTATATGCATAT
Organism: Pictodentalium vernedei; assembly: GCA_031216915.1. Classification (NCBI taxonomy): domain Eukaryota; kingdom Metazoa; phylum Mollusca; class Scaphopoda; order Dentaliida; family Dentaliidae; genus Pictodentalium; species Pictodentalium vernedei. The sequence goes on from CM062294.1 coordinate 240,803,946, forward strand.
AAGAGTACATTTTATAAAATACATAAACAAAATTAAATAAATATGATAAGTTGAACTCATTGGGGTTTTCTTTCTTATTTTCTGGAGCCTACCTTATCGCACTTTTTTACACACCAAGAGCCAAAACTATAAAACTTTTACAATTGTGTTTTCTAGAATTGTATTTTCTACCTATTAATATAACTGACTAAAATGGATCATTAGCATTTTAACCCTTTACCCAACGTAACGACCAAAACCGGCCAGCGCTATTCACAAAAATCGCAAATTAATTTTCATTATATTTTTCATTTTTTGTCTCAAAAACATAGGTTATGACCCCGCTTTGAAATGAGCTATGTTTTTGAGACAAAAATGAAAAAAAAATAGTTATTCAAGAATTTTGTTTGCAAGTGTCGTCTGCTTTTCATGTTAGGTAAGGGGTTAAAAGATATGCCAGTTGGCAAATTGCCAGACCTTTGAAAATGCTAATGGTTCATTTCAACCCATTTAAAGTGATAATTAGAAAATACAATTGTATAAGTTTTATAGTACTGGCCCCTGGTTTAATCCTTAAGTCCTCTGATTAATTTTGTGTTAATAACTATTGCATATACATTAACATAGCTGCAGAAGACTTAAAAGTGTTTCTATATTATTGTTAGCTGCCTGTATAGGCAGCCAACAATGATGTAAAAACACTTGTCGAGATATGTGCATCCTACCGGTAAAATTCTGAAGGAGGAATACACTGAGAACAACTTCGGAGCAACATTGTGGCCATATGGGGACTTGAGGATAAACATCAATAAATTAGTAAGGCTTGGGATTTTTAGCTCAACTTTGACGTAAGTAAACTTTGAGGTTATGCCATGGCCTGTCGTCCGTCTGTCCATCTGTCTGTCCATCAGCAATTCAATATGGCTCGGGCTAGAAGCCGTATTTATGAACCGATCTTTACGCAACTTCTTGAGTACCTTTGTTGTCACTGTGGGACGAGAACAAGTGTTTTTGGGTGCGGTCCGAAATTCAAGATGGCCACCAGCAGCCATTTTGTACTTTAGTTAGTGCAATCAGTTTTTTGTACAGAATTTCTGTATGAAAGTTCTGATTCGAATAAATTTTTGTCGGAATGTTTAGTAACATGGAATACATCACATATAATACAGGATTTTTTTCTCGTGCAGAAATTCTGCAAGTTCGGTGAACTTTGATTTTTCAGTGCTACTTACACACAGTAAGTACACATGTCAATACGGTTCGGGCTAGGGGCTGCATTTATGAACCGATCTTCACAAAACTTCTTGGGTACCTTTGTTATCACCTTGGCTTGGAGTGAGAACGAGTATTTCTGGGTGCGGTCCAAAATTCAAGAAAGCTGCCAGTGGCCATTTTGTACCGAAATTAGGTCCAATCAATTTTTTGTACACAACTTCTGTACGGCTCAGGCTGGAGGCCGTATTTATTAACTGATCTTTATGAAACTTCTTGGGTACCTTTGCTATCACCATGGGACGAGAACAAGTGTTTTGGGGTGCAGTCCAAAATTCAAGATGGCCGTCGGCAGCCATTTTGTACCAAAATTAGTGCAATCAGTTTTGTGTACAGAACTTCTGTATGAAAGTTCTGATTTGAATAAATTTTTGAATGAATGTTTAGTAACATGGAATACATCACATATAATACAGGTTTTTTTCTTGTGCAGAAATTATGCAAATTAGATGAACTTTGATTTATTCAGTGCTACTTATACACTGTAAGTGCACATGTCAATACGGCTCAGGCTAGAGGCTGTATTTATGAACTGATCTTCACGAAACTTCTTGAGTACCTTTGTTATCACCATGGGACGAGAACAAGTGTTTTTTGGGTGCGGTCCGAAATTCAAGATGGGCCACCAGCAGTCCTTTTGTACTTTAGTTAGTGCAATCAGTTTTTAGCTTAACTTGACATAGTAAAAATAAGCTATTGCCATCACGCATGCGGAAGTCTGTGATGTCTGCTCACATTTTCCTTTAGCACGGGCTACACCCCGCAGTTCTTGTCTGATCGTCACGAAATTTCATATGCAGGTTTGGGGTCATGTCTAGATGAGAACGTCCTCTTTTGGTCGCGATCGGGCAACCGGTATGGCTGCCCGAGCCCAAAACCCGAAAACCATTAGCACAGTCTACAGGTCGTATTTATGAAGGGATTTCATTGTAACTTGGTAGGATGCCTCTGTATAATGCCTAGATGAGAACGTCCCCTTTTGGGCATGATCTATCAACCGTGATGGCTGCCCAAGCCCGAAACCCAAAAACTTTTAGCATAGTCTGCAGGTCATGTTTAATGTGGAGGGATTTCATTGTAACTTGGTAGGATGACTCCTTATGATTTATAGATGAGAATTTCCCCATTTGGGCATGATCTGCCAACCGTGACGACTGCCCGATCCCAAAACCCGAAAACCTTTAGCAGTCTACAGGTCATATTTATTGAGGAATTTCATTGTAACTTGGTGGGTTGACTTCATACAATGTCTAGATGAAAAAGTCCCCTTTTGGACGTGATTGGGCAACTGTGACTGCTACAGGGGCCTGAAGCCCGAAAACCTATAGCACAGTCTACAGGTCATATTTATGAAGGGATTTCATTGTAACTTGGTAGGATGACTCCAAATAATGTCTAGATGAGAACGTCCCATTTTGATTGCGATCATGCAGCCTTGATGGGTGCCTGAGCCCAAAAACCTTTAGTATAGGCAAAAGGTCATATTTATGGAAGGATTTCATTGTAACCTGTTAGGTTGACTCCATATAATTCCTAGATGATGACATCCCCTTTTGGTCGTGATTGGTCAGTTGTGATGGCTACAAGTGCCCGAAGCCCGAAAACCTTGAGCACAGTCTACAGGTCATATTTATGAAGGGATTTCATTGTAACTTCTTAGGATCACTCCAGATGATGCCCAGACGAGATTGTCCCCTATGGTTGCGATCATTCAGCCATGATGGCTGCCCGAAGCTCGAAAACCTTTAGCACAGTCTACAGGTCATATTTATGAAGGGATTTCATTGTAACTTGGTAGGTTAACTTCATATAATGTCTAGATGAGAACGTCCCCTTTTGGACATGATTGGGCAACTGTGACGGCTAAAGGTGCCCAAAGCCTGAAAACCTTTAGCACAGTCTACAGGTCATATTTATGAGAGGATTTCATTGTAACTTGGTAGGATGACTCCAAATAATGTCTAGATGAGAACGTCCCATTTTGATCTTGATCATTCAGTCTTGATGGGTGCCCGAGCCCCAAAACCTTTAGCATAGGTAAAAGGTCATTTTTATAGAAAGATTTCATTGTAACCTATTAGGTTGACTCCATATAATGCCTAAATGATGACATCCCCTTTTAGTCGTGATTGGTCAGCTGTGAAGGCTACAAGTTCCCGAAGCCCGAAAACCGTGAGCACAGTCTACAGGTCATATTTATGAAGGGATTTCATTGTAACTTCGTAGGATCACTCCAGATGATGCCCAGATGAGATTGTCCCCTTTGGTTGCGATCATTCAACCATGATGGCTGCCCTAGCCCGAAAACCTTAAGCACAGTTTACAGGTCATATTTATGAAGGGATTCCATTGTAACTTGGTAGGTTGACTTCATATAATGTCTAGATGAGAACGTCCCCTTTTGGACATGATTGGGCAACTTTGACTGCTAAAGGTGCCCGAAAACCTTTAGCACAGTCTAGAGGTCATATTTATGAAGGGATTTCATTGTAACTTGGTAGGATGACTCCAAATAATGTCTAGATGAGAACGTCCCATTTTGGTCATGATCATTCAGCCTTGATGGGTGCCCGAGCCCCAAAACCTTTAGCATAGGCAAAAGGTTATATTTATAGAAGGATTTCATTGTAACCTGTTAGGTTGACTCCATATAATGCCTAGATGATGACATCCCCTTTTGGTTGTGATTGGTGAACTGTGATGGCTACAGGTGCCCGAAGCCTGAAAACCTTGGTGACAGTCTACATGTTCATATTTATGAAGGGATTTCATTGTAACTTCGCAGGATCACTCCAGATGATGCCCAGATGAGATTGTCCCCTTTGGTTGCGATCATTCAACCATGATGGCTGCCCGAGCCTGAAGCCCGAAAACATTTAGCACAGTCTACAGGTCATATTTATGAAGGGATTTCATTGTAACTTGGTAGGTTGACTTCATACAATGTCTAGATGAGAACGTCCTCTTTTGGACACGATTGGGCAACTGTGACGGCTTCAGGGGCCCACAGCCCGAAAACCTTTAGAACAGTCTACAGGTCATAATTATGAAGGGATTTCATTGTAGCTTGGTAGGATGACTCCAAATAGTGTCCAGATGAGACTGTCCCCTTTTGGTCACGGTCATTCAGCCTTGATGGCTGCCCGAGCCCAAGAACCTTTTGCATGTCTGTAGGTCGTATTTATTTCATTATAACTTGTTAGGTTGACTCCATATAATGCCTAGATGATGACATCCCCTTTTGGTCGTGGTTGGTCAACTGTGATGGCTACAGGTGCATGAAGCCCGAAAATCTTGAGCATAGTCTACAGGTCATATTTATGAAGGGATTTCATTGTAACTTCATAGAATCACTCCAGATGATGTCCAGATGAGAATGTCCTTTTGGTTGCGATCATTCAACCAGGATGGCTGCCCAATCCTAAAGCCCGAAAACCTTTAGCACAGTCTTCAGATCATATTTATGAAGGGATTTCATTGTAACCTGGTAGGTTGACTTCATGTAATGTCTAGATGAGAACGTCCCCTTTGGACACAATTGGGAAACTGGCGGCTACAGGGGCCCGAAGCCCGAAAACCTTGAGCACAGTCTACAGGTCATATTTATGAAGGGATTTCATTGTAACTTTGTAGGATCACTCCAGATAATGCCCAGATGAGAATGTCCCCCTTTGGTTGCGATCATTCAACCATGATGGCTGCCAGAGCCCCCTTTTGGTTGTGATTGGTCAACTGTGACGGCTTCAGGGGCCGAAGCCCAAAAACCTTGAGCACAGTCTACAGGTCGTATTTATGAAGGGATTTCATTGTAACTTTGTAGGATCACTCCAGATGATGCCCAGATGAGAATGTCCCCTTTTGGTTGCGATGATTCAACCACGATGGCTGCCAGAGCCCAAAAACCTTTAGCACAGTCAACAGGTCATATTTATTAAGGGATTTCATTGTAACTTGGTAGGTTGACTTCAAATAATGTCTAGATGAGAACGTCCCCTTTGGACGCAATTGGGAAATTGACGGCTACGGGGGCCCGAAAACCTTTAGCACAGTCTACAGGCCATATTTATGAAGGGATTTTAATGTAACTTGATAGGATGACTCGTTTTGGAATAATTTCACTGTAACTTGGTAACTTTTGTTGATATTCTTTAACTGTGAGGGCCACATACATTAACTGTGAGGTCATATTAACGCACCCCTCAGCTCTTTAGTACAGTGTACACCTCATATTATGTTTGTCATAAATATAGCATACAGGGAACAGAAATGAACATATTCCCAATTATCACAATTCTTGTCTTATTTCATAATCCTTTCGTAAACATTGACCATTATCCTTTTCATCAAACACAACACACAAGTTAAGCCACAGTGTCATTGACACTTTCATTTGTACAGAACTTCTGTATGAAAGTTCTGATTCGAATAAATTTTTGTCTGAATGTTTAGTAACATTGAATACATCACATATAATGCAGGTTTTTTTCTTGTGCAGAAATTATGCAAATTAGATGAACTTTGAATTATTCAGTGCTACTTATACACTGTAAGTGCACATGTCAGTACGGCTCGGGTTAGAGGCTGTATTTATGAACCGATCTTCACGAAACTTCTTGGGTACCTTTGTTATCACCTTGGGATGAGAACAAGTGTTTTTGGGTGCGGTCCGAAATTCAAGATGGCTGCCAGTGGCCATTTTGTACCAAAATTAGGTACAATCAGTTTTTGGTACAGAACTTCTATATGAAGGTTCTGATTTGAAAAAAAAAATTTGAATGAATGTTTAGTAACATGGAATACATCATATATAATACGGGTTTTTTCTCGTGCAGAAATTATGCAAATTAGATGAACTTTGATTTATTCAGTGCTGCTTGTACACTGGAAGTGCACATGTCAATACGGCTCGGGCTAGAGGCTGTATTTATGAACTGATCTTCACGAAACTTCTTGTGTACCTTTGTTATCACCGTGGGACGAGAACGAGTGTTTTGGGGTGCTCTCCGAGATTCAAGATGGCCACCAGCAGCCATTTTGTACTTTAGTTAGTGCAAGTTTTTTGTACAGGACTTCTGTATGAAAGTTCTGATTCAAATAAATTTTTGTCTGAATGTTTAGTAACTCCGAAGGCATCACATATAATACGGTTTTTTTTTCTCGTACAGACATTATGCAAATTAGATGGACTTTCATTTATTCAGTGCTACTTATACACAGCAAGTACACATGTCAATACGGCTCGGGCTAGGGTCTGTGTTTATAAACCGATCTTCACGAAACGTCTTGGGTACCTTTGTTATCACCTTGGGACAGGAATGAGTGTTTTGGGGCGCCTTTGTTATCACTGCTATGAGAACAAATATATTTGGGTTCAGTCAGACCCACTCTGGGACTCAAAGATTTCTTTTCTAGTTCAGCATCTAACTGTCGCCCACCTTTACAATACTTTTTGTCGCGATCATTCAGTCGTGATGGCTGCCCTCAGCCAAAAAACGTTAGAACAGACTACCGGTCGTATTCATGAAGGGATTTCATTGTAACTAGGTAGGATGACTCAGTATTATGTCTAGATGAAGACGTCCCTCGTTTGGTCGCGATCGGTCAACCGTGATGGCTGCGCGAGCCGAAAACCTTTAGCCAAGTCTACAGGTCGTATTTATGGAGGGATTTCATGGCAACTTGGTAGGATGACTGTATAATATCTAGATGAGAACGCTCCCTTTTGGTCGCGATCATTCATTGACGACTGCCAGAGCCCAAAATGAAAAAAAAACTCGCACAGACTGCAGGTCGTATTTATGAAGGACTTTCATTGTAACTTGGTAGGATGACTTAGTATAATGTCTAGATGAGGATGTCCCCATTTGGTTGCGATCGGTCTCCCACGATGGCTACACAGGCCCGAAGCCCGAAAATCTTTAGCACAGTCTACAGGTAGTATTTATTATGCCCCCGAAAAATTTTCGAGGGGTATATAGTCGAGGTCTCCGTCCGTATGAACATTTTGTATTATAACTCGAGCATCAGTTGTCGGATTTTAATGTTCTTTGGTAGGCTGATAGGGCAGCTTGGGGGAAGGGATACCCTCGTACCCAGTGTTTCGTCCATTCATGTTTGGTAGAGTTATGGCCCCTGTTTGTTTTTGGCTTCTGTTTCTAAGGTAAATTGTACCATAGCCAAAAGTTCAAAGTGCTGCCCAATTTTTTTTTTAGTTCATTATTTTTCTGCGGCCCAGTGCTTGCAGGGGGGGTTGCATGACATTTTAACCTCTACATTTCAATATATCCATATAAATATGGATGACACAAGAATTATAGTGATTTGGGTTCCAGACCATTTAAAATTGTATCACTGCACCAATCGATTTCAAATTTTATTTGCTTACTACTGATGTCAAAATACAGGTCAAGTTCGATTTGGAGGTTCACTCCGACCATTCTTGCAAGAGTTATGCCTGGAGTTGTCAAATGTTTAGCAATTTATATTTTGATTGACAGAGCTGCTCCATAAGTTCTGTCAATCAAAATATAAATAGGAGAACCTTTGTCAACATATTAAGGAGAAAAAAGCCAAGCTGAGGAAATTTGAGAGTTATCAGATTTTAATACTTATCAGTATGGTGATCGTGCAGTTTGAGGGGAATGGATGTCTGCATATCTAGCGTTATGTATGGTGATCGTGCAGTTTGAGGGGAATGAATATCTGCATATCTAGTGTTATGTATGGTGATCGTACAGTTTGAGGGGAATGGATATCTGCATATCTAGCGTTTTGTCCATGCATCTCTGCTACAGCTACGACCCCCATTTTTAAATTGGGTTAATTTCAAAATCTAGAAGATTTTAGTTTTACAGTTTAGAGTGCAATTTACATGATCTGAAGGCAAATTGTAAAATTCCAACAAAATTTAGCTTAACAGTTTATAAATTCAATTTGCATGATCCAGTCATTTTCTTGTGGGTTTAAGTTGTACCAAGTCTATTACAGAAGATTTATACTTTTAGCTCGATCTGATTAGTTACATGCAAGTCCGACTTTGCAACCTTCGGGGGTATCAGCACACGCGTTAGCGTTGCTCTTGTGAAAGGATTTCATTATAACATGATTGGATGACTCGTTTTGGAATAATTTCACCGTAACTTGGTAACGTTGGTTGACATGTGAGGGCCGCATTGACCCACCCTCAGTTTTTTAGTACAGTCTACACCTCAAACTATTTTATTAATCAATTATCCTTTTCATCAAACACAACACACAGCCAAGTTAAGCTACAGTGTCATTTACACTTTCATTTTTCTGAACCAGTTGGCCATGGGAAGAACAGGAGCTAAACCGGATGGAACAGAGAAGCGTTATTTGGTATGAAGTATCGTTAGAACCAGCAGAATAGAGTGGGCAAAAACGTGGAATTACCTATGTCATGGATAGTGGCGGAGCTATGGGTGGGTGTGGTGGGGGCAGCCCCCCCCCCCCCCCTCATCCTCAGTGCCTCACCCCACACCAAATACAAACCCCACTTCAATTATTTTCACCAATCTATCACATGTTACACCCAGACTGGGGCAAAACAGTGATACAGTGTTTGGTGTCGTGGGACGTTCATTATGGTTCATTCGGAAATAAAGCACAAACACGGCTCCGGGGGCAATAAAGCTATTGTCATGGTTTGAAAACCGATCATATGTAAATGATTTGTCCATCTTTCCTAGCTTCCACCCATGCTTATTTTGGTTTCCGTTAGATAACTTGAGTAATGAACGGATCTTCTTCACATTTTATATGCAAGTCACTTCTGAAGAATATTGAGAGAGAATTCTGGAGTGCAGATTTGAAAATCCTATCTCCGGCTCTGCTGTTGGGGTATTTGACACCGTCAGTAATGGCGAACTGCTGGGCCACACTTGTTTTCAAAAATTAAAAAATTCTCTTCTCCAGGACCTCCAGTCAGAATCTTTTGACATTTGGTATACAACATCCTTTTGGGGGATTAGATTCAAGATTGCTCAAATCAAGTCCATTTTCTTTTCTTTTTTTTTCTTTTTTTTTGTACGTGAATTTCAACTGAACGCAATATGAGGACTATTTTTTATAAATCGTCTTCTTCATCAGATTCACCAATCAAAATCTTGATTTTTAGTATACAGCTCCCTTAGTGGGGTCAAATTGAAGTTTATTCAAATTGAGTCCTTGGATTCATATTTGGGCTCCTTCTGAGAGCCCGAATTTTAACTTTATGCACCAGGAGGAACATTTTTTTTTTAAATCTTTTTCAGATCAACCCCTATAATGTTTTTGATATTTGGTATGCCGCATATTTATCTGGGCCAGATTCTGGTTTGGTCGATTCAAGTCGCCGAGTTTATATTTGGGATTCTTTTTGAAACCATAATTTTAACTAATCAAGTCCCTGGGTTCATATTTGAGCTACTTTGGAAGCCTGAATCTCAAATTAGTCCAGTCTGATGACTATTCCTTAAAATATTCCTGCAGATCCACGTGTCAGAATCTTTTGTTATTTGGTGTATAACATCCTTAATGGAGTCAGATTCCAAGTTTATTCAGATCAAGTTCCTGGTTCATATTCAGGCTTCCTGTGGGAACCCGACTATTGACTTGGTGCAGCATGAGGAATATTCTTTGAAAATTCCATTTAGATCCACCAGTCAAAATCGTTTAGTATCAGTTTCCTTTGTGGAGACCCGAAGAAGGGGTCAGATGCAAGTTCGTTCAAATCCGGTCTCCTCTTCAACTTGTACTAGAGGTCTCCTTTGTCTCGCTTCCCGTTACGATATGCCTCGTCACGTTTCCAGTGACTATCGCCATCTATTCCGTGATTGTTGTCGCGCTAGCGATTCTCGTCTTTACTTTCGAGGCAAAACGTATGCACACCGGCGTCCTCGTCGATGTATGTGTGTGTGTGTGGGGAGGGGGGGGGGGGGGGTATGTTCTGCTGCTTGAGAGCTGCGCATCGTGACTTTAGCTCTTATACAGGTAATAGCCTCACAGTCTTAGATTACGAATCATCGCATGACCTCGGCTTCTTAATGTCTCGGGATGCCTATTCCTTGGACGGGGTTGGGGATAGGAGTCCTGCAGCTTCATAAATGATCGATTCCGGGTCGCGGGAGGAAGTCACTTTAAAATGCTATGGCCACCATCCAGCTTCCGTCAAATTTACAATAGTTGGACCTTCGAAGCCCTGAATTGATAAAAGTTGGAAATGTTAGACAGGGTGCTAGTGGAATGTTCCCAAACTTGTCTAGAATTTATATATATCGTTGCCTGATTTCTAGAAGGTTCTCTGTCCTCTATAGGACATAGAACATTCTAGCACTCAGCCGACGATATGGCGTTTTGAAACTGAGAAGTTGTGAAAGTCCTCCAAATATTGATTGAAAAGTTGGAAACATCTCCCCAAATATTGTTTTCATTTGGAATTTGTGACTGTCGAGCGCATCAGTTGAATAATTTGCAGCCAAGTGGGGTGTACAAATGGAATTCAGTATCTTAAAACCCGCCATGAAAAGTGTTCTCTCAAGAGTTGGGGCGGGGGTGGGGTGCAAATGGAATTTCCCACTAGATGGAAATTATGTAGAGGCAGTTATAACTTTGCCTGCCTTGGGGCTGCAATTGCAAATTTTGAGATGGACGCCTGTGGCGTCACATATCTCACGTAGTTCAGCCTTCCTTTCCGACTATCTACCAGAAGTCGAACTGTTCGACCAGCTAATCTGAGCTAGAGGATGCCAACAGGCCTCGCTCGTCAGTGGAGGATCGTCAATGAGTAGGTCGCCTCAGGGCCCATGCGCTAGCTGGCGCAGCTGTCGGAAACTGTTTCTGATTTGGATTCCAAACTGAAGTCAAAAGCAGGCAAGACTTCCTTCTTCTCGTGGCTGATATCCTGCCACCTGTGCAGTATCGTGCATACCATTGGAAGATGACTGGTCTACACAATGACTTAACAAACAAACGTCCTTTGTAACTGTTGTGCCCACCTTCACCCTTTTCGTTGAGTCCATGTCTTTCTTGGGAGATGCATAACATGTCATTGTTGATCAAACTGTCTTCGCCTCGGTGGGTGGTTCTGGAGCCGTGCATGATACTTTGCGTGTCCTATCCAAACACTGAGGAATTTATTTCACACACGCAACATGGCAGTTGTGGAATTGCTACGTCGGAACGTTGTTTTAGACACTAGCAACATGCCACTCTCATGTCTACCTCGCTGGAAGGGTATCAGGTTTCACATGGTGCCGTGGTACTCAGTCTATTTTATTATTGCGGCATGACTCGACTTCAGCCGCCGGGACTAGTGGCAAATGCTCCTAAAGAAAACGCAGGGTCTTGAGTCTGGCAAGTGAAAGTGACTTCGTGGAAGAGGGTGCAGCAACGTTGAGGCAGTATATGGGGACTCACACCTCGCATCGCCCATGGTTAGGGGACGAGTATCTCTGTTCGTATAGATCATTGGCAGCAAATGACATCCCACATCGGGGTCACTGATGTTATACGGTCTGTGCGAGAGATAGATTACAATACTGTTGTCACAGAATATATGGTAAAAATCTTGGTAGATCTACGTTCTCGCCAGTGAGGTAGTCGACACACAAAGTCTGTTGTCTGGACCCTAGTTCGAACGTAAGTCTCACAACCCTCACAACCTTATGAACGCCCTCTCTGTTTGAGACTGTTTGTACTCCCGAATGGGTCAATAACTTGAAGTGCTTCAAGTTGGTCGACGATACTTCGTTGAAAAAGATAATTTATTTACATGCATATCGGAATATATGGTACAATTTACTTACAAATTTTTCAACAGTCCGAGAATTTATATATTACACAAAATTAGTTTGCACGTCGTCACTTACAACTAGCGATGTCCTGGCCACGCTGACCTCTCTGGCTTCGGCCTCCGTTAAACCCAGCTTCACCTGAACTTTGCGTAAATTTCTGTCCGTCTGCGTATTCACACACGGTGTTTCACTGTCGCCATCACCTCCGATCCGTCTTCAGTTGCATATTCACTGACTTTACCTTCGTAGGGTTTACTTGGCCTTTGCCTATCAATCAAATATATATTCACAATTTACGTATTAACTTCTCACAATCTATTAGTGTCAACATCTGCCAGCACTCTCCCACCAAACAGTTCTAACGCCAATTTATCTATATAATGTGTTCTTCATCCTCTTAGCTATTTAGCAATTACAGCTAGCGCTAAAAACCCCGGGGTTCATGACTCGACTCATCCGATTTTGGACCCCTTAGTAAGTAATAACTTTATTTGCAAAAGACATTATGATACATGTTTATAACATAATTGCCCAAGAAACAACAAATAGTATTAATATTATATCACATCTAGGATTTATGACGCTGCATATTTGTCTTTTGCAGGGAAGTGACATAGCCAGCTGGCTGTATTACTGCCACCCACCTCAGAGAAAGGGAAAATGTAGAGTATGGAAAAACAAAAAAGTGGGAGATAAAAAAGCAACGAATGAGGGAAAAAGTGAAGAGAAGGAGAGAGAGAGAGGGAGAGAAAGAGAGGGGAGAATCAGCTGCAACTGAAAATAATATGTATAGTAGAAAAAATAAAATAAAATAGAAATATGTAAGGAATGAACTCTGCAGTCCTGGTGATAAGTGGAATTTGGTTTCATTCTTGCACTGAGAAGGGGGGGGGGGGGCATACATGGGAATGTGATAGTTTACCCAGAGCCAGCTTAGAGGTTTGAGTTCCTCGTTGGCAGTTTATTTTCTGGAGTTTTCCGGAATCAACCTTAATTAATAAGGATTTAACGGACTCTTTTCAGTGAGTCTGTTGTGTCGCGGGAGTCGGTACTTCCCGACATTCATGGCATGATCTGTTACTGCATTTGACAGAGGCTTCATACGAGCCTTGAGACGTGTTGGTCATTTTTTTTAAACTGTGCTCGTGGTAAATTTCGAACCAGTGGGTCAATGTCATTCCACATTTTTGGAAATGTGTGTCAGGGGAGATTTGCCGTGAACTGTGTTCGGGGCTTGAGTTGTTTTATCTCGCCTCTGTGTCTGGTAATCCTGTCGGTTTCGTTCTTGTTAAGATTATATAGACTATATAACGATAGTGGTAAGTTGTTGTGGGTCCAATCATGCACAAAGAATAGGATATTTAGCTTATATAGATCGTCCAGTTTTAGGATTTTATTTTTCTTGAATAGGTGCTCAGTATGTGTGTTGTACTTTTTATTGTTTATTATTCGAATGGAACGTTTTTGAAGGATACTTAATTTGTTTACAGCCGGCACGTACCCCCAAATGTGTATTGCATACATCAAATGATTTTGCACTAGCGTAAAATACAGAATTTTCAGGGTATCGAATGGTAGAAACTTTTTTACTCTATTAATAGCCCAGATGGATTTAGCTATATATATCTTTGAGCTCAGATGAGAGATGTGGGGCTTGAAATTTAAGTTTTCGTCTAAATCAACACCGAGGAATTTTACTGTTTGGACTTCGTTTTTGTTCCCTACTTGTATTACATGTTTATTGTTTTTAGCTCACCTGACTGAAAGTCAGGGTGATCTATTCTGATCACTTTTTGTCCGTCGTCCGTCGTACGGCGTGAAGGTGGTGTTTGGGTCTTTTTCTCCCAAACCACTGTCCACCTTTTAATGAAATTTCATGTGAGAGTTAGTTATATAGGGGCATTTTGATTTTTCTTCAAATTAAGTTGCGGCTCATATTGAGGACGGGGGTGGGGCCAAAATACCAAAAATTTTTTAAAAATCTTCTTCTCATGAACCAGCAGTAGCAGTGTCTTGATATTTGGTATGCAGAGTCCTTTTGAGGTTTAGAATCAAGTTTGTTCAAGAGAAGTTTGTCGGGCATTATTTGCCTTCGTTATGGGAGGGGCAAAAATTTTGGCCACGCCTAAAATTTCTATTTTCAGAACCGTGAGGTCGATTTGAACCAAATTTGATGTGAGATGATAATGGGTCATTAGTAGTTGATTGATGCAAAAACTATTTTTCTCATTGCCCCGTGGGAACCTCGGGAGCTAAAAATAGGTAAAATCTTATAACTGCCAAATCTCCAAAACTACACGGCACAGAGAATTCTTATTTTGTATAAAGCTTACTTTTATACAGTAGAATAGAATGGTTAAAAAAATCCCTATCGGTTTGATCACAAGGTACTTTTTTCAGGACTTTGAAAAAGTGCTGAGTCAGCACTTTTTAACACTGTAGTCAATGGGGAAAACATTAAAAAATCTTCTTCTCCAGATCCAGCACGCATAATCTTTTGATATTTGGTATGCAACATTGTAGGGTGGATCTGATTCAAGTTTGTTCAAATCGGCCCCCTGGATTCATATTTGGGCTCACTATAGAAGCTCGAATTCGAACTTAGTGCATTTCAGGCAAATTGCTTAAAAAATCTTCTTCTCCAGATCCAGCAGGCAGAATCTTTTGATATTTGGTATGCAACATTGTGGGGTGGATCTGATTCAAGTTTGTTCAAATCGGCCCCCTGGATTCATATTTGGGCTCACTATAGAAGCTCGAATTCGAACTTAGTGCATTTCAGGCAAATTGCTTAAAAAATCTTCTTCTCCAGATCCAGCAGGCAGAATCTTTTGATATTTGGTATGCAACATTGTGGGGTGGATCTGATTCAAGTTTGATCAAATCGGCCCCCTGGATTCATATTTGGGCTCACTATAGACGCTCGAATTCGAACTTAGTGCATTTCAGGCAAATTTCTTTAAAACTCTTCTTCTCCAGATCCAGCAGGCAGAATCTTTTGATATTTGGTATGCAACATTGTGGGGTTGATCTGATTCAAGTTTGTTCAAATAGGCCTCCTTGATTCATATTTGGGCTCACTATAGAAGCCCGAATTCGAACTTAGTGCATTCCAGGCAAATTTCTTTAAAAATCTTCTTCTCCAGATCCAGCAGGCAGAATCTTTTGATATTTGGTATGCAACATTGTGGAGTGGATCTGATTCAAATTTGTTCAAATCGGCCCCCTGGGTTTATATTTGGGCTCAGTATAGGAGCCCAAATTTGAACTTAGTGCATTTTAGTCAAAAATCTTCTTCTCAAGATCCAGCAGGCAGAATCTTTTGATATTGGGTATGCACCATGCTTAGGGGGGTGAGATTCAAGTTTGTTCAAGCCAAGTCCCTGGGTTCATATTTGGGCTCACTGTGGTAGCTCGAATTATAACTTAGTTCAAAATGAGGAATTTTCTTTGAAAATCTTCTTCAGATCCAGCAGTCGGAATGTTTTGATATTTGGTATGCAGCATCCTTAGGGGGGTGAGATTCAAGTGTGTTCAAGCCATGTCTCTAGGTCCATATTTGGGCTCACTGTGGGAGCTTGAATTGCAACATGGTTCGAAATGAGGAATTTTCTTTAAAAATCTTCTTCTTCAGATCCAGCAGACGGAATGTTTTGATATGTGGTGTGTAGCATCCTTGGGGGGGGGGGGGGGGGGGAGAGATTCAAGTTTGTTAAAGCCAAGTCCCTTGGTCCATATTTGGGCTCCCTGTGGGAGCTCGAATTATAACTTAGTCAATATGAGGAATTTTTCTTTAAAAACCTTCTTCTTCAGATTCAGCAGTCGGAATGTTTTGATATTTGGCATTCAGCAACCTTAGGGGGGTGAGATTCAAGTTTGTTCAAGCCAAGTCCCTTGGTTCATATCTGGGCTCACTATGGGAGCCCGAATGACAACTTAGTTCAAAATGAGGAATGTTCTTTAAAAATCTTTTTCAGATCCAGCAGATGAATGCTTTTGATATTTTTTATGCAGCATCCTTGGGGGAGGGGGGGGGGAGATTCAAGTTTGTTCAAGCCATGTCCCTAGGTCCATATTTGGGCTCTCTGTGGGAGCTCGAATTGTAACTTAGTTCAAAATGAGGCATTTTCTTTAAAAATCTTCTTCTTCAGATCCAGCAGTCGGAATGTTTTGATATTTGGTGTGCAGCATCCTTAGGGGGTGAGATTCGAGTTTGTTCAAGCCATGTCCCTAGGTCCATATTTGGGCTCACTGTGGGAACCCGAATGATAACTTAGTTCAAAATGAGGAATTTTCTTTATTTCAAGTTTGTTCAAGCCATGTCCCTGGGTCCATATTTGGGCTCACTGTGGGAGCTTGAATTGTAACTTGGTTCGAAATGAGGAATTTTCTTAAAAAATCTTCTTCTTCAGATCCAGCAGTCGGAATGTTTTGATATGTGGTGTGTAGCATCCTTGGGGGGGGGGGGGGGGATTATAACTTAGTCAATATGAGGAATTTTTCTTTAAAAACCTTCTTCTTCAGATTCAGCAGTCGGAATGTTTTGATATTTGGCATGCAGCAACCTTAGGAGAGGGGGGGGGGGGGGATTCAAGTTTGTTCAAGCCAAGTCCCTTGGTTCATATTTGGGCTCACTTTGGGAGCCCGAATGACAACTTAGTTCAAAATGAGGAATTTTCTTTAAAAATCTTCCTCAGATCCAGCAGATGAATGCTTTTGATATTTTTTATGCAGCCTCCTTGGGGGGGGGGGGGGGGGGGTAAGATTCAAGTTTGTTCAAGCCATGTCCCTAGGTCCATATTTGGGCTCTCTGCGGGAGCTCGAATTGTAACTTAGTTCAAAATGAGGAATTTTCTTTAAAAATCTTCTTCAGATCCAGCAGTCGGAATGTTTTGATATTTGGTGTGCAGCATCCTTAGGGGGTGAGATTCAAGTTTGTTAAAGCCAAGTCCATGGGTTCATATATGGGCTCCCTGTGGGAGCCCGAATTATAACTTAGTTCAATATGAGGAATATTCTTTAAAAATCCTTTTTTTTTTTAGATCCACTGGTCAGAATCTTTGGATATTTGGTACAAGCTTTTCTTAGGAGGAGCAGATGCAACTTGTTGAAATCAATTTTCTGGGTTGATATTTAGGCTGCCATGTCAGGTGAGCGCCCTCAGGCCCCCTGGGGCCTCTTGTTTTGTTTCGAGAGGGCGGCTCTCTTCTCATGAAGAGGGGATCGAGGTTGTTCCTGGTGCAAAGAAAAAACGGCCAAATCCATCCCGTTATGGGGGGACTTTGCCGTCAGCATCGACCTGGGGAACGCATATTTCCACGTAAAGCTAAACCCTATGTTTCCGATATTCCTCTGATACACTTCAGATTCGCTGTTCGAAACCTCACCTTTCGGCTCCAATCTGCAGGGAGGCTGCACTCGACTCATAAATAAGGTGAGAGTTTTTAATCAAAGTCAGCCGATAGTAACATTTTCGGTTTATCTGGACGGCACCCTCCAGAGACTCTCTGCAGCAAGTCTCCTGGAGATGATGAGTACACACTTTTGGACCTTCTGACGTCGCTCGGTTTTCTGGTCAACCTGGAGAAGTCGGGCTTCGTCCCTTCTCAGCCGTTTACATGTTTGGGAATGGATTTTCGAACGCTCCTTAACCAGGTCCGTGTTCCCAGATCGAGATTCCGTGTTCTATGTACAGTCACTTCTCCTGCTGGACAAAATGTTCAGTGGATTGCGCAGCATGTCCCCCAGACCTCCCGGACTACGTTCTTGCATTGGATGCAAACGATCTTGGATCACTCGGTCTGTCGACTTCTGGAGTCTGTGACGCTCAAACACTCCTCCACATATGGATTGATATGCTGTTGTTTCTAACTTTTCAAACCTGGTTGGTTATTATAACCCGCTTTCTGACAACTTCACGCTGCTCAGAGCGGTGTTCCAATCTCCGCGCGATCTGGGGTAGTACTCTTGATAGATGTCTTTGTGATTCGGTGAAACCATCGAGTGGCGACGTTTGTTTCTCCGAGCCCGGATCCTGGTGCGCACGCTATGAACACTTCGCCACTCGACTGGATTGGGATAGTCGGATATGATTTTTGTCCGGGCCAATTCTACTACTTTCAGAACAATTGTATCTCTCTCTCTGTCCCGCGAGCCGTGGGGGTGGGGGGTGTATCAAGCAGTCCAGATGTACTCTGGTCCCCAAACGAGTGAAACATTCATGAAAATGTGACACAAGAAATCATCGGTTAAAATGTCTATACAACTTACATGGGAAAATTTAGTTAAAAATTCCCCAAATTAAATTAATTTTAAAAGCAAGAGATTGCCTTCCCGGGCAGGAATATCCACAGCAGCACGCAAGGAGTTAATCTTGATACTGAAAAAAGACCCATTTCTCTGTCACAGAGGCCTCTAGTGGTATTGTAGCGTGTATTAAAGCAGAGCGCTAGAGTGACTCTCTCGAGGGCTTGCAAAATTTATTCATTTAGTTTCCCGCGACTCTCCTAGAGCTTCTAGATTAGATGACCTCCAAATATACAGCCATAAGTACAATATTAATTACACAATAATACACGCATTTGCCTGTTTGGAGGCATCTTGTTTAGGAACCTTGTGTCGTGTCATATCTCAATGCATGATCGTTTCGCGTGTTTCGTCACGGTAACCCGTGTGAGGGGCATCTTGTAACGTGTTTGCCATCGTTACACATGTTAAACTGTGCAGGGAATGTATAGCACCTATTGGGGTGACAGTGGTCATGATTAGCCATTGTGCAGAAATATGTGACCTTAAACACCAATAAATAAATAAATAAATTGGAGTGACACGTAACCGATGCTCACTTGTTTACCAGAAAGTTGCAATACTGGATTTCCATGATGTTTTCGTATTCGATTTAGGGCTGTAATAGAATGTTCTGGGATGTACTACAGTGGATCCGAAGAACTTTCAACTTAGAAGATACTAATTTCCCAGGTTCTTTCAGTGTTCCTACCTACTTTGTCACTTTAAGTATAGTGGCATTAACACTGGTATCACTATAGGTCTGATATTTACATGTTTTACAAAACATGTCTCCTAAATCGTGTTTAGCAGTATCTATTCCAATCCCCATGTAAGTGAAAGCTGATCACATGGCAATCCCTCAGTAAGTCCTCGCCTCATCAGTGTCCCTCGCCTTATAATCTGAGTAGTTGGGGTTTCATTCCCATAGAATAAGCTCTAGTTTCTAGACATCTCTCAACTCCTACTAACCTCATGGCTCCAATCATTCAACCAATCGCGACTCTACCGAACTGTGGTCCCGGTAGCTTATTGACTTTAACCAACTCTCTGCCATGCCTCATTAGCATTTGGAAAATTAACTCAAACCCTTTCAGTATTGATTCTGGGTGGTTACGATGATCTCAGAAGCAGGGAATGCATCCGACTATAAGAACAGTGAAAGACAAATGCACTTCTAAAGGTAAATGATTCCTTGCTTTGGGCATTGGACTGGTGGTTGTGGTTTCATTCCTCACCTTCCACATTTGCGGTGTGTCTGAGCATGAAACTTAACATCCCTAGCTCAAATGGATGCGCCCTAGGCCCTCAACCAATATGACTCGGTTAGTTAGTTCGTTGAAAGATGTGACAAATCATGACACTGCATTGTTGCTTTCTTCGGATATGGCGCTTTCCCCCTCACATCCTTCGCTATCCATCCGAAAAACAAAAAATGCCGTCAATGCGGGTCGCTATAGACTTGGTCCCATTTCTTTCTCGACTGGCGCAAAGCTCATTAACCCTGTACCCAACGAATCGCCCGCATCCGCCCGCGTAATATGCAAATTCAGCAGCTGAAAAAATATTATTTTTCAAAAAAATTCAACAAAACCATATCATGTGACCCCTCGTTGGAACGAGCTCGTTCCAACGAGGGGTCACATGATATGGTTTTGTTGAAATTTTTTGAAAAATTTCAAAAAATGATTTTTAAAATAATAAATTTTGATATCGTCTGCGTTGGGTAAAGGGTTGAAAGCCCTAAATTTTTGAGGGAGAGATTGTGTTTCTCCGTTCGATGAATTCATGGGCTGAAATTGTTTAAATAAACAATAAAAACAATCTTTTCGTCCATACATTTGACCCAAATATTATTTTTTTGAAAACATAATAGGAGCAAGGTGAAAGCTGAGAATCAGATCCGAAGACACCAAAGACTGATCAATTTCAACATTGTACATGGCACTCAGAAACCCAAGAGACATGAAAGAACTTGAAAGGCCACTAAATATCATCGCTGAAGAAAATAACAACAACAACAACAACCTAATATTAGCTGGGTACTTCAACTATCGCGATATCAAATTGGAAACACTCTCACTTACAAAACGATGCATGAGTCAAAGAGGTACAAAGAAAGCTAATAGACATCACATCTCAAGCAGGACTTAGACAGTTCCTCGAGGAACCAACAATCTCCTCAACCTCATCTTCACCACAAACCCATCGATAGCCAAGACACCCACAGACATACCGGGTTTCTTGACCACGCAACCATGGTTAGATATTGATATCAAGCCTTACTACTTACACACCAACCCAAGAAAATCTTACGTCTGTGAAAAAGCGAAGTGAGACCAAGTGAACCTGGACTTGCTTATCCCAATAATACAAGAAATGAAAATGAACGGATCCAATATAAATGACTTCTGGAATACGTTCAAACAACAATTGATCAACACCATTGACATACACATTTCATTAAAATCTATCAAGTCAAATATTGGACTGCCATGGTTCAACCACAGAATCAAAATAAATTGTTGAGGAAAAATAAAACCTACACAATCAGGCAAGGAGAACAAAAGAGAGGTCAAACGACAAACATTACCAAAAAGGACGTAAGAGAGAAATACGTGAAGCAGAATGGAACTATCTAAACTGGGCCATGCTAAAATGGAATGAACAAAACAACACAAAACCATTTGGGAAATATGTAAAATCAAGAAAACATGATAAGATCGAAGAGCACCACTTAAAGAAAAAGAACATCAAGTAAACAACAGTAGAAAAAATGCACAGATTCTGATTAAACAGTTTTCATAAGTTTTCACGAAGGAAAAGATAAGCTTTCTGTCCAAGACACCAATTCATGTCCGTCAAACCAAACCAACCATCAAAATAAATCAAGACGGAGCGGCAAGTTTCTTAAAGTTTCTTAAGAGCATCTGTCCAGCAAAACCACGGGTTTAGACAATACTCCAAGTAGAGTACTGAAACAATACACAGACCACCTAGCTCCTGCAATGTCCATCGCTATTCGGAGCTCGATAAACCATGGTACGCTAACCAAACAACCAGCTCAAACCCATCCTGCATATTCAAAAGGGAGATAAACACACAGTAGAAAATCACAGGCCAGTATCCCTAACCTCCGCGCTATGTAACTTGATGTGAGCTACTCCAATTTATAATCTGCAGACATGCTGAAACACCTGGAGAAACACAAAGTACTAAAACCATTATATCATGGGTTCACGTCCAGTTACTCCTGCGAAACACAGCTTGCAGTCACAACCCACGACAAATTAGAATCATTCGGCCAAAGGAAGCAAGTAGACATAGCCACACTGGCCTTCTCCAAAGTATTCGACATAGTCCAACACGACGAGCTTCTCCATAAAATAGAGCACAATGCCCAGAAATGCCACATTCAGAGCGATTGTACGCCCTAAACAGTCATATACTAGAACACGTTCCATCTAAGCCTTATCTCGGCCTACAAATACAGGAAGAACTTAAATGGGAAGAACACATCAACAATTTGAGTAAAAAGGTAAACTCCACTCCAGGATTCCTCCACAGAAACCCCCAACACTGTCCAAGGGAATGCCGAAGAACAGTCTGCATAGCACTCGTAAGATCGAAATTGAATATGGTGCTATGATCTGGGACCCATAAACGAAGCAAGATATTAGTAGAAAGCATACACAAAGGAAGCAAGATTCATCACGGAATACTATAAACCAAAAGAAGAGGGGTGTTTAACAAAAATGCTGGATGAACTAAAATTACTTTCGTTATACATTCTGAAGGTAGAAACATCCTCCTACATTCTTCCATAAAGTGATTGAGGGACAAATACTGGCAATGCCTCCTGATAAATTCATCAAGTTCCAGACAAAAGTGATAGATCTGGGTTAAAGAATTTTGATAATTGTCTAGTCACTAACATCGTATCATTTTCAGTACCGTAAGGAACAATAGTAGATCCATAGCTGTCCCAGCTTGCAAAACAGACCAAATACAAACAAGGTGACGACCTGTATAAACCCAAGGCTTTCTCTCCAATCCTTGACTACTTACTCATTTATTATTACCATTATTGTTATATTGTATACAACTATATTAACTGTTACTGTCCTGTTATGCTCTTATGTACTGTATAAATATGACAAATCTTCTTTAATAAATATTGTTTAAACTAAATACAAACATTTATGCTTTGTTCGCACAGCAATCGATTGGAACCGAAACGCTATAGCAGCTAGTACAAAAGAGTGCTTCAAATCCGCCCTATGGGACCATCAAGATAGACGGGTGATACTATTTACCGGTACATTTCCGGTAGGGGTAAACAATTATGGTTCCACAACTCAATACGCCTCTAAATGTATATAAGCTTTTAGATCAGTGAAATATTTCCGGTTACAGCGTGAGCACCTGGACAGCTATGGAACTACCTGACAGACTTGTGAAAGCCATTTCAGCTCTGGGCGTCTCATGCCCTATCTCCCGGACTATCCAGTAAATTGGCTTGAGGGTCCATCTGAAGCTGGAATTCCAAGTTGATGCTACACCAGAACACCACCCTCTTCGGGGAGGGGTAGCACCTTTGGAGAGAGGATCCCCTCTCACACTGGCCCTCACCCGATGGGGCACGGAGGCCCTGAAAAGAGAGAAAAGAAAGAAGAGTCCGTCGACCAAGCGTAGGGACGCCCGGCGCTTGGAGGCCTTCCGGAATAAGAAGAGAGAGGTGAGTGAGGGGATGGAGGTTCTGGAGGCAGTCGTCAGTTCTCCTCCTAATCCCACTGGCACACCCAACCAACTGCCGGCTCCCGAGCCGGTGCAGTTGGATGAGGAACGTCCGGTGAAGATTGAGGAGGAACTGGAAGTTACATTTTCACCACCTCCCACCCCTTACTCCCCTCTTCCTTTTCTGGCGGATAGCCCGGGAAAGGGATATACAGCGGAACAGCCACCACAGACCTCCGACACTATAAGCATAAAGAACATTATGAAACTAATAGATAAAAGCAACCAAGTCCTGGCCGAGTCACGAGATTATATGAAACATTTCAAAGAAATCTCCAAATGGGCATCAGAAATAATTGGAAGAAACCAACTGCACACAAACCAACAGCTGGACTAAACATTAACATCCATATCGCCATCACAGCCACCTCCTAAAAAGAAGAGCCGCAAGAAGCATAGACGGTGATAAGCTGCTTCCTTTCTTCTCTTTCCTTCCTTTACCACGCTCAGACATGAAGCATTACTCACACATTCAGTGAGGGTCGAAAGGGGCTTGCCTCACGCCGTCCCTGCGCGCCTTCGGCGCGCTAAAACCATTTCATTTCAATCTGACGTCAAAGCGATATGGAGCATGTGGAAATCCAGTGATGCAAGAAGTCTTAGCCCTCATTTCAAGCAACTAAATGGAGTTTTCGTTCTCAACCAATGTACCAACACGCTATTGCATCAAAACGAAGCAACTAAGATGAGCTGTACGAAAGGGTAATATTCAATCAACACACGTGTGAAGTAAATGAAAGATGATAATTAAAAACAGTGTCGCTAAAAATCAATAATGAAATATACCTTGCACACATATAATGTATTCGGTGATACATGTGGTGCATGGACGGTGGATTGTTCGCAGTGGAGAAGATATTGCACCCGCCAAGCGCTTCAATAGCACAAGTGCAACTTATCAACTCATAGGCCGTCGGGGGGGTGGGGGGGGGGGGGGTCTTGAGCTGAAACGTGCGTGTGCATGTTTATTGGCAATTGTAAATATTAGTGGAGCAGAAATAGTTCTATTAAATCAACATCCACTCTCTTGTGTAACTCGCGTGCTTAGAACTTGGCTCTGGGGGCTCTGTCCAAATGGTTCACGCAAAGTGGGGCACAACGAGGACACAATTTCGAAGGTAAACAGAACAACGGTGCAAAGCAGCACCCTGGATAATTAAAAAAAACACTATTGAAAATTTATTGATTTTATTTACATAATAACGAGCGAATAAAACTACTTTGATTTTAAGACAACAAGAATAGAAGGATAGTTCACATAAAGTCTAAAAAAGATTATGCAGTGGAGAGTGGATTGCAATTAAATCACGTTGGGCTAGAATTTCCGCCTGGCGACTGCTTCGGCGATGAAATTTATTTATTTATTTATTTATTTATTTATTTATTTATTTATTTATTTTATTATTTATTTTTTATTTGCGCTGAGAAAAAAATTAACAATTTTAATTACGCCTTTTCATCGCACAGAATTCGTTTGTGTCATGCACAAGAATTAGTTAACACGTACAGTTTAAGAAGAAATTAAAATATACCGAAAATTACAGGACGAAACCCCCAACGTCCAAGAGCGTATATGATGTGCAATGACAAAATGTAATTTTAAAAAATACCCGTCATGCACCTCACATTAATCTATCTTTCTGACACAATGGTGTATCGATTGACAAAACTTTGTTTATTTGCTTGACTCGTGGTCTAAAACTACTTGAATCACTTAATCTGTACACTAGCACCGAGAGGGATGTAGTGGTAAGGGGGGCAACTATGTCGGGCCCCGTTCGGGGCTCGAGAATTTAGATATTTTAAAAAGTGTAGGTTGACCTATCGATAAGTCTGAGCTCAAAATCGTGTGACGGCTTTTGAAACGCCGGGGCCTCCGACGCTGGGGCAAGAGTACGTATAGTTGCATTTTTGACCAGGTTCCATTCATATAAAAAAAAACACTTGTTCCAGTTTGTTGGATTTCCGTCTGTCCTTCATGCATCGCGGTGGTCAGGATTATCTTTGAAGAAAAGGGTAATAAATTACTAAAATTGTAAAGAAATATTTGAGTAGATAATGTCAAGAAAATCCAGAATGCTTCTCCTAGTACTAATTAAACAAATGTGGAGGACACCACCCCAATGCCCCCCCCCCCCCACCCCCCGCGTATCGCTTCGTGTCTTTGGTCATTACTTCTTCAAAAGTGAAAATATTCGAACCATTCAAATGTACTTTTACACACGTGGTATTTTTAAGGTGCCATGTGAGGGAAATTTGTTCACTTTGAAATTCCCACCTCTGATATTCCATAACTTCAAATGAAATATGCACATATTATGCATCAAAATGAAGGTTGAGATGTATAGAACACGAAAAGTATATGAAATCAACTGGTTTCTGGAAGTCTGCTACCATATTCGTACCAGAACTGATAATAAAATAATATTTCGGGCAAACAATTCGTGGCCAAATGTGCTTCATACTCCAAGAACCATCTCCTCTTTGGGAGTTTAACCAGGTAATTTATTGAGCCTAATTTTCCCATATCTATTCTATCTTTAACCGGTATCCACCAGAGTCCCCCCCCCCCCCCCCTCACCACTTCCGGTGCGGCTGCATTACTTAATCCGGTTACCCACCGACCCGCATCGTTTTGTAGAATCTCCAAATACTTCACTACCGTTTGGTGTAGAGGGATCACATCTGTTCAATATGTTATACTTGGTAGTCCCACCCTTTCCCAAATAGTTTTTCCAACGCACATTTTAAAGCTATTTTTCCAAGAAGTTTCAACTGATTGAGCTTGCATAATGCCATGCGCAGGGCATGATTTTGTACCCTCTGTAGCTTCTGAATGTTGGTTTTGCTCAGGTCACTTGTTATTATGGCACCATATTCTAGTACCGGGTGTTTAAATGATTTGTAAAACTTGAGAGGCACGTCTTTGTTTGCTCCCCAATTTTTACCTCTGATTATCTTCAGAAAATTGATACATTTTGTAGCTCTAGTCGTAATGGGGTTTGCGAGACTGTTTAGACTGAGGTTGCTATCCAGTATAAATCTCAGACATCCTGCAGGCGATTTTTAATTAGGTTTCGGGACTTACTGACACTCCAGTAAATCGAACAGTATTCAAAATTACATAACACGTTCTTGCGGGGCGATATCTCTAGGTGCAATATCTTATGCGGTGAAATCGCGCAATATCTTGATGGATGTTTTGACAACAGTTACTGTTAGACTGTACTCTCGTTGAGTGAACACTGAATGTTCGCGATAATTAAACTCTTTTTCTTCGAAAGTTGTAAGACCCCAAATCATGTATAATAATCTTGTGTAAGGAACATCTCCCAGCAAATAATAATGAAATGAGTGTCCTTCCCAAACTATTTCTGTTCTATTATGAACCCACTGACCAAACAATTCGGTGCGTTGAATATGCCAGTATGACTCATTTGAGGCCTGGTGAATGGAAAATTTGCGTTTATTTTGATTGTTAACATGTTTCCTGTTTGTAGTTTTGAAATATATTTTGAAGATAAAATAATTCTTTAAAACCAGCCATTGTAGTTTTACAACTCGTCATAATGTTTCCCTACTCTACACAAACATTGTCACAAAGATAGGACAATGCTTTCGACAATCATTTTCTCGGGTCTTCCTCACTATAATGAATTTATTTTGTTTGCGACTTTGTCTTTTACAGTGCATATGCTAACAATCTATTTCCCTTTCCCATTCTCCCCTCTTGTAACTTTTTTGTACCTGAAAACATCTTGTCATTTCCCCACCCAGTAAAGTCTTTTGAGAGTTGTCGTGTTGTAGGGTAACGACCAGATTTCTTTGGGACTTAAGTATGGCCGAGAGTCGGTGTCTGTGTGTGTGGGTGATGGGGGGGGGGGGGGGGGGGGTGCAAATTTTAAATAAGAACATCTCTTCTGTAAAGGAGAATGCACGTCTAAAAACCATTTAGTATCTCCACGCTCTCCCTGTTGTTGGATCTTTCTACATCATGTCATAACTCGATAAGCTCTTGACCCAAGTGTGGTCTGTATGGCAACTATCTAGTTTTTGACATGGACAGACGTATTCAGTTAAAAGTCATCCTCACATTTTGTTGAAATTGGTACATAGTAAGGCTGTTTGCATCACTTCTGAATGTATACCCCACCGATTTGTCTTAATAGCTATAACATAAGGCACTATCGTATATATTTACGGTGCGCTGATCTGTGTGCTTAAAGGTCGTATCTCCTACGGCATTATAATCGGGACGAAAATTTGCGTTACTCTCTGTGAAAGGTCGTATCTCCAAACACATTTACGTCATTTTCTAGGAATTAAAATAATATTCGACAATGAAATTTTACATTTAAGGGTTTTTCGATGCCACAAATAATATTTACACAGTTACAATAAGCCAAATGCAGTGTATATGCAAAAAGTGGGCGGTCAAAACTTCAAAGTCGATTTTCTCCGAAAATTGAAAAATGGACTTACGACATTAAAGCACTCATGCGACGAAATTTATGGTTCCATTATTGCCAATACACACCATACTGGTTCCTCTATTTGTTTGATCAGCGCTCTTCCGAATACATCGGTCAGTTAAAGTCGCGTAGTGCCGGTCAAGTGTAGACATTGTAGGCTTTTTCATTACTTTGGAGAAATCTCTGGGAGTATGTCATCATGGAAGGCTGAAGTGGCTCTACCATTTAATTAAAGTGAAGATTGCGTGTTATACAAATTTACCACAAACTTCGTGTGCTTTCCTGCAGACCCATTTGCTAGTCTTTTGGATGCTTTTATAATAATTTCAGGTGAGTTACCCGATTGTCGATTACTGTAGTATATTCAGCTATGAAATTGTATTTTTTAGCAAATGTTGGAAGAAAAAAATTGATGCAAGATTTCCTTTTTCAGAATTTCGTAGCATCCTGCACTGCATTCAATTCTCAATTGACGCCCCTCATCCTTGGGAATCACATTGACAAAAGGTCGATTACCGGCCTGCTTTTTCTTTGTCAAGGATTTCATTTTATTTAATGTATAATCTTTACATCTTACTTCTGCATGTGAGGGTAGGCTGTCTTGATCATTAGTACCTTGCCTATTCAGTTGTATTATTTGGGAGGCTGTAACCCCATTTATAATTTCGGTATTCAGTTGTATTAGATTGGTAGTTGAGGTTCCAACATTTGAATGTATTGATTTGGTGGCTGAAATCCCATGTGGAGTGGGTTGAGGTCTGTTTCCGGTTTTCCTCGTCATAGACATCGACAGGGGGTTATTTATGAACCTAACGTCCCTGGTTCCCAGTCGTAAAGTATGCGTCCAGCATACAAGAGCAATTTAAAATAAATAAAATTGTCACTTTTGATAAAGGAGTTTTTGATAGATTTACAAACTTATATTCCAATAAAATCAGATATACATGGCAAAAAATGTTTAAAGTCAGTGATCGTGTTCCTTGACTTCAAGATGGCGGCGGGATAAAAAAAAATGAAATTGGGAATTTTAAAATTGTCTGCTGCTGCGGCTGGATTGGAGTGGTTCCAAAACACTAAAAAGAGTTATACGGTGATATCACAGTTTGTGCATTTCTCCTAGTCAATTAAAATGGGTAAATCACTTAGTAAAATGTTTTAAAAACACAGATTTCTTGGAGAGTACTGATTCAGCCGTCAACTCATGCCACCATTTTCATTTTTTTTTTATGTAAAATTGAGATATATATTTTAGTATCAGATATATGATTACATTAGGCTTTTTGTTGGACAAGAGAATTTGATGTTTTGGTCCCAAGGTTGGAGTCTGATACATAGGACTAAATTACCAGATGAATTATGGGAAACAGTGGCTTCGAAAAATTGGCTATTTTTTAAAATGTAATTTTTACACGGGTTTGTTACCAGATAAGTAACTAAAAAATGAAACGGAAACATATAAATATAAATAAGTGGGGTTGGTGGGAAAAGTCTGCTTTTGAGGCTGCTGGGTGGCAGAAAATGACTGGTTTCGGCATTTTTTCCTGCAATTTTTCAGGTTGAAGTCTTGCCTTTGACAGTAAAGAGTCCGTGACAACCCGCCACCAGGACAACCCGCCACCGCTCGAAATTGGTGGCGAGTTGTCCCAGGTATTGGTGGCGGGTTGTTCCAGGTTAGGGAGGCGGATTGTGTAGTATAGAGGCGTGGTTTCACGTGTATTTCATAAGTTATCTTGTTTATTAGGCTTACTTATTTATTTCTATTTTGTATAAGTAAAGTACTCAAGAATGGTGTAAGTTGGCGTTGCAGTACGCGGAGCGTCTATGGTTCATGTAACGTCACCGTAACTCAGACTGGAGACAACTTTGTCAGGCGCCAAAATCACAATCACCAGGGGGATCCCAGTTTTATGCTGAAACATCGGATTTACGAGTCGGCAAAAGAGAAGGCCGACAGCGATCCATTTAGACCTGCCACCACTATTGTTTCCACCGTCATGCAGGAAAATATCAACGCTGAAAATGCATTCCAAAAACCAAGACATGATACAACAAAGAGATATGTAAATCGACATCGATCAACGACACGACCAGCAGAACCAGAAGACATACATTTTGAAATGAACAGACAGTTTCTACGAGTTGACGATTTCTTAGAAGCGGATATCCATATGACAGTCCACAGGCATATTATCTTCTCATCACCGTTCCAGCTTCGTTTGCTGAGTCATGCAAAAAGATGGTTTATTGACGGCTCTTTCAAGGTAATTATCTCTTTTCTGATAGAGAGAGAGAGAGAAGAGAGAGAGAGAGATGAGTTGTTGCTATCTCTATTATCTCTAATAGATTAGTTCATTTTTATTTACAGATTTTGGGCTAACCATTCAAGTCACGAAGCACTAGCTGATGTCCATCAATGCATTTGTGCAGAAAGACGGGAAGAAGAAACAATGTCCTCTAGTTTTTGCCATCATGTCTCGGAGAACAAAACAGGATTATGTGAACGTATTGAATGCAATAAAAAAAAAACCTGACGACCATTCAGTGACTCAACTACTTGCACTACTATTTCTGTAGAATCTTTTGCCAACCTGTACGACCGCACAACTCAAGAGACGAAGCTGCGCCAGCTGGTTGATTATGTAAAACAGCAATGGATAGACTCCACGTCACCCCCCCCCCCCCCCCCTCAAGATTGGAGCATCTACAAACAAACATACCGTCAGAATGAACAACGACATTGAAGGTTAGTTTCCGTTGTTTTTAAATCTGTCCAATGAATTGTGGCAGAGCAATTTCATGTAAACTTTATTTACACTGTTGAGCAATTAACAAGCTAATGCGTAACATGAAAGCCATTAATGTTACTATAGCACCTTTCAATGGAGACATGGTAATTGCTTCTGGTGATCAACCAGTTAAGGTGATTTTTATATTATTAAGTTATCGGCAAATAATAATAAATATAATATAAATGTATTCCAACTGAAAATCAGTATATCCAAATCTCTATATATTTAAAAAAGAAAGAAATGTTAACCTTCATCATTTACATACTTTTCGGATGCTGCAGATACAGAAAACATGTTCATTGTTTCATCACCTCATCTATTTCATGAATTTTCATCATAGCCTCATCAGTTCATAAAGTGAGTACCTCATTCACATTAACATAGATATTGTTATAAAAGAATTCATCAGCACTGGAGATCACACTCATACGACACTGCTGTTCCATTTAACATTCTGAAAACTCACTTATATGCACAATAGCTGAAGTTCTTCATAATGATTGTACACAGTGCAGCCCACCTGACAATATATCAATTAATTAAATGGCTCTGTTGGTTGAGTGTGAATCCCAAACACAGTACTATTTAACATAGCACTGTCCTGATAAAATAAAAAGTTTGCGTAACCCAAAAATGGGTTCCGTAAAAGTTTTTTTTTTTTTTTTTTTTTTTTTTGTTGACCCGTTGTGCTGATAGTCCTTACACATTAAGTATCCAAACTGAGTATCTAATCATACACAAGCGTTTGCATGCCCCAAACTACTTATGAATTTCAACTGAATATCACCAAATTGCCTCGTTTGAAGTCATGTTTACCCTCAGTAAACTAGTACAACCATTTGATGCATTGCATCTTGTTGGACAGAGCTCCAGATGTTCTGTCAGTTGGGATGAAAGGAAATGGGTGTTTGGTTGGCACAGAAATGTTGGAAAGTAACCAAGTGCCTGTTAATCGATCATTCTGGACGGGTGAATATTTTCTCAATGACATGGTGACTGTTCCATTGCCAGGGTTCTACTCTATTCCATTATATCCCTAAGTTAGGGGAGTACAGTGGAACCCACCTGTTTGGACATCTCTCAATTGAATATCCTTGTTAACTGAATATAATTTCCAGCCATCTGACCATTTACCATACCTTAGTACAAATCTGACCTGTTAATTGCATTTAGGCCAATTACTTCATCGTCAATCACCAAATTCCTCTTCTTATTAACCAGTTTGGCCTCTGTACATTCAGTAAAGGCATTTGATTCATTGTACCTTGTTTGATGAGGCTCTGTGAGCTCTGACAGGGAGGATATAATGGAATAAATGCTTAGTTTAGCACTTAGAACACAGCAAATTAATCACATTTTTGTTAATAGGATACTCATGTCATATCAGTAATCTTCAGTGGCAAAGTAATTATGCAACTGATAGGGTTCCACTATATCAGTTAAATTTTTGATTCGGTATCAGCTTAACTTGGTCTTCTCTGCTTCTCCAATACCATTTTTCCTCAATTTTCCACTCTGAATCAAATCTTTTTCCCTGATAATACACATTAATCTCATGTATCATGGCTCATTTTCACTGTTTTTCACCTTTATTTCGTAATTGATATTAATGCAGCAGAATTGTAATTTAATATTATTTATTTCTTTTTCATCATTTTGAGCAAAATGTAACGTTATTGTTGGTTACGAGCTCCAATAAAATTCAATTCAATTCAATTCAAAATTCAATTCAAATCCTCTCTCTCTCTCTCTCTCTCTCTCTCTCTCTCTCTCTCTCTCTCTTCTCTCTCTCTCTCTCTCCTCTCTCTCTCTCTCTCTTTCTCTTTCTCTCTCTCCTCTCTAATAATCTTGCTCACTACGTACATACATAATTACCAACAGGATTATCGGTTGTGATAAGGACAAACAATATACGCCGGTATTTAATTTTATTAATCCCAAATCTCTCTCTCTCCCTCTCTCTCTCTCTCTCTCTCTCTCTCTTTCTCTCTCTCTCTCAAAATAAAATAATGATTTTTTTTTCTTTCAGCATGTCATTGAAGAATTAATTGTTTTGGCATCAATTTGACATTTTATCGCCCAGTTCTCATGCTGCAGGCAGAGGCACAAGAGGTTGAAATGAGAGTCAGTGCAGTTGATTTAGAGAGAGAGACCAGACAAGCTTATACGAAACAGTCAAAGAAGATAGAGGAGTATTGGGAAAAGTATATGGCAAGTCCACCGCAACTCACAACAGGCGCCTTTCTACGGAAATGTTCATCAGTTTATGTTTCACACAAGAAAAAATAACTTGTACATTTATTAATTAATTATTATTCTTATTCTTATAGATATATATTTAAAAAAAAACTTACGCTATCTTGTAAAATAAAAAAATATGAATATATATTTTTATATGTATTTTTTCGCATACCTTTTACTATATATATATATATATATATATATATATATATATATATATATATATATATATATAAATATGTATATATATATATCTGAAAAAAATGTTAAAAATATACATTGTAATGTTTATGTCATTGGATGTGAAAATCTTTGTACCATGTATTTGATTATTAAACTTTTGATATATATATAATGTATGTGAATGCTATCAAAAAATGTTAAAAATATACATTTTAATGTTTATGTCGTTGGATGTGATCATCTTTGTACCATGTATTTGATTATTAAACTTTTGATTGCCGGTTTTAATGATGTGACGATTTGTGGTGATGAATAAAGTTCTTGTTTAAACTGTGAGATTAGTTCTTATTCTTATCCATTCAACATAATTAGTGTCAATCTAATCTTTTCACACCAAATAATCCCCTGACGTGTCACCGATCTTAGAATGGTGGCGGGTTGTCCCGGTGGCGGGTTGTCCCGGTCGAAGAGTGGCGGGTTGTCTCGGTGGCGGGTTGTCCCGTTCCCACAGTAAATTATTCCACCCACATTCAGATTGTTTATTTCTACTTAGTCAGATAATGTTTTTTGTGGATTTGGGAAATGTAATACATGTTATGGGTTAGATAACTAAGTTACATAATATTTGCATTTGAAGAGAGTGTATGGCATGCCATATTTGGAAATGCCTGGAAAACTGTGGAGCGGAACCTGACCATAAAACGTCAACTCTGTAAGTTGATGTCATATTTTTTTTCGTGTTTTATACATCTCAACCTTCATTTTGATTTGTGTATATTTAATTTGAATTGATGGAATAACAGCAGTGAGAAATTTCAAAGTGAACAAATTTTACTAATTTATATAGCACCTTAATAGGTGGTACCAATACATATAGGCTCCAAACGCGGATTCCTAAAAAAAAAAGCCAGCATAAAATACTTCCGGGTTACGACGCACATTCGCAAAGGCGGAAGTGTTTGTTATTTTCATACACCAGACATAAATATTTTGGAGTGGGTGTATTTTTATTTCCTTGTTGATAATTTGCGATTATCACAAATAGGGCGATGTCCAGGTTCTATGACACACATCCCGTGTGACACGCTGACCGAACAATGGCCCTTGTAACAGTTCAACGGTCTCCAAGTCCGAGCAACAGTCCAGAACTGTCGGTGAGTCAAGACAAAAGATAAATCATCCAAATGTTTTTAAAATGCATGACATAATAGAATTAAGTAATCATTAGTTTAATATGTATTCGCATTTGGATTTGGTACATTGAAAAAATATTCTGCAAGAGTTCCGCTTGTTTATTTGCGTGTCATTTCAGGTTTTGGAACATGCCTTTGGCACTATCTTATTTTTTCGTGACAGGTGTCCAGTGGCAGTGACACTGACAGTACTAGTGTTCAAATGATTTTACAAATAATATTTATCAGATTCAGATGATTCATTGTCTGTTCTGTTAGTGTTACACAGAGTTATTCCTTGATGCCATATTACAGTGATGTTCACTTACAGTGCAATATTAGTAATAGGAATTTTGTTTATTTTGAAATTCCGATCTCTCAATCTCATAATCCTTAAATCCAAATTAAATATACAGTACGCACAGAGTGTATTGGTACTCATCCACCCGCGACGGTGTCGGTGGACGTCAGGTGGAGAAGATTAAAGGTCCACGGTGGTACAAATTAATAAGAGTTATCAGAAGTCTCTGCCATCGGCTCGCTGAGCGGACAGGATTAATTTAAGTAAATTACTAAGTAAGTGTCATCATTCGAGTGGACACACCAGCAGAATGAGTGGATGGGATTAATTTCTTAATTAGTATTATCAACACAGTATTCAAGATTGACTTGGTAATAAAATCAGCATTATGATAATTCTGCTGTGTACAATACAGGCCTACATGCACGTACATACACAATTCTACTTTAGAATTTGAACCTCTCTGACTAGAATTTCAAAACAGAAAACGCTTAGTTTGTATCTCTATTTTTTTAATAAATAACACTGCAGAATATACAGTGCACGGAGAGCGGATTATAAGCAAATTGGCCATGCAGCTATATTTTCTCCCATTGTCACTCGCAGCACAGTTAAATCACAGCAACGTTCCAGTGATCAGATACGGCTAAAATTGCTGGAAAGTCACCGCACTCACAAGAGTTATAGATTAAGTAACTTAGAAAAGGTTACCTTGTTGGGCAACCATGGAAACACCTGAATGAATCAAATAAATAATCTTATATGCCCGTGGAAGAGCATCCAAAAGATATATACATGTACACTACAAGTGAGAAGTAGTTGTAGGAATAATCACGGCAAGCGAAAAATGGGAATTGAAACATGGTCGTGAACTTTCCAGAAATGCGTATATTGGTTTTTTGTTGCTGAAATAAATTTATAAGTTCGTTTCTTGCATGTGATAATATTTAACAATAATATAGACATAATAAACAATCAGGCGACTTGTTTACATTGGAATCAGAAAACATAAAATGCAGCAACAGAGTTGCCCCCCCCCCCCCCCCACCCCGTTTCCCCTCCCTACATTTTAAGAGTGTGAAAACGAAAAATTATTTACTGAGATCTGCAGCAAACCCAGGACTGGCCCATGCTTGTTCCAATTGGTTCCGAACTTCCGGTATTAGTACTCACGAAAAATATATATTAACTTTTTGGTTTTGAGGAAAGAGCAGAAAGGATACAAAGTAAAGGATTCTCAAAAACCTATCTTAAGCATTTACATGTAGGCCTTGGCAACTGTGCGTACACCCTGCGCATACCTGCCCCCCCCTCCCCTCCCCACTACGTGTATCTACTTTCAACAATCGGGGATTTCATAAAACATTAGTCGGTTATTCTCATGTACCGTTAAGCACAAATGATTCGATACAGGTGTGTGTGTGTGGGGGGGGGGGGGGGGGGGGTTCAGGTGCAGTCAGTTACTTTTTGGCATAGCCATTTTGAACATGAGTAAATAGATATATTGATTGTTGTCATTTTGTGAGGTGGGTACACAAAAGGCATCGTCATTCGCCAAGTGATAAAAATCACTTTTAACAACAATTAATTTTCTTCTTTTTTTTTTTTCCGCAATGTAACCTCCCCCCCCCCCCCCCAAAAAAAAAAAAACAAAAACAAAAAAAAAACAAATTTGCAGTATTGATTTTCAGTCACATGCAGTCGATCTGACATCACCATAAGGCTGCTGAATACCCGAAATCAGAAACAAATTCTCCCCATCTCAGTGTTTGACCCAGGCACCTATCGTGTTGAGTGCCTGGGTTAATTTTAAATTTTTTTTTTTATTAAAAGCTTATTGACACTGGTTTTAATTACCGAATAAGCTATTGTTATTAATAGTAATCTCCGCAAACTGGATGGACATACTGACATGCAACTTAGTCAGGGGTGGGGGGGGGGGGGGGTGGGGTGGGAGGGCTCCTTAACAAATGACATCACGTTGCCAAATAAGGAACATGATCCTCTTTTAGAATTCGCAAAATATTGGTTATTTATTTAACTGACGACAGTCATGTCTGCAAGTATCCACCGTCTGCAAAATCGATAGTCGAAAGCGGGACGCAATGAAGCGAAGTATAAAAGAATATTTTATTGCCACAAGGCTGAAGAAATGGCATGTTCCTGGTATGATCATTTTTACATCGCATACCCCAAACTTGAAATTAATGTTAATGGGGAGCCAATATTTCCAGTCGCGTATGTTTCCCAGTTCTAATTTTATTGAGGGCTTCTGGAATTTGGCAGGTCAACTCAACTGGCCATTCCCCTGCAAATCAGCAAATGGCCAGTTGAGTTGACTGGTCGAGTTCTCGTGGCACACCGCAGTGCCTACAGCAATCTTTAAACTTATTATACCCCCACTTTCTGAAAAAGTGGTGTATACTGGATCACTTTCGCAAATAGATGACTGTCATATTTTGTCCACGACAGACTACCTCTATGACCAGAAGCAGTATGTGACAGTGTATGTGATGTATGGTTTGATAATTTTAACTTTTACAACGAAAAATGTGTGTTTGAATTTCCTTTCATCATATTCAATTGAAGGCCAGAATGCATTTAGAAGCCTCCTCAGAGCACCTGAAAATCAAAAATTTTCTGGGGGAGAAACCAATAATGATGGGGGTTTCCTTTTCATAGTTTTCATTTTTGTTCGATGGACATTTTCAATGTGCATTGGCCCCATTAGTTACAACTTATTCAGAATATTTGCTCTCGCATTTATTTGCCCAAAACTAAAACGTGTCAATGGCATCTGTATTTGGGGAGGGGGTGGAGGCTTTGATTACCTTCTGGCCCTGTTCATCTGTCTTTGATGGTGTTGATCAGATGTACATGTAAAGTGTTCATTTGGCTAGATATTTTTGAGAGTTATTTTGCGGCAGGAGAACAGATTTGTCTTGTGCATCTTTGATTAATAAAATATCTGCCATCAGCCATTTGAAACAACCCCATCTTCAGGCGTTGGAGCGATCACATGAAAATAAGTTTGCGACAGTGATCTCCATATTCCGTACATTGAATATAGGCCGTAGTGTTGACTGTCGGTCGACTTTAGCTTGCAGACAATGCACCTGTCTTCTGTTTCTCACGCAAATGTCCCGTTGTGTAGGTAATTCTTATTTTGTCACACAGTTTATAAAGTAT
This sequence comes from Pictodentalium vernedei, assembly GCA_031216915.1. Taxonomy (NCBI): domain Eukaryota; kingdom Metazoa; phylum Mollusca; class Scaphopoda; order Dentaliida; family Dentaliidae; genus Pictodentalium; species Pictodentalium vernedei. The sequence goes on from CM062294.1 coordinate 240,841,419, forward strand.
ATAAATTTTATAAATCATTTGTATATATAGCCTGTTATATAGAGAAATAATAATAATAAAAAATCCGCGTTGATTAACAAGGTATATATATTATGAAGGCTCCTTTTATTGTCGCTTATCTGGCACTACTGGCTTGGCCGGTGGAAAGGATTAAGTTTAATTTGACCAACGTCGAAAACGTGACAAGGCATTATCGTTTATTAATCATGTCCACTCAAGTCAACCGTGGTCAGCTGGTGGACTATTAATTTTAAGTACATCGGCGACAGCCAGTGTTTCCACGAGTCTAATGGTTGATGGCACCGATGTCAGTCCACCCAATTGGTGTTAGAGTACCATTACACTCTGTGCATACTGTACACAAAGTATACATCAAAATGGCGGTTGAGATGTATAGAACACGAAACACATATGTAATCAACTCGAAAGAGTTGACAGCATGCACCACTGGTTCCTGGGAGTCGGCAACCGTATTCATACCAGAACTGATAAGTAAATAATATTTCAAGAGAACAACTTGTGGAAAATTTGCTTTAAATGAACAAAATTCTATTACCTATAGAGCACATTAAGGTGTATCAGATTCAGATGTACCACTCTGCTGTGGCCCAGTATGTCAGTGTAATGGTACAGAAGGGATGGTCTGGTATAGTCTACAGTCCAGCCTTGCACCGGTACCATATGTTTTTTTGCGGTACGGTCCACATCACTAAAGCAGTCAACAGGTTTTTGAAATTATATTATGTCCACTTATAAAGTTATAAGTAATAAAGCAATATTTTTGTCACCATTTGGTTTTCCACTTAATATGGGGAGACTTAGCCTGGGGCAAACTGTCCCTGGGGTGACTTAACCCATAACATGTTCCCATTTGAAATTCCCACCTCTGATATTCCACAAATTCAAATTAAATATACACAAGTTATACTTCAGAATGGAGGTTGTGAAATACAAAACATGAAAAATATATGCAGTTAACTCACAGAGTTAACAGCAGGCACCAGTGTGTACTTGAAGTCTGGTACCGTATTGGACGTATTCATACCAGAACTAGTAATAAAATAATATTTCAGAACAACTTGTGGCCAAATGTGCTTCGGATATCTCCTTAATTGCATATAACATCCAAAACAATAAACCATTCACCATACCTTTGGTACAAATGTGACCTGTAAGTTGTTAATACAGTTATATACAACGTATAGGTACTCTCTCATAAATTGTAACAAGGCAAATCTGTAGAAATGAAATAATTTCTCTTTAAAAATAATGTGAACCACATACAGTTTGAAACCTTCAAGTTGTACCTGCACTCAAGAATGGGCTTACAGCAGTCCATCAGCCAACAATGAAAAATAAAATTAAAAACCTTCCTCCCTCATTGATTTAAAAAATTAATTGCTCAAGAACCAAATATATATTTTTATTTGGCCATATCTACATGTACGTGTATATATTTATTTAAAAATGTACAAGTGCATGCATACTGAAGTTGTGACTGCCTAAATGGGTGCTACAGTAGTGTGATCACAAAAGCAGATAGAAAATTTTGGTCCGATTAATGCTGGGTTGTGATCCAGTTGAAATTATCATTTCATTTTCCTCCCTATAGTACAAGTACAACAGAATCTCACCAGTCAGAAAGAAACGAGAGAACATTGAATCTGAGATGGAATTTTCCTTTTGTCTTTGGGATTGGGCCCTTATTTCACTACACAGTACAGTCACCTTGGAATGGTCATAATCCACACTTGAGTATTGCTGTCCATGCATGCATTTACCTGGTAATGACAATTGTCATCAGCAAAATTTTAATTGATGAAGCACCGTGTTGTACCCAATGTTTCATTAATTAAATTTTTTATGATTATTCCTATAATTAGTGTTTGGAATCTAATATTATTGCGTCCGTGGAAATATTGCCCACCCGTGGAAACTGACCAGTTGACAGTGACCTTACTGTACTGTAAGATCTACTAGCTACAATTTGCAGAATCTGTAATGGCACTGTTCAAAGCTGTTTTCTAGTAAATATGGGGACTAACAAAATGTATACTTATTATCATTTTATGAACTACAGATAGTTGAAAATTTATTTTGAAGTTCATTGTTTGTGATCGATACACTGAAGCCATACACTGAAGAAGGGGCTAGAGCTGAAACGGTTAAGGGGTTTTCTTGATCGATTAATCATGTGGGTTAACCTCGGTTAACTGATTAATCACTTGTCCAAATAGATATCTGAATAAATGCCATACCGTTGATGATTTACAGCATGAATCCTTAAACCAACGTAACAAACAAAAACCGACTAGGCCTATATACAAAAATCTTCATTCAAATTATTTATTATCTTTTCAATTTTTGTCTCAAAAACATAGCTTATGACCCCTCATTGGAATGAGCTCAATGAGCTCGTTCCAATGAGGGGTCATAAGCTATGTTTTTGAGACAAAAATTGAAAATTTTCAGTAATTCATGAATTTATTTTGCAAGTATCATCTGCTACCCACAATGGGTAAAGGGTTAAGAATGACCATTTCCAGCTACTGATACAGTATGATGATCATGCAAGTGAACAAGTTTGTCATCACTAACTTGCATGCTTTACTCTGTCTCATATAATTGGTGCGAGTCAGTATGACAATGTTTGCCTGTTTTGGAGCAAGTTTGTTCCTTTGTTAACCCATATAATACATTAGTTCAAAAGTAACAGTTAATCGATCAATTACTTTTTGGATCAATCAAGATGTTGATCATTGATTAATTGATCAACGGTTAACCGTTTCAACTCTAGAAGGGGCATGGAGGAAGCTGACAGTTTGGCTTAGAAAGGCATCAATACATGTACTTTTGTAATTTTAAAAAGAGATGATGCTTAGCCTGTAGAGAACTTGGCTATCACAAGTGACAGTTCTGGATTTTAATTAGCATTGTTTCAGAGTGGTTTGGATCAACTTCTCGGCCTAAACAACCAACATTTCATGTACCATCCTTTATAGAAAGAGACATTCCAAAACTCGACCAACTGTGCTACTATCTCATCAGTCAGCTATAATACTGCAGGATGTAATAATGCATCGAAAAGTGCTCTGTCTGTCTGATCAATTCTTGGCCAAATGAACTTCGGGTGGAAACAATGGAAACATCTCCAGGACAAAAGGATTCTATACAGTTTGGCTTCTGCATTTCCTTTACTTGAATGCAACATTCTTTTGCACAAAGCTATATTCGGATTTATTCAGTCAATGATAAAACAAAACACCAGGGACTGACGGGAAAGGAGACTGATCACTCTCACTCACCATCATTCTCCTAAACTTTTCACAAGGGGAGCAATTTGAATTAATCACCCGCCTTCATGATGTACATGTATGTAGACATTATGTCTGAACATCAAGTTATATATTGTATTTCAATCACCCCCACTACATGACCCAACTAGGAGACGATTCTTGCAAAACATTATCTTGCATAACTGAAATCTTTCATTTCTTGCTTAAACCATAGCTTATGTCACCTCATTGGATTGGGCTCGGTGAGCTCGTTCCAATGAGAGGTCATCAGTTATTCTTTTTATAGCAAAATTTGTATGGTCATTTTTAGCTTAACTTGACAAAGTCAAGATAAGCTATTGCCATCATGCACGCGGAAGTCTGTGAGTCTGTTCACATTTTCTTTTAGCACGGGCTACACCCCGCAGTTCTTGTTTTAGCACAGCCTGCAGGTCATGTTTAATATGGAGGGATTTCATTGTAACTTGGTAGGATGACTACTTATGATGTCTAGATGAGAATTCCCCATTTGGGCTTGATCTGTCAACCGTGGTGACTGCCCGAACCCAAAAACCTTTAGCACAGTCTACAGGTCATATTTATTGAGGAATTCCATTGTAACTTGGTGGGTTGACTTCATATAATGTCTAGATGAGAAAGTCCCCTTTTGGACGTGATTGGGCAACTATGACGGCAACAGGGGCCCGAAGCCCGAAAACTTTTAGCACAGTCTACAGATCATATTTAATATGGAGGGATTTTATTGTAACTTGGTAGGATGACTACTTATGATGTCTAGATGAGAATTTCCCCATTTGGGCGTGATCTGTCAACCGTGACGACTGCCCGAGCCCAAAACCTTTAGCACAGTCTACAGGTCATATTTATTGAGGAATTTCATTGTAACCTGGTGGGTTGACTTCATATAATGTCTAGATGAGAAAGTCCCCTTTTGGACGTGATTCGGCAACTGTGACGGCAACAGGGGCCCGAAGCCCGAAAACCTTTAGCACAGTCTACAGGTCATATTTATGAAGGGATTTTATTGTAACTTGGTCCGATAACTCCAAATAATGTCTAGATGAGAACGTCCCATTTTGATCGTGATCATTCAGCCTTGATGGGTGCCCAAGCCCAAAAACCTTTCGCATAGGCAAAAGGTCATATTTATGGAAGGATTTCATTGTAACCTGTTAGGTTGACTCCATATAATGCCTAGATGATGACATCCCCTTTTGGTCATGATTGGTCAACTGTGACGGTTACAGGTGCCCAAAACCCGAACACCTTGTGCACAGTCTACAGGTCATATTTACATGAAGGGATTTCATTGTAACTTCCTAGGATCACTCCAGATGATGCCCAGATGAAGAATGTCCCCTTTTGGTTGCGATCATTCAACCATGATGGCTGCCTGAGCCTGAAGCCCGAAAACCTTTAGCACAGTCTACAGGTCATATTTATGAAGGGATTTCATTATAACTTGGTAGGTTGACTTCATATAATGTCTAGATGAGAACGTCCTCTTTTGGACATGATTGGGCAACTGTGTCAGCTACAGGGGCCCGAAGCCTGAAAACCTTTAGAACAGTCTACAGGTCATAATTATGAAGGGATTTCATTGTAGCTTGATAGGATGACTCCAAATAATGTCTACATGAGAACATCCCCTTTTGGTCACGATCATTCAGCCTTGATGGGTGCCCAAGCCCAAAGACCTTTAGCATAGTCTATAGGTTGTATTTGCGGAAGGATTTCATTCTAACTTGTTAGGTTGACTCTATATAATGCCTAGATGATGACATCCCCTTTTGGTCGTGATTGGTCAACTGTGATGGCTACAGGTGCCTGAAGCCCAAAAATCTTGAGCACAGTCTACAGGTCATATTTATGAAGGGATTTCATTGGTAACTCCGTAGGATCACTCCAGATGATGCCCAGATGAGAATGCCCCCTTTTGGTTGCGATCATTCAACCATGATGGCTGCCCGAGCTCGAAAACCTTTAGCACAGTCTACAGGTCATATTTATGAAGGGATTTCATTGTAACTTGGTAGGTTGACTTCATATAATGTCTAGATGAGAACGTCCCCTTTTGGACATGATTGGGCAACTGTGACGGCTACAGGGGCCCGAGGCCCGAAAACCTTTAGAACAGTCTACAGGTCATAATTATGAAGGGATTTCATTGTAGCTTGGTAGGATGACTGCAAATAATGTCTAGATGAGAACATCCACTTTTTGTCACGATCATTCAGCCTTGATGGCTGCCCGAGCCCAAAGACCTTTAGCATAGTCTATAGGTCGTATTTATGGAAGGATTTCATTGTAACTTGTTATGTTGACTCCATATAGTGCCTAGATGATGACATCCCCCTTTGGTCATGATTGGTCAACTGTGATGGCTACAGGTGCCCGAAGCCCGAAAATCTTGAGCACAGTCTACAAGTCATATTTATGAAGGGATTTCATTGTAACTTCGTAGGATCACTCCAGATGATGCCCAGATGAGAATGTCCCCTTTTGGTTGCGATCATTCAACCATGATGGCTGTCAGAAGAGAGAACAGCCCCTTTTGGCCCGAAGCCCGAAAACCTTTAGCACAGTCTACAGGTCATATTTATGAAGGGATTTCATTGTAACTTAGTAGGTTGACTTCATATAATGTCTAGATGAGAACAGCCCCTTTTGGACACCATTAGGCAACTGTGACGGCTTCAGGGGCCTGAAGCCCGAAAACCTTTAGCACAGTCTACAGGTGATATTTATGAAGGGATTTCATTGTACCTTGGTAGAATTACTCCAAATAATGTCTAGATGAGAACGTCCCCTTTTGGTCACAATTATTCAGCCTTGATGGCTGCCCGAGCCCAAAACCCCAAAACCTTTAGCATAGTCTATAGGTCATATTTACGGAAGGATTTCATTGTAACCTGTTAGTTTGACTCCATATAATGCCTAGATGATGACATTCCCTTTGTCTCCAATAGCATGCATGTTTGTATGAACCCAGTCTCTCAAGAGTAATTGTAGACACTGGAAAGAACATAGCTTGGTAAAGTTGTAGGCTTTGTAGAAAGCATTAATGGTTAACAGGCACTGAAACTCGGAAAGTAATCAGTGATTAGTGATTAATCAGTGACTACTCTCGGTTCCAAATATACAAACAGACTAAAATACCCATAATATGTCTCCAATAGAAGGCATTCAGCTCTAGTTTGCATGAATCACATCAAATTCTGGTGTGTCTATGGGGAAAAAATAACTTAATGATTTGTCATTTCTGACAGGTTAATGTAACTTTCACAGTGGATTTAAATAACGATTGTTAAGTATTCGATTTGATTTGCAAATTCTGTGCAGTATTCGATTTTGTATTCATTTCGGTTATATTTGAATATTCGCAGAGGCCTATTTCTATTTACTCTTCACATAAGAAATTGGATGCATCTGCCCACATGATTTACAAATTGAGCAGTTGAAAAAAATTTCAACAAAACCATGTCATGGGGGAGCGTGGTGGCTCAGTAGGTAGAGTGAAGGCTGCAAGCCGAGAGGTCCTCGGTTCTAATCCCACCTGCGGCAACCGCGTTGTGTCCTTGGGCAAGACACTTCATCTCCATTGCCCTCATGGGGGCACGATGACGCCGTGTACTAAGGCATACTGCACGTCGATGGTGCGCATGTCTTCAACCAATCTAACCCTGCCTGTGCTGCAGTGCGGAGTTACGATGTTGGGGAGCTGGCAGCTTCTCGTCGTTGCTCGGTGGTTCTCTCCGGGTACTCCGGCTTCCTCCACCCATAAAACTGTCACGGTCATGATTAGCCATTGTGCATAAATATGTGACCTTAAACATCAATAAATAAATAAATAATCATGTCATGTGAGACCACATTGGCATGAGATTATCAGCTCAATCCAATGAGATCCCATATAATTTTGCTAAAATTCTGTAAAAAATTTGAAAAAAATTTAATTAAAATAACAAATTTTGATATCGTGTTCATTGGGTACAGGGTTAAGAACCATGGGTAAGCGCTGTCTTCAGAATACCTTATACATGTACATGTTGATAAATGTGATGGCACCTTTTTCTCAATCTACCTTTGTTTCTTATGCATTTCTATAAAATTTTGTGATATGAAACAGCATATTTGGTGCATTGTAATTTTGTTTACTGAATGACATGGAATGTGTTTTGATCTCCTTTCACACACCTTCTTGGTGTTTAATGCAATTTGGGGGGGGGGGGGGGGGGGGGCGTTTCATTCATAATTTAGCTACTTTAAAACAGACATTTACAAGGTCAGCTTATTTACATACTATTCTGTTTACATCTCACTGACACACCATTTAGTTTACTCCCCATAGATAATGTGAAGAAAATGTGTACAATACTACTCCAATGTCATTAATTATATATACGACTCTTGCTGATCTGCCATTTTTAGCTCACTGCGCGAGGCTCAGAGGGAGCTTAAGTGATCACTTTCTCTCCATCTTGACATCTGTCTGTCCGGTGTGAACTTTACATTATTGACATCTTCTCATAAACCACTGGGTCAAATTGTACCAAATTTGATATGCGTGTTCCTTAATATATGTCAATTCAAGTATGTTAGCTTAACTTGACAAAGTCAAGATAAGCTATTGCCATCACGCGTGCGGAAGTCTGTTAGTCTGTGAGTCTGTTCACATTTTCCTTTAGCACAGGCTATACCCGTAGTTCTTGTCCAATCGTCACGAAATTTTCATATGCATGTTTGGGGTCATGTCTAGATGGGAATGTCCCCTTTTGGTCGCGATCGATCAATCGGTATGGCTGCCTAAGCCCAAAACCTGAAAACCTTTAGCACAGTCTACAGGTCGTATTTATGAAGGAATTTCATTGTAACTTGGTAGGATGCCTCTGTATAACATCAAGATGAGAATGTCTTCTTGGTCATGATCTGTCAACCGTGACAGCTGCCCAAGCCCAAAAACTTTTAGCACAGTCTGCTGGTCATATTTAATATGGCGGAATTTCATTGTAACTTGGTAGGATGACTCCATATGATGTCTAGATGAGAACTTCCTCATTTCGTCATGATCTGTCAACCATGACGACTGCCCGAGCCCAAAACCCGAAAACCTTTAGCACAGTCTACAGGTCATATTTATGGAGGGATTTCATTGTAGCATGGTAGGTTACTTCATATAATGTCTAGATGAGAACATCCCCTTTTGGTTGCTATTGGTCAGCTGTGACGGCTACAGTACACAGGCCCGAAGCCCAAAAACCTTTAGCACAGTCTACAGGTCATATTTATGAAGGGATTTCATTGTAACTTGGTAGGATGACTCCAAATAATGTCTAAATGAGAACGTCCCTTTTGGTTGCGATCATTCTGCCACGATGGCTGCCCAAGCCCAAAACCTGAAAACCTTTAGCATAGTCTATAGGTCGTATTTATGGAGGGATTTCATTGTAACTTGGTAGGTTGTCTCCATATAATGTCTGTGCATACAGGGCACATTTATGATCAGATTGCTTTGAAACCTGTGTGCTTGTTTGGGGAGACCTCTAGATGGGAGCTATCGATTTTCTTCCATTTTCGTCAAAATTTGTTGACGCTGGCAACGGCCATTGACCTCAGTTTAGTTAGGCATCAAGATATTCCTCTGGCACACCCTACAGGACACTTTTTATGATTAGATCGCTTTGTAACTTGGTGTGCTTGTTTGGGGTAACCTCTAGATGTGAGATATCAATTTTCTTCCATTTCTGTCGAATAATGTTGCCATTGGCAATGATCTTTGCAATTAGCTTAGGCATCAATATTTTCCTTTGGCATACTCTACAGTGCACACATATGATCAGATTGCTTTGAAACTCTGTTTGTTCGTAAGGGTCACCTCTAGATGGGAACTATTAATTTTCTTCCATTTCCATAAAAAACTGTTGCCGCTGGCAAGAACCTTTGAACTTAGTTTAGCCAGGTATCAATATATTCCTTTTGCACGCCCTGCAGAGCACACTTATGATCGGATCGCTTTGGAACTTGGTATGCTTGTTTTGGGGTTACCTCTAGATGGGAGCTAATAATTTGTTTCCATCAAAAATAGTTGCCGTTGGCAATGACCTTTGATGAACTTAGTGCAGTTATGCATAAATATTTCCCTTTGGCACACCTTGCAGGGCACATTTATGATTGATCACTTTTAAACTTGGTGTGCTTGTTTGGGGTGACCTCTAGATGGGAGCTATCAATTTTCTTCCATTTCCATCAAACAAAGTTGCTGTTGGCAATGACCTTTGATGAACTTAGTGCAATTATGTATCAGTATTTCTCTTTGGCACACACTGCAGGGCACATTTATGATTACATGGCTCTGAAACCTGGTATGCTTGTTTTGGGTGACCTCCAGATGGGAGCAATCGATTTTCTTCCATTTCCATTGAAAAATGTAGCCATTGGCAATGACCTTTGAACTTAGTTTAGTTTGGCATGAATATTTTCCTTTGGCACACCCTACAAGGCACATTTATGATCGATCACTTTGAAACCTGGTATGCTTATTTGGAGTGACCTCTAGATGGGAGCTATCAATTTTCTTCTTTTTCCATCTAAAATTGTTACTGTTGGAAACAACCTTTGAACTTAGTTTACTTAGGCATCAGTTTAGTTAGGCATCGATATTTCCCTTTGGCGCACCTTACAGGGCACATTTATGCTTGGATTGCTTTGAAAGTTGGTATGCTTGATTGTGGTGACCTCTAGATGGGAGCTATCAAATTTCTTCCATTTCCGTCGAAAAATGTTGTTGGCAACAACCTTTGAATTTAGTTTAGTTAAGCATCAGTATTTCCCTTTGGCACACCCTACAGGGTACATTTGTGATCGGATTGTGTTGAAACTTGGTATGCCTGTTTAGGGTGAACTCTAGATGGGAGCTATCGATTTTCTTCCATTTCCGTCAAAAAAACGTTGCCGTTGGCATTAATTTGGCAACAACCTTCAAACTTAATTTAGTCAGGCATCAGTATATTCCTCTGGCATGCTCTACAGTGCATATTTATGACCACTTTGCAACTTTGTATGCATGTTTGAGGCGACCTCTTGATGGGAGCTATTGATTTTCTTTCATTTCCACAAAAAATTATTGTTGTTAGCACCAGCCTTTGAACTTGTGCAGCAACTTATTCCTTTTGCTCTCTCTACAGGGCATATTTATGAATTTCCAGAAAAATAAACACTAGCAATGACCTTCAAACATAGTGCATTTGTGCATTACCATCTTCCTTTGGCACGCCTCAGAGGGCGCATTCATTATCGTGTTTTGAAACTTGGTTTGCTTTTTCAGTGTGACCAAGATAGGAGCTATCGATTTTCTTTTCTTTTCCATCAAAAACTGTTGGTGTTAGTAACAAGCTTTGAATTTATTGCATTTGTGCATCAGCATTCTTCTATGACATGACTTACAATGCACATTTATCATAGGATTGTTTTTAGCTTAACTTGACGAAGTCAAGATAAGCTATTGCCATCACGCATGCGGCAGTCTGTGAGTCTGTTCACATTTTCCTTTAGCACAGGCTACACCCCGTAGTTCTTGTCTGATCAACAAGAAATTTCATATGCAAGTTTGGGGTCATGTCTAGATGAGAACGTCCCCTTTTGGTCGTGATCGGTCAACTGCTATGGTTGCCCGAGCCCAAAACCTGAAAACCTTTAGCACAGTCTACAGGTCGTATTTACAGTACATGGAGAGTGGATTGTGACTAAATCACCCGTGGAATGGAGTTATCACCCAAGCTATAACTTTCAAATTTTGTACATATCGACAAAAAACATAAGCGATGTTTCAGCTAATGGACCTGCGGGTTTAACCTGGAGGTCCATTGGCTGAAACTTTTCTGGTGCTGGTTATGCATTGCAATAAATTGGCAATTATTGCTTTGGTGGAACCTCCACTCTGCGGGTGATTTAGTGGTAATACACTCTCCACGTACTGTATGAAGGGATTTCATTGTAACTTGGTAGGATGCCTCTGTATAACATCTAGATGAGAACGTCCCCTTTTGGTCATGATCTGTCAACACGATGGCTGCCCAAGCCCGAAACACAAATACTTATAGCACAGTCTGCTGGTCATAGTTAATATGGAGGAATTTCATTGTAACTTGGTAGGATGACTCTGTATGATGTCTAGATGAGAACTTCCTAATTTGGTCGCGATCTGTCAACTGTGATGACTGCCCGAGCCCAAAACCTGAAAACCTTTAGCACAGTCTACAGGTCGTATTTATGAAGGGATTTCATTGTAGCTTTGTAGGTTGACTTCAAATAATGTCTAGATGAGAAAGTCCGCTACTGGTTGCGATTGGTCAACTGTGACGGCGTCAGGGGCCCAAAGCCTGAAGGCCTTTAGCACAGTCTACAGGTCATATTTATGAAGGGATTTCATTGTAACCTGGTAGGATGACTCTGGATAATTCCCAGATGAGAACTTCCCCTTTTGGTCGCGATCATTCAACCATGATGGCTGCCCGAGCCCAAAACCCCAAAAACTTTTGCACAGACTACAGGTCATATTTATGAAGAGATTTCATTGTAACTTAGTAGGATGACTTAGTATGTCTAGATGAGGATGTTCCCTTTTGGTTGTGATCGGTCAACCGTGAAAGCTACACAGGCTCGAAGCCCGAAAACCTTTAACACAGTCTGCAGGCCATATTTATGAAGGGAATTTATTGTAACATGATAGGATGACTTGTTTTGGAATAAATTAATGGTGAGGGCCACAAACATTAACTGTGAGGGCCACATTAACCCACACCTCAATTCTTTAGTACAGTCTACACCTCATATTATTTTTATTGAAAACACAGCATACAGGGAACAGAAATTAACATATTCCCAATTTTCAAAATTCATGTCTTATTTCATAATCCTTTCATATACATTGAACATTATCCTTTTCATCAAACTCAGCACACAGACAAGTTAAGCTACAGTGTCATTGACACTTTCATTGAATTTGGTGTGTTCAGTAGGTGAGACCTCCAGATAAGAGCTATTGATTAGCATTCATTTCTGTGAAAAAAGTTACCATTTACAATGACCTTTAAACTTACTGCATTTGTGTATCAGCATTCTTCTTTTAGCCAGCCTTGATGTTTACATTTAAAAATGCTTGGATTGCTCTGACATTGTGCACACACAATGCTGTTATGTTAAAGTTTCACCAAATAACATTAAAACCAATGATCTTCAATTTTGCCATTTCATTTGTAACTTACCAAGTTCAAGTTTGTCAAGTTGAGCTACAGCACCATTGACACTTTCATTAATAATTACACTTTCCAACATGGTATTTCAGTTTCCAAATCTGAAATCTGTTGAAAAATCTTTTGGGTTGTCTCCCACTGGCAAAGGCTATCTGCACCTCTGCATTTTAACTACTAAACAATAGGTGTTTCAGTTTGAAAAAGTCCTAGCCACATAACTAGCATTCTGTGCCCCTTTGGTACACAACTACACATACTTGAAAATCATTAGAACGTAAAAATATTTCAATGCAGAGCACTCAAAAACCTTTGTTGTGGGCCAGATGTGTTATATTTGATTCCCATATTGTATAATTGTTACATGTACGTTACATGCATGATAATACATTACTTGTTATCTATCAGTCATTCATCAGGGAAGTGGAACCATGATTGCCTACTTTACATGTACATATATTACAGTGGAGCCCACTTAATTGGATATCTCTTAACTGAATAACCCTGTTAATTGAATATAACTTCCCAACACAAAACCAATTGTCATACCTCCAGTACAAATTTGACCTGTTAATTAAATGTGGGTTATAGAGTAACCTACTGTTAATTGAATAAAAAAAACTTATAACCTGTTGAGAAATTACCCCGACTCTCCCTAGTTTTCCTTTGTTTATAGACCTATTTGTCCTCAGTATATCCAATACAGGCATTTAATCTATTATATTTTGTCTGACAGAGCTCATGGAGCTCTGTCAAACAAGATATAATAGAATAAATGCTAAGTTTATCTCTAGAATACAGGAAAGTGACACAATCCCTGTTAATTGAATACTCCTGTTAATTGAATAATTTTCATTGGCAAAGTGGCTCTTCAATTAACAGGTTTCCTCTGTATCACCATTATGTTTATGTATAAATCAGAGTCCATCTCTTGTTTCTGAGGCCATGTCTCGAGGACTCTAGATATATCCTGGGAAACAAAAGCATGACTCAGATACAACATTTTGTACATTAACATAATCTGTTCAGTGATGATAGATTTATCTTACAATTCTCAACTGTATAACTTGATTAACACTGTACCTAACAAATTGGCCAAATCAATTCACAGTATTTACAAATTGAGCAGTTGACAAAACATTATTTTTCCGAACATTTCCACAAAACCATTTCATGTGACCCCCTCATTGGAACAAGCTCAAGGATATTTTTACAAAAATTAATAAACATACTAAATTTTGATTTTTTGTGTGTTGATTTCAAATTTCATTTGCAGACTGATAAAAATGCTTGTCGTCTTGGTTGAATCTGTATGCAGTTGCCATGAACTTGTGCGATCCTAGGATAAACTTATTGAATGCGTACATGTTCAACATTCAGAAAAGACTGTGCTCTTTAACAGTAACTGTATATTCCAGGCTGAATGCTTTCAGTGATTCAGATACAAAAGCATAAAAGCAATGTGGTTCCATAATTTAATAATTATACTTTTGAGAAGTGTTTTTTTTCTATCTTTTCAATCAATATACATGTACTGTAAGGCACAGACTCAAGTACATGTATGCATTACTCAAGAATGAGAGGTACATGCGTTCAAGTCACGCCACTTAAACACCCTGTCCATTATTCTTTCAGGTGTTTTAAGTTGCTTGAAAGTCACCTGAAGCATCTACGGCTAAATCAAGAATACATATAGTTTATTACCACAATGTGGGTTTCTGTCTTTCCGAGACGGTATATTGAAATCGAGATCTCGTTTCTGGCCATGTATGGACTAGTCCATTAGGATGAGACTATAAACATGTATGACCCAGAGGTGAGGTTGCGAAAGGAAGGAATATTGTAAGATAAATTGGTTATTACAATGATGTGAGTTTCCGGGGTGGTGTATCGAAATCAAGACCTTGTCTCTTGGCATATATTGAGGTGTCCATTAGGACATGTCTATATATAACCCAGAGGTGAGGTCGAGAAAGGAAGGAAAATAGTGAGATAAATTGGTTTTAATCATGATGTGGGTGTCCGAGATGGTGTATTGAAATCGAGACCTTATCTTGGGGCATATATCATGACAAGTCCATTAAGATGAGTCAATATATGACCCAGAGGCAAGGTTGAGACCTCTGGGTTGAACCTGGAAGTTCATTGACAGAAATTTGAAGCTGTGTGGGCAGATTTCTCAGAGTACAAGTTATTGTCAAGGTGAAAATTACACGATGTGGTGTGTTTGTGGCCATTAACTCTCCTTATTATGTTAACATCCCTATGTGAATATGACAAAGTGAAGTGCACACAGGTTTATTATGGTACAAAAATTCTGCTTTATGGGTATGATGGGAACATGATAACCAGTGCCAGTGTGTGGAAAGTCCTGATTAATCATTATTTATTTATTAAGGTTTAACGACACTTTAACAGCCAAGGTCATATCATGTCGGTGACAGTTTAGGGTGGAGGAAGCTGGAGTACCCGGAGAGAACCACCATACAACGACGAGCAGCTGCCAGCTCCCCAACATCGTAACTCTGCACAGCAGCACAGGCAGGGTTAGATTGGTTGAAGACATGTGCATCATTGATGTGCAGTATGTCTTTGTGCACAGCGTAATCATACCCCCATGTGGACAATCAGGGTTAAGTGCCTTGCCCAAGGACACAATGTGGGAATCCGAATCTATCGCTCAGACGGTCACCCATCTGAGGACTAACTGGGCTCAATGTTGCTTAACTTCGGTGTTCTGGAGAGAACCGGCTACCGTAACGCCACCGCAACACCACCGCAACACCACCGCACCCCCTGATTAATCATTATAATTATAAATGATTGGCCATGCTGATTTAACTGTTGTATTTACATTGTTATAACGATATAATAATAGAAGCTGAATGTGTCCTTAAACCCCAGTCAACATACATGTACAAATGGAATGTGATGTGTTTAAGTAAATTTAACCAGCCTTAAGCCATTACCTAACATAAAAGGCAGACAACAGTTGCAAACAAAATTCTTGAATAACTACTGTTTTTCATTCTTTGCGTCAAAAACATAGCTTATGAACCCATTATTTGAATAATCTCGAGGATCTCGTTCCAATGAGGAGTCACAAGCTATGTTTTTAAGACAAAAAATAATGAAAATTGAATAGTGAATTTTGTGAATAGCATTGGTCGGTTTTGCCTTTGGTAAAGCGTTAAAGGTTATCTTAGTCCACTGTACATGTACATGGTCAAAGCAGAAAGTAAATTGCCACAGGGATCATTTGGTCAAGAAAACACAGTTGTACATGTATATGTAACAAGTGTTCTACACATAGATTATTATCATCCTCACAAACGACTGGTCCATATGTCCCTATTACTGGATCTTTGTTTTTATGATTTAATCCTCTTTCCTATAATGCCCAGTATTATTCACAAAAATCTCCCTCAAATTTTATCATTGTCCCTTTTTCCCTCCAAAACATAGCTATAATCAATTTTCAAGTTATTCGTGACAAAAATTTGCAAGTGTCATCTTTTTTTTTCGTGGTACATTGTTGATAATGGGTTACAAGTTTGTATTTTGAAGTTGATACAGTTAAACATTTAACTCTTAACCCACTGAGTATTTTCCGATATATTTTTCATAAAATCTAGTCATGGCTGCTGTGAAGCAGCCATGACTAGATTTGATGAAAAATTCATCTCAAGAAATCGTTGTGGAAGAATAAATTCAATTTACAGAAGGGGAATTTTATCAAATGTGCCCAAATTATACTTATTTCAGTGACTGGAGAAATCCTGTCCTGAGCAGGAATATCTGCTGGCAGGTCGTAAATCATCAATAAGAACTTGAAACCTAGCTCAATATACTTCTTTAAAACAATAATAAATGAAACCAGGGATGTAGCAAGAGAGGGGGGAAGGGGGTTCCCCCACCCCCCAATTATTGCCTAAAATTTCAAAAGTTGGCAGTTCAGTGATGTAAATTCTTGCCATTTTTTTTCACTCAAAGCCAGTGATTTTCCAATTTTCAATCAAATTCTCAGACTTTTCCAATCAGCTGAAAAAATTTTCCAAAATTCCAACTCAAATCTTTAACTGGTCTTTTTTTTTAATTCATCATTCCGTTTTCCAACTCATAGTAGTCAGTCTAAAGGAGTAGGTATTGGCTGAATACAGTAGCTGTCAGTCTATAGTCCTTGTGTATCCGGTCAGTGTAAGGGAGAACTCATGGACCAACTGTATCTGGGGAGGTACATTTTTTGTGTGGATACAATGACTAGATTTAAGCCAGAGAGACGCCTCAGAATCAATCTCAGGGGTCGAAAAAATTAAAATTTTTCTCATGGGGAAGTCCCCCAGACCCTCACCATCAAGGAGGGACATGCATAGGTATGTTGCATGTGCTGGGCCCTCCAATCCTGAGGACGAAATCTAACTCATCACACCCCTCCCCCATTGAAGACCCTCTCTCTAGCTGCATCCCTGAATGAAAAAGGTCTGAAATGTTTGTTTATTATGCCCCTCACTTGAAAAGTCTAAGGTGTATCTAGTGGAGATCTCCGTCCATCCGTCTGTTCATCCATCTGTTCATTCGTTTGTTCGTCTGTGCATACATACAAACATTTTCCCTTGTATCTCAGCCACAACTACTCCAATTTGAATGATATTTGGTGTTGTGATAGACCATCATGGGGGAACTGTACATGTACCTGTGTAGTGTGAGTTTCTTCCACACATTTTTATACGCCCGTTTGAAAAACGGGACGTATTATAGTATGGCTTTGTCCATCCGTCTGTCCGTCCATCCGTCCGTCCGTCCGTCCGTTTGGTTTCCGAACAATAACTTTAGTATTTGTTTTCCGATCGGCTCCAAATGTGGTATGTGGTTTAATCACAACAAAATACAGGTCAAGTTCGAATATGGGGTCGGTCCGAACATTTTTCGCCTGAATTATGGCCCCAGTTGAACTTAGAATTTGTCAAATATTTGGTTTCCGGATGATAACTTTAGTATTTGTTTTCCGATCGGCTCCAAATGTGGTATGTGGTTTAATCACAACAAAATACAGGTCAAGTTCGAATATAGGGTCAGTCCGAACATTTTTCGCCTGAATTATGGCCCCAGTTGGACTTAGAATTCGTCAAATATTTGGTTTCCGGATGATAACTTTAGTATTTGTTTTCCGATCGGCTCCAAATTTGGTATGTGGTTTAATCACAACAAAATACAGGTCAAGTTCGAATATGGGGTCGTTCTGAACATTTTTCGCCTGAATTATGGCCCCTGTTGGACTTAGAATTCGTCAAATATTTGGTTTCCGGATGATAACTTTAGTATTTGTTTTCTGATTGGCTCCAAATTTGGTATGTGGTTTAATCACAACAAAATACAGGTCAAGTTCGAATATGGGGTCGGTCTGACAATTTTTGCCTGAATTATGGCCCCTGTTGGACTTAGAATTCGTCAAATATTTGGTTTCCGTATGATAACTTTAGTATTTGTTTTCCTATCAGCTCCAAACTTGGTGTGTGGTTTAATCACAACAAAATACAGGTCAAGTTCGAATATGGGGGTCGGTCTGAACAATTTTTGCCTGAATTATGGTCCCTGTTGGACTTAGAATTCTTCTTCAAATATTTGGTTTCCGGATGATAACTTTAGTATTTGTTTTTCGATTGGCTTCAAACTTGTTAGTCTTTTTCTCAAATGACTGAAAAATTTAGTCATTTCACAAAATCACTGATTTCAAAGTCTGACCGTAACATATATATATATGCCAGTATAAATTTCTCGCACTCTAAAAAAATTGCAAATGTGTTAAAATGGTGCAATTTGAACAGTTCACGGGCGTATGATGCAATGCCCAGCGGTGCTCTTGTTTCCAGAGTTATGGCCCTTTTTCACTCTTTCAACTTTTGGGCGGGTCAGAGGTATTGGTTCTCGCTTTGCATTGCCCCTCTTGTTATTGCCATTTTAAAGAATTACTATTATATACTTAACAAAAATAATTCTTTAAAATTATAATAATAAGGGTATCATGGTTTCATCAAATGGTCAACCTTATTTCAAACTAGTGACTTTCAGAGAAGATATTGGTATTCGGGCAGCCTACAGTTTTTCTGACAGGGAACAAGAATTTCTGACAGACATGGTAATAAGGAGGGTGGGGGAATGGGTAGAAGTGCCCTACTGGCTTTGGGCCTGGTCATCAGCTTTTTGGGCAGTGATGCAATCTACATAGGTAAAATAGTGACAAAATGACCATTTATTAGCTCAACTTGACAAAGTCAAGCTGAGCTATTGCCATCAGTTCAGTACATGGAGAGTGGATTGTGACTAAATCACCC
Source organism: Pictodentalium vernedei (assembly GCA_031216915.1). NCBI lineage: Eukaryota > Metazoa > Mollusca > Scaphopoda > Dentaliida > Dentaliidae > Pictodentalium > Pictodentalium vernedei. Next base: position 240,860,295 of record CM062294.1, read on the forward strand.
ATGGAGTGGAGTTATCACCCAAGCTATAACTTTCAAATTTTGTACTTATCGACAAAAAACACAAGCAATGTTTCAGCCAATGGACCTGCGGGTTTAACCCGGAGGTCCATTGGCTGAAACTTTTCTGGTGCTGGTTATGCTTTGCAAGAAATTTGCAATTATTGCTTGGGTGGAACCTCCACTCTGCGGGTGATTTAGTGGTAATACACTCTCCACGTACTGTACATACGTATGTACATACGTACACAATTTCCTTTGGCACACCTCACAGGTCGTGTTTATGATTAGATTGCTTTGAAACTTGGTATGCTTGTTTGGGGTGACTTCTAGATGGGAGCTATCGATTTTCTTCAATTTCCTTCAAAAAATGTTGCTGCGGCCAATGTTCTTAGAACTTAGTTTAGTCAGACCTCAATATTTCCCTTTGGCACACCCTACAGGGCACATTTATGATCGGATTGCTTTGAAACCTGGCATGCTTGTTTGGGGTAACCTCTAGATGGGAGCTATCGATTTTCTTCCATTTCTGTTTGTCAAAAAATGTTGCCGCTGGCAACGATCTTTGAACTTAGTTTAGTCAGGTATCAATATATTCCTTTGGCATGCCCTATAGGGCACATTTATGATCAGATCGGTTTGAAACTTTGTATGCTTGTTTGGGGTTACCTCTAGATGGGAGCTATCAATTTTCTTCGACTTAGTTTAGTCAGACCTCAATATTTCCCTTTGGTACACCCTACAGGGCACATTTATGATTGGATTGCTTTGAAACCTGGCATGCTTGTTTGGGGTGACCTCTAGATGGGAGCTATCGATTTTCTTCCATTTCCATCAAAAAATGTTGCCACGGCCAACGTTCTTAGAACTTAGTTTAGTCAGACCTCAATATTTCCCTTTGGCACACCCTACAGGGCCCATTTTTGATCGGATTGCCTTGAAACCTGGCATGCTTGTTTGGGGCGACCTCTAGATGGGAGCTATCGATTTTCATCAATTTCTGTCAAAAAATGTTGCCACGGCCAACGTTCTTAGAACTTAGTTTAGTCAGACCTCAATATTTCCCTTTGGCACACCCTACAGGGCACATTTATGATAGGATTGCTTTGAAACCTGGCATGCTTGTTTGGGGTGACCTCTAGATGGGAGCTATCGATTTTCTTCCATTTCCGTTCGTCAAAAAATGTTGCCGCTGGCAACGATCTTTGAACTTAGTTTAGTCAAGCATCAATATATTCCTTTGGCATGCCCTACAGAGCACATTTATGATCAGATCGGTTTGAAACTTTGTATGCTTGTTTGGGGTTACCTCTAGATGGGAGCTATCGATTTCCGTCAAAAAATGTTGCCACTGGCAATGACCTTCGACGAACTTAGTAAAAACTTAGTGTAGTTAAAGTGCAGTTAATCATCAATATTTCCCTTTGACCCACCCTGCAAGGCACATTTTTGATTGGATCGCTTGCAAACTTGGTGTGCTTGTGTGGGATGACATCTATATGGGAGCTGTCAATTTTCTTCCATTTCTGTCAAAAAATGTTGCCACTGACCTTTGAACTTAGTTTAGTCAGACCTCAATATTTCCCTTTAACACACCCTTCAGGGCACATTTATGATCGGATCACTTTGAAACTTGGTATGTGTGTTTGGGGTTACCTCTAGATGTGAGCTAATGCTTTTTTTCATTTCCATAAAAAATTATTGTCGTTATCACCAGCCTTTGAACTTACAGCATCTGTGCATCAACTTATCCCTTTTGCACTCTCTGCGGGGTATATTTATGAATTTTCATAAAAAAACCCCAAAAAAGCCACAAGCAATGACCTTTTACTTAGTGCATATGGTCATTAACATCTTCCTTTGCCATGCCTCAGAGGGCACATTCATTATCAGGTTGTTCTGAAACTTTATATGCTTATGCAGGGTGACAAAGATAGGAGCTATTGAGTTTCTTTTCATTTCCATCAAAAGCTGTTGCTGTTAGCAACAATCTTTGAATTTATTGCATTTGTGAATCGACATTCTTTGACATGACCTACAGGCCACATTTATATAGGATTGTTTTTTAACTTGGTGTGCTCATTAGGCAAGACCTTTAGATAAGAGCTATTGATTAGCATTCACTTCTGTGAAAAAAGTTGCCATTCACAATAACCTCTGAACATACTGCATTTGTGTATCAACATTCTTCCTTTAGCCAGTCTTACAGTTTACATTTAAAAATGCATGGATTACTCGGACGTTGTGCACACACAATGCTGTTATGTTGAAATTTCATCAAATAACATTGGTACCAATGATCTTCAATTTTGCCATTTCATTTATAACTTACCAAGTTCAAGTTTGTCAAGTGGAGCTACAGTGTCATTGACACTTTCATTCTATTATAAAGCAAGATATAATAGACTAAATGCCTATATTGGAGGTATTGAGGCCAAATAGGTCTATCAAAGCACAGGGATTTCAGCGCATGAAAGAGTATTTGTTCGAAAGATCACACAATTTTTAGCTTTACTTGACAAAGTCAAGATAAGCTAGTACCATCACGCGTGCAGAAGTCTGAGTCTGTGAGTCTGTTCACATTTTCCTTTAGCACAAGCTACACCCTGAAGAGATTGTCCGATCATCACAAAATTTCATATGCAGGTTTGAGGTCATGTCCAAATGAGAATGTCCCCTTTTGGTCATAATCGGTCAACTGTGATGGCTGCCCAAGCCTAAAACCTTTAGCACAGCCTACAGGTCGTATTTATGAAGGGATTTCATTGTAGCTTGGTAGGATGACTCTGTATAATGTCTAGATGAGAACGTCCTCTTTTGGTCATGATCTGTGACGGTCACCCAAGCCGGAAACCCGAAAACTTTTAGCACAGTCTTCAGATCGTATTTAATATGGAGTGATTTCATTGTAACTTGGTAGGATAACTTGGTATGATATCTAGATGAGACTGTCCTATTTTGGTCATGATCGGTCAACCATGACTGCTGTGCCATCATGTGACCAAGATTCCTTTAGCAAAGTCTATGAGTTATATTTATGAAGGCATTTCTTTGTAACTTGATAGGATGACTCGTTTTGGAATAATTTCACTGCAACTTGGCAACTTTGGTTGACATACATTAACTGTGAAGGCCACATTAACCCACCCCTCAATTCTTTAGTGCAGTCTACACCTCAAATTATTTTTATTAAAAACATAGCATACAGGGAACAGAAATTAACATATTCTCAATTTTCACAATTCTTGTCATATTTCATAATCCTTTCATAAACATTGAACATTATCCTCTTCATCAATCACAACACACAGTCAAGTTAAGCTACAGTGTCATTGACACTTTCATTTATTCAGTGCTAACAGGAGTTAAATGTTTAACAACCTTCACACAGTTAACTGGTCAAATTTGTACAGAAGGTATGGTAAACAGTTTGGTGTTTTGGAAATTACATGCAATTAACAGGATTATTCAATTAAGAGGTATCCATTTAAGTTGGGTCAACTACATGTAGATCTAACATTTTGTGGCATCAAGTTCTAATAGGGAATTATCTGTTATTCATCTACTACATGTACATGTGATATTTAAAAGCATCTCATCTACACTAAAGAGTTCATTGATTAGACAGTGGAGTCCACTTAATTAGATATCTCTTAACTGAATAACCCTGTTAATTGAATATAATTTCCCAACACAAAACCATTTACCATACCTCCAGTACAAATTTGTCCTGTTAATTGAATATAGGTTATAGAATAAACTCCTGTTAAATTAATTAAATTTAAAGGCCTGAGTGGATGTCCTCTAAAATGGGCCACATGGGTATAAACTATTGGCTCGACTTGACTTTATATACATGTACATGTTGTGGTCATGATTAGCCATTGTTTAGAAATATGTGACTTTAAACACCAATAAATAAATAAATAAATAATTGTTCTCTGCTGCTCGATGGTTCTGGCCAGGTACTCTGGCTTCCTCCATCTTTAAAAATGTCTGACTGGATGTGACCATGATTGTTGAAAGTGTGGTTAAACCCCAAAAGAAATAAACAAACATCTTGTCTATCGGGATGACGTTGTAGTGCTCATTGATGATTCTCTGTGTACAAAAGTGATGAGAAAGTTGTTTGTGGTTACTTCACAACTTATTTTTTAGCAGATTTTGAGTATGTTTTGTGTAAAATCAGAGTAACAAAAATATTGTTTTTGAAAATGTTTGTATTGGTTATAAAAAGAGAGCATGCGGTGACCAAAAGGCAGGCCCTTAAATTCATTTTTTTTGGGCACACTGTTTTGCCCTAATTTGGGCACATTAGAACAAGAAATAACAGCCTTATCCTGCTATGTTTTATTGCCATACCTGTCTTTGTTTCTATGGTCATACTATGATGAAAGTTATTCTGAAATGTAGAAGAGGCACAGAGAATTTATATATTTTTCTTGACGTCTTCACACCTCTAATTTGGGCACACCTGTAAATCTTAAGGCCTGCAAAAGGACTGTGTGGGATGGCCTGAGAAACAGATTTTTAACTTTTTCAGGCCTTATGATAACTAACTAGTACACTTGATACAAGTATATGGAAAATAAAATTTCATAAAAATTATGCTATTGATTTTTTTTCCCCATTGTTAGTTGGTGTACCTTCTGAATATGATGAGCTGCACATGTAAATTCAGTTTTATAAATCAATAAGACATTCATTTAATGTCTCAATTAAATATTGCTGTATAATTTACATTCCTTTAATAGCATGATTTTGATTAATTACATGTACTGTGTACTGTATTTCACCTTATGACTGCTTTGGTGACAGTCTTCACAAGTGGATAACACTCAAGCATGGGTGCATGCAAGTGCATGTACAGTTGGATTTGAAATTAGCTTTAGAGTTACTGGCACACAATTTCTATTCACTACAAACGTACATGCAGAAATTGTCATGATAAATTCTAATAAACTCAAGATGCAGTTCCAGTGAAGTGGAATTTTAATTTAACCCTTTACCTAAAATGAAAAGCAGATGACACTTGCAAAAAAAATTCTTGAATAACTAATTTTTTTCATTTTTTGTCTCAAAAACATAGGTTATGACCCCTCGTTGGAACGAGCTCGATGACCAAGTTCCAACAAGGGGTCATGACATATATTTTTGAGACAAAAAATGAAAAAATAATGAAAATAGTGATTTTTAGCTCACCTGAGCGAAGTTCAAGGGGAGCTTAACTCATCGCTTTCCGTCCGTCGTCCGTCTGGCATCCGTCATTAACTTTACATTATCGACTTCTTCTCACAAACTGCTGGACCAAATTCAACAAAATTTGCTGTGCATGTTCTCTATCATATGTCAGTTCAGGTTTGTTCAAATCAAGTTGACCCGCACCTCGGTAGGGGCACGCCCAAAAAGTGTGCTTAAATCTTAAAAAATCTTCTTTTCATGAACCAGCAGTAGCCGAGACTTGATATTTGGTGTGCAGCTTCCTTTTGAGGTGTAGACTCAGATTTCTTCAAGAGAAGTTCGAGGAGCTATATTTGCCTTCGTTATGGGAGAGGCAAGAATTTTCGCCAAGCCCAAAATTTCTATTTTTCAAACCGAGAGGCAGATTTGAACCAAATTTGATATGAGGGCATATTGGGTCATAAGTACTTAATTTATGCCCAAATTTTTTTTCCCGTCGCCCCATGGGGACCGCAGGAGCTAAAAATAGAAAAAATTAAAATGCCCATATCTTCAAAACTACACGGCACTGAGAATTCTTATGTGGTGTGAAGCTTCCTTAGGACCAACAGAATGGAATGGTAAAAAAAATTGCTATCAGTTTTATCATGGGGTACTTTTTGGGACTTTGAAAAAGTGCTGAGTCAGAATTTTTTAACACTGTGGGTAATGGGAAAAACATAAGACTACTTTTCTCCAAAACCACTGCTCCAAAAGCTTTCAAATTTCACATATAACATCTTTGGAAGATTGTTTCACATGTTTATTGAAGTCAATTCCCAGGGTCCATATTTGGGCTCTCTGTGGGATTCCAAATGTTTAAATTAGTGCAGTATGAGGAATATTCCTTAAAAATCTTCTTCAGATCTACCAATAGGAATCTTTTGATATTTCGTATGCAGCATGCTTAGGGAGGTGAGATTCAAGTTTGTTCAAGCCAAATCCCTGGGTTCATATTTGGGCTGAAAATTTGGGGTCCCAGTCCAGACTTAGAAATTTTGGACCAAAATCCAGAAATTACAAAAAAAATTTTTTTTTTTTTTTTTTACACTGAAAATTTGGGATCCTGGTGGGACTTTTGGACCAAAATCCGGAAATGAGTTTTTTTTGTTTTTTATGCATTTTGGTCAATTTTAAGTCCAAAAAAAAATTTTTTTTACACTGAAAATTTGGTGGCCGGGTGGGACTCAATCCGGAAATTAATTTTTTGGTTTTTTATGCATTTTGGTCAATTTTAAGACAAAAAAAATTTTTTTTTTAACACTGAAAATTTGGGGGCCGGGTGGAACTTGGACCAAAATCCGGAAATTAGTTTTTTGGTTTTTTATGCGTTTTGGTCCATTTTAAGAAGAAAAAAAAATTTGAGTCTGAAAAAATTTTGTTTGACACTGAAAATTTCCGAACAAAAATAAAAAAAACTGTTTTTTAATGCATTTATATCAGTTTTGGGACGTACAAGTGCAGGAACTGAAAATAGAAGGAAAATCCTGTGTATTGTGTGGGCACAATCGCTTCATCTAGTTGGTATATGCTTTTCTTAGGAGGGGCGTATGCAGCTTATTCAAGTCAAGTCCCTGGTTTGATATTTAGACCACCATGTCAGGTGAGCACCCTAAGGCCCCCTGGGGCCTCTTGTTTAGAATAGCGCTGGTCGGCGGTTTGGGCCATTACATTGGGTAAAGGGTTAACCAGCTCAGTCTTGTTTGATAGAGCTCTGTCAAACAAGATTGAATTGGTTGAATGCTTAGCTGCATTGCAGAAACAATTTTCTACTTGAAATTTCAGTATTTCTAATACAACTAATTTAATGTTAAGAAATATTTTCAGACTATTGTCTTTAGCATTGTCATCACAAAAGTGGTAAGTTGTTCTTGAACAGATCATGATCAGATCATGACTCATGTATGTCCAAAAAATTGGTGCCTGAAAATATGGCACACAGAAATAATGGCACAGAAAATTTGTCACTCTCAGAGAGGGTAGGAAAATATGGCACAACAGGGTAGGAAAAAATGGCACACTTGTAAATCACATTCTGATCAGTTACTCCCAAGTGTATTCTTCCATGAGAACTTACATGTAACTGGTAGGCTGCACTTATCTTAGCAGTGTTTTGGATCATTGTTGGCTGCCTATCCAGGGAGCCAACAATGACATAAAAGCAGTGTCAAGACAGTGATGCAGAAACTCATTACAAGTATATAGAGTAGTAATTATAAAAATTAATGTGCAGCTTTAAAGGTTAACATCAATAAGCTAATCTTACTGAGCACAGGAAAGTATTATTTTTAATAAAAACGACAAGTAAATAATATAAAATAAATAAAATGAAATATATCAAAATAAATGAAAAATAAACAGCAAAATAAAAATAAATAAATTCTCGGTGAAAACACTATTAAAATGTAACCCAAAAAATGAAAAACTATACAAACTTAAAAAAAGTAATCAAAATGCTCCTTTAGAAACAAATGTGTGCCATATTTTCCTTCCCACCCACAAGTGCCATTTTTTCTGGGGGTGCTGGAAAAGTGTGTAGAAGTGTGCATGCTTTCCTATACCATATTTTCAGGGAACCCACAGGGAACAGGATCCGGACAAAAGCTCCCTAGGACAAAAGATCCCCAGAAAAGCTCCCTAGGACAAAAGATTCCCAGGCTTTTTTTAGGGTAGGACAAAATATCCCCTGCAAATAAAGCTCCCCAGGACAAAAGATCCCCAGGTGGAAAACATTTGCGAGGGAAGGACAAAAGATCCTCGGCAAAAAAGATACCAGCATTAAAACCAACATTGCAGATTTTTTTCTTTGAACCAATTTTAATGTTTTTGGTAACTTCTTCTGTCCGGGGATCTTTTGTCCCACCCTGGGGATCTTTTGTCCTAGGGAGCTTTTTCTGGGGATCTTTTGTCCGGTGATCTTTTGTCCTTGGGAGCTTTTGTCCTACACTCACAGGGAACACCATACATGTAGATGATGACTTTTCATAATAAAATATTGTGAATATCCTGACAAACCAAGAAAAATGAATGCAAAAAGCAAACAAACCCCGATGGGTGGAAATTGCCGAAATAAAAAATTTTGAAATTATTGCCATTGAGGTATAAAGGTCATTTACCAGCCTAGTTGGTCCGGATCTCTTAGTCTTGTGGTAAATCTGTTGCTTCTGTGCTAGGGGTTGTAAGTTTGTGCCTCTTTTCCCGCACTTCTTTCTCAGTCTGTTACATTGGTTGGGTGCCTTGATCAGCCCTCAGCAGTTGGTGACAATGCGGGCGTTGATTCAACCGCTCTGAGGAGGGACTCACTAACTTATGGAATTTACGATGCGATTTATGGGTGGTGAATTGCAAAAAGAATGGGAGAGTAGTGTAGCGGTTGAGGTATAAAGCAATTTACCAACCATCCTGTTGGCCTGGATCTCGTCTCATGATAAATCGGTCACTTTCTGTGCTAGAAGTCATAACTTCAAGCCTCAGTTCCCCCACTTCTCTCTCGATCTGTTACAAATCATGACAAGTTGAGAAAATCAAATAAAACTAGCATCTGAGATCCAATGTTTCTGCATGCATTTCCAAATGACATTTTATAATGTTGTAAAGAAAGCGGACAGAATTTTGACAGGATTGTGAATGGGTCAGAATCTGGTTGAAATACTCTGTACCTCTGTACATATATGTACATGTAACTGTATCTGTTAACTCATTGCATGCTGCTGGCAGATATTCCTGTCCAGGACATGAAATCTCTTGCCATTAACCCTTTGAACCCTTTCGGCCGCTTTTCCGGCCAGGAACATGATACATCATAACATCATTAAATAGGATGCTGTTCAGTAAATGTGTGGGGTAGACCAGTCAATATTTTCAACGTGCAGTCCCAAGGCTGCTTGTTGAAAATATTGATTGGTCTACCCCAACTAATGAATATGGACTCTTTTAAGGTTTATTCCCAACTGGCCAAATCCCAACAAGACGAATGTTGAAAAGGTCATCCCAACAAGCCAAATCCCAACAGGACGAATTTTATTAAAATTACAATATAACCCATTTATTTTTAGGGTTTTTCTGCTAAAATGTGTATCAGAGGGTATTTTGAAGGAAAAGAAATATAAAACGATTATCAGAAATTCATAGTTTATTGTGAATGAACTCGAAAAAAATTTCATCATAAAACGTTACAATGCTCAGTACAAAAGGTAAATTTTATATAATGTGTGCTCTTTAGTAGAATTTTCAACCCTTTTTGAATGAATATTTCCATTTGCATTCTATTTACATTTTTCAAAATTGAGAAGCGAATTTTCAGTTCAGGGACGGCCTGATGGCGGAGAGGACTTTGCATCAGAATTTATATAAATTGACTTCTTTCCAAATTGTTTTTTCAACTTTGTCGGCAAAATCTATTTTTTTTTACTTTTTCTCAAAGATAACCGACATGTTTGTACTACGATTATTGAACACAGTGTACTGTTTTAGTGATTATTGCACCATAAACTGCTAACACAGCTTACTGTCAGTCAAAGGGGAGCTTACTGTCAGACAAAGGGGTTTCAATCAACCAAGGATTTGCGTATTGTTGCAACAGGTTGTTATCTGAAAATATAAACATTTTTCTCACCCACCAAACTTTCCCCCCAAAAAACTGCATAATTTTGATAAAGTAAATGTGGGAACGTTTGCTCTCAATAGAAGGAAAAAAAAAATGAACAAGAAAAGAATAAATGCATGAAAATAAAAAAAAACCTAAAAAAACACACAAAACATCATAAGAATAAACATTTTGTTTCTTATTTCTAAATTTCTGCAATAATTAATGAAAAATATTAATTTTCGTCTTGTTGGGATTCGGCTTGTTGGGATCGGCTTGTTGGGATATTTTATCCATTCGTCTTGTTGGGTTTCGCCTTGTTGGGATGACACCTCTTTTAATTGCTGTCATTGAACTGGCATGGAAGATACCACTAGAGTTCAAAGGGTTAAAATAAGTCAAATTTGAAGATGTTTAACTAAACTTACCTCTGTGAATTGTTTTGACCAATGTTGCTGTGAGTCAGCTTTTCACGAATTTTCCATCAAATCAAGACATGGTTGCTTCACAGCAGCCTTGACTAGATTTGCTGAAAAACAGTTTAAAATTCCTCAATAAGTTAAGAGTTACATGTAAACCAGTAGGCACTATAGGATCCAGCAAGACTATCGAGAGGTCCTTGAACTGCAAATTGGCATGTTAGGTCACCAAGTTTCCACTTGTTTAGCAAGTAAGGGTGTGGGATGTTGTCCACTTACTGAATGGTACAGTACAAAATCCATGTGTGTACTCAACAGGCCTGGATATCAAGGGCTTATATCATAACCCGTTGGCAGGTTATGCAATATACATGTAGTATGATAGTTTTCCACGGGAAAAAAAGGTATTGTGATGCTTCTCCACCTTCACTGTTTTACTACACCAGTCAGTCTGTTTTATGTCTTTGGTCAAAGCGAGGTTGCACATTAGTTGTTGCTATTTATTTATGTGGAAATTCTTTTAAGATGGGAACAGAAACCTAAACAATCGTTCACAAGTTATTTCCAGGCCTGTTCAATATGTATGAATAGATTACATCTGACATATGATTTATAGATAATTAAAAGTAAGGTGTCATCAAATGGAACCAGCCTCACACTGTGCATGGAAGTGGGTAGCCCTGCTATCCCCAACTCCTCCACAAACTGGGAATGAGAAAGGGATTCAAGCTGTGATCAAGTCACACAGTTCATACTCTAGAAATTAATTTACTGTAATTGCTTGCATAAAATGGTTACATCATAACTTGTCATTACTAACACATAATTAGTTTTGCAAATGTATTATGTGTATAATTTGTTTTACTAAGCTTCACACGTAATTCAGCAAAGAATTTTAAACAAAACATTTTCTTTTCACTCTCTCTCCATTAAGTGGTCATTGAATGTTACCAAATTATTACTTTTATGTCCACTAATGGATTGAATTAGCATGCTTTACCAGTGCAAAGTCCTGGAAGTAATGACCCAGAAACATTTGTAACAGTGCCTCTGTGAACATGAAAAACTAAATTATGTTCAAAACTTTTTACCTTGTTGATTGGTTTGAACTCTCAACATTTGGGTGTATGACATTTTCCAGGTGCTGCATGTTTTGATGCTCTGAAAATTGGACACTGTGACATGTGGAAATAGTGAATTTGTTGAGGAGCCAGTGAAAACATGAAACATAACATGTATTACAGTCTGAAAAGTTTATTCTTTTCACTCCATTTGGTAAATCTGTTATACAAAAATAGGCACTTTTAGCACTAATTTATCCCATAGCCCTACTGATGTGTAGTATTAAGGTGCTGTATAAGTAAGGGAATTTTGTTTATTTTTAAATTCTCACCTCTGATATTCCTAAAATTCAGATTAAATATACATAAATTATACATCAAAATGAAGGTTGGGATGTATAAAACACGAAACGCATATGTAATCAACTCACAGAGTTGACAGCAGGCACCACTGGTTCCTGGAAGTCTGGTACCGTATTCGCACCAGAACTGATAATAAAATAATATTTCATCAGAACAACTTGTGGCCAAATGTGCTTCATAAATCCAAGAACAAAGCTAGGCATTCAAAACACTTTCTATTGCGAGTCCTCTAAAATAGGCAACATGGGGTATAAACGATTGACTGACCTTGACTTTATCTCCATGTTGTGGTCATGATTACCCAGTGTCAGAAGTATGTGACCTTAAATATCAATAAATAAATAAATAGATAGGCTGCCCCACGTCCTGGACGTTACACTTCACAACCATTGAAAGGTTGAAAGGATTCTCTGAATTCTTCCTTTCCCTTCCTTTGTTTACATTGCACGCAGTTATCAATGACATCTATAATACTTCAGTATAAAATATTCATACAAAGAGCACTGCGAGGAAGAGGCATAGCCTTGAAGGCTGTCTACAGTACAGTTGCCGTGGACTGGTCATAATCCATGCGTGGGCAGTGATGTCCATGCATGTGTTTGCAAGGTAATAAAAAGAATCATCAGCAAAATTTTAATTATTGAAGCACCGGGTTGTACCCGGTCCTTCATTAATTAAATTTTTGATGATTATTCCTATAATTAGTGTTTGGAATCTAATATTATTGCGTCTGTGGAAATAATGCTCATCCGTGGAAAGTGACCAGTTATGGTGGCTGTACTGTACCTTTGACACTATACCCAAAGCTTATTTAAGAAACTTGAGAAATGAATTGAAGTGTATGTGTTGAAATTGGGCTCTACAACTTTAACACCCTGTGCTCAAATGATGGCACATTTTGTTGAAAAGCTCTCAGAGAGTTTTTTACCCTTATGATATTTGGCAGGCATTTAGATTGTCCTAATTTTGGGGTTAGGGTTACAAGACCTGTTTCGCTGGCCATGGACTGACCACTAGGCGAAAATTGTAAAAATACAGACCCACAACTAGCAATATCATCGTGAGTAGCTCCAGATAGTACCCTGTTCCATAAAATTTTGATATTGGGGGCTTGTGGAGACCATTGGGATTACTTTTATCTGAAAAATTATTCAAATCAGGCCTTAAAATCTGTTCTGATTCACGAGGATTGGGTTTGATTCTTTCGATCTCCTGCCACGAGAATCAATTTTCTGTTTTCCAAATACTTTAGAATATGAGAATACTTTTATACCCTCGTGAGTGTAACCAGTACATTTTCCAAAGTTAAAATCAAAGCTTATAAAATTATATATTTGCTAGAGTTTAAGCCCTTAACCCCCTGCACACTGATGTAAAAATCTCAAAATTTCAGACTGCTAATTTTTCCCATGATGCAACTAGAAATTTAATCAATTCAGTCTTGTTTGACAGAGCTCATTGAGCTATGTCAAACAAGACTGTATTGATTAAATTTCTAGTTGGATTATGGGAATAATGTCTACTTGAAATTTTAGTATTTTGACATCGGTGTGCAGGGGGTTAAGGGCCCAGTTCCACTTTTGGCGAGTTTCTTGTGTGTTATATTGTCCATGTAGAATACTGTTCCCACATACAGAATTTTGGTGGTCTTGCTGGTGGTAGTTACGGTACCTTGGCAATGATTTCTAGTGGGAGCCTTAGCAGTGGTGTCTAGTGAAGTCTTCACTAGACACCACTGGGAGCACAGTGGCTCAGTGGAAGACTGTCAGACATCTATGCTAGAGGTCTCAAGTTCAATCCCCGTCCAGGATGACCCGCATTGTGTCCTTGGGCAAGGCACTTTATCCCGGTTGCCTACATGGGGGGCACGATGACGCTGTGTACTAGGGCGTACTGCACACCGATGGTGCACATGTCTTCAACCACTGTAACCCTGCTTGAGCGGAGCTTGAACAGAGTTAGAATGTAGAGGAGCTGACAGTTGCTCATTGATGCTCGGTGGTTCTCTCCGGGTACTCTGGCTTCATCCACCCGTAAAACTGTCACGATTAGCCATTGTGCATAAGTATGTGACCTTAAACTCCAATAAATCAATAAATAAATACTAGACACCACTGCTACGGCACAGTGTTACCTTATTATGAAGGAGCAAAAGATAAGGAGATTTCACCATGCCTTTAAGGACAATTTCAGATTAATCTATGACAGAATCAAATGAACATTTTAAGAGAATCAAAGTTGATTCTCGTTATTTTATTTATGAAAATCATTTGATAGAATCGATTCTCATGATTTGCACATGACTTTTAAGCCCTATAAATGAACTCATAATTTGGCTTTGTTATCTTATTTTGGGCACAGCTTTTACCATCATCAGAGCGTTTTCCATAAGAATTTAGAAATTTAAATTCCAGTATTTGGGTCTTGTTTTACTAGTCCAAGATGAGAACTCTTGGATTTAAATTTTTCGGGTTGGTTCAGCATGCATAAAGGGTATTTATTATTCATGAATTGATAAAAAAATTATTGAATTGTAAAATTTTTTTTTCAGGAGTCTGGAGATGAGGTTGATCATGGGAGGAATATACTTAGGCAGAGAAGGTAATATTTTTTTACAGTTGGCCTTGTTCGCATCCAGTGTCAAGTTTCAGTCCATAAGCACTGAAAAGCTATTCCAGTGATGTTTTATCCATTTTCCATATACTTGCTTCAGCAAGGAACTGTACATGTATTTTTTGTGTTCAAATGGAGAACTTTTTATCCTCATTTGATAGTTGACAAGAAATCATATCAAATCATTTATGTACATGTATATGGAAGTCTTAGCAAGAAAAGTTGACTGCAGAGAGGTGAGAATATTTGTCAGTCAGGCATAATGAAATTAGAAGTTACGGCAACATGACAAAAGGTTAGGCCTAAAAAAGTTTAAAATCTGTTTCAAAGACCCCCTCCCGCAGGGTCCTTTTGGCTGCTGAATGCTCTCTTTTTATAACCAATGAAAACTGGAAAAAATGAAAAGTTAATGGTTTGTGTCTGATATTTTACCAAAGTTAATCAAATTGATAAATTTGTCCCTTGAGTGAAATAAGGCTGTGCAATGCTTTAGCATTGCAAAGCCTCCTTGTACTTATGGGACGAAATACACCACCACCCATGCTATTCTGTAGATTATGAGGTCTAAAACATAAAACAAACCAAGAATATGAACTTTTGATGGCAAAGAAATAATTACAAAAATAAAAAATAAAATAAAACGCCTGCCCACATGCAGTTTTACAAAAAATCGCCTGACCAACAGAATATCTACTTTGTAGGGCCTATAGGGGAACTGTGGCACTGTGTAGTAAGGTATAATGCACATCGATGGTTCACTTATCTTCAACCAAGTAGTAGTAGTAGTAGTAGAGCTTTATTTGCAGCTTGTGCAGAGTTAGTAAGTTGGAGAGTTCTGACAATTACTCACCACAGTCCAGTGGTTCTTTACAGGTACTCTGGCTAAGTCAGTCCTCCATCTGTACAGCTGTCCAATGTGATACATGACCCTGGCTGTTGAAAGTGTCATTAAAGCCCAATAAACAAACCCACAGTGTTTGTGTAAAGCTAAAATGCTGAACCTTATTTCACTAATTTCTTTTATTAAGCCGATGATTTTCATGTGATGTAATGCACTCTGTTACATTATACCAGGTAGCATGGTGGCTCAGTGGTTATGGCATTAGACTTCAAACCAAAAGGTCTATGGTTCAATCCCTGCCAGGGTTAACTGCGTTGTGTTCTTGGTCAAGGCACTTCATCACAGTGGTGCTGTGTACTAAGGCATTCTGCACATCGACTGTGCACTTGTCTTCAACCAATGCTAACCCTGCTTGTATGAAGGGGTACTCTGGCTTCCCTCACCCATCGAACTGTCTGACACAAGGTTACCCTGACTGTTGAAAGTGTTGTTAAACCCCAATAAATAAATAAATAAATACACCATAGCATTCCATTTCTGGAGTACAGTTTTGTAATTGCAAAGCAGAGAATTTTGAATGGATTGCAACTGGATTGTGATCCATTTGAAATTCTCTTCTTACTTCCCCATACCACTAAAATCTCACTTCTTGAAAAAATACATGTAAGAACATTGAATCTCAGATTCTTTTTTTAGGCTTAACAGTCTTGATTTTAACACACGATTAATTGAAAATAGAATATGTTTTCTCTTTGGAATTCACTTTAAAAAATTTTCCACAATTCAGTGTAAGTATTTCTTTTAGTTCTTTGACTCCTGCACCCTATGTAACATGTAACAAACTAACCGGGAGTGAGATGGCTCAGTGAGTACAGTATTGGACTTCAAACCGAAAGGTCCACAGTTTGACCTCTGCCAGGGGTAACTGCGTTGCAAGGCACTTCATCCCATTTGCTCATGTGAGGGCACAGTGGCGCCATGTACTAAGGCATACTGTATGCTGCCCCTGCTTAGGTGGAATTAGTACGTTGGGGAGTCTGACAGTTGCTAGCCATTGCTCAGTGGTTTATGTTTACGTTACTGGAGACAGCAGGTAGACGGCCAATCTGGCCATGGTTTCTCCCAACAGAATATCATTAATTACCTACATTTACAGATTTTCACAATTATTGTACTATAATATTCTGTTGAATAAACTTTACTTTACTTTACTTGGACTTCAAACCGAAAGGTCCACAGTTTGATCTCTGCCAGGGGTAACTGCGTTGCAAGGCACTTCATCCCATTTGCTCATGTTGCTCATGTGAGGGTACAGTGGCGTCATGTACTAAGGCATACTGTATGCTGATAGTTCACTTGTCCTTAATCAATGCTACCCCTGCTTTTGTGGAGTTAGTACGTTGGGGAGTTTGACAGTTGCTAGCCATTGCTCAGTGGTTCTCTCCAGGTACTCCGGCTTCCTCCATCTATAAAACTGTTTGACACGAGGTGACCCTGGCTGTCAAAAGTGTCGTTAAGCCTCAATAAATAAATAAATAAATAAATCACAAAGCAGACAGAGAATTTTGAATGGATTGTAACTGGGTTGTGATCCAGTTGAAATTCTTTCTTCTTACTTCCCCATACCACCATAAAATCTCACTTCTAAAAAAGGAAGTATAAGAATATTGAATTTCAGATGCTTTTTTGGGGCTTGACAGTCTTGATTTTAACACATGATTAATTGAAAATAGAATATGTTTTATTTTTTTTAATTCACTTTAAAAAAATTTCCTCAATCCAGTGTAACTATTTCTTTTAGTTCCTTGATTCCTGCATCCTACGTTACATGTAACCAACTAACACAGTGCATTTTTATTACAGCCTTAGTGGCTGTATATTTTCATGTAGTATGTGCTATGGTAGTTACCAATTTTTATAACCAGAAAATGAGACTAACCCTGTGCATTGCACAGTGTTAGTCACACTTTCTGGTTATAAACAAATTTCATTATTAACTGAGTAACTAACCGTGTACATTATATAACCTTAGTGTAAATCTCATTTATATCAACTCCTAACTCAATGTAATGGCCAAAACCAACCAGTACTATTCTCAAAAAGCATTCAAATCCAGCTTATGACCCATCTTAGGAATGGATTGTGGAAAGTTTTTTTTAGTGAATTCCAAAAATGAAAACATTTTCTATTTTCACTTAATAGCTTGTTTTTTGCAGTATTTTATTTTCGAAATCTTCGCCCACTGGTATAAGTGTTTCGTGACCAGACTGCACTTTGATCACACTTTAATCGAGGCAGAAATCACTTTTGTGGTCACACTACTGTACAAATAGCCTTGAATTCTTTCTTCATTATGAAGTACATCATAATTCTACAGGGAAGTCATGGGTCCTTTAAAGTCCTTGAATTCAAAAATTTCTTTTCAAGGTCCTGAAAGTACTTCAAAATGATCACTGAATCCCCAAAGGCCCTTGAAAATGTAAATGTTTGTGGTTAGCTGGTACTCTAAAGCCTTTCTAGGAACAACTTGTAATTCATATATCAAAGGTCCTTGAAAATCCTTCCTTAAATTTGGTGCATTGTGGTCCTTGAAAACACTTCAATTGAATGCAAAAGGTCTTTGAAAGCCCTTGAATCTGGCTCCTGAAATTGTGAGGGGGTACCCTGTTCTAGGAAAACTTAACATCTGCATCCCAAGGTCATTTCAATTAATTTTTCTTGCTGTTCCTGTCAAGTCTTGCTTTATGATTTAGCAAATGAAAAATTAGTTGCCCTGTTTCTTTCGAGATGGAACAATTGGTGAATGAAGTGATTTTCCATAATTTGTTTTGACCTGTCTGTGCCAGCCCTTACTTAAATTTGATGAAGTTGATGTGTGTTTCCTTTAATGTTAATCCTGTTCCAAGACACAATATTAGAAAGGGTCCTTGCCTTTTTCAAAGGTATGTCACATAACATAACAAGGAACATTCTTGTTTTGGGGAGAAATTCCAAGAATTGGTCAAGGTCTTCTAAGCCATTCATGTCAGCATTTATATCAAAATAGTAAAATTGTTGGTTAAACAATGTAATCTATACATGTAGGTTTTTCTATGAGATAAGAGGGGACTAATATCAGGCCCCATTCCAAATGTATTATGGGCATGATTTTTCCAAATCCCGAACCTCAAAATTCTCAGTCCATCTAACTGTAACTGATTATACTCTCAAGGGTACAAACAAAAATGGAGAATATTTGGCAGAACATTATAGTCTGTAGATAATGCCCAATATAGCACTCAATTCTGTTTCAATCTTGCACATCTCTTATGTTACAGCATAAGAGATGTGAAAACAAACCTGGAAATAAACAAACCTGGAAATATGCAGACTGTTATCTGCAAAATGAGTTTGCCAGAGGGTGAATTTGGTGATGCTACTCTGCACAGCAGGGTAGCATCATTAAATTTACCTTCTGTGAGCCTCCTGAATCAAAATCTCAAGCCTAAACAGAAAGAGGTACCCAGAGGTTACATTGGCCCACTCTATGCGATAGCATCAGAAAATTCACCCTCTGGGGACCACATTCTGCAAATGGCAGATTACTTATTTCTAGGCTTGTGTGTAAATACATTAACTCTCTGCACAGTGATGTCAAAATTCTTAAATTTTAAGCTACAAATTTTACCCATCATGCAACTAGGAATTGAAAACCAATTCAATCTTGTTTGACAGAGCTCGTTGGTTAAATTACTTACTGCATTCTCTGAGAAAATGTAATTTTGATATTTTGACATCAGTGTGCAGAAGGTTAATGAGTGCCAGTGTCCATGCAGGTATCGTACTCATTGTATTTCAGGCAAGGTAGCTCCAAACAATGAAAACACATAAGTATATAACTGCATGTTGTACCAGTTTTATCATATACAAAGTTACAGGTGCTTTATCATTCTTTAAGTAACAGAAATTCTCAATTGTGGTCCTTGATTATTCAAATTTTCCAAATGGCAATTACCTCAGATCATTTCCCAATGGAGCAAAAAAAAATCTGTGTTGTGTGTCATTTTAACCCTTCAACGGCAATGTTGCCATAACCTGCCAGCACTGTTCACAAATTACTTGTTATTCAGATCTAATTATTTTTCCAATTTTTGCCTTCAAAACATACCTTACGACGATCCCCCCCCCCCCCCTCCCCATTGGAATTGACTTAGTTGCACTTGATCCACTGAAGGAGTCATAAGATGTATTTTTGAGGCCAAAAGTGGAAGTTATTCAAGAATTTGTTTGCAAGAGTTGTCCACTACTTGTGTTAGGTTAAGAGTTATCCCACCGTACAGAACCTGTATGCAGTTTACAGTTCTATAAGACCTATGAAGTGGAGTTTCTTCTTAGGCAATAAATCATATTCTTGGAAAAACCATATGGAGCACAAGCAGTGTTTCAACTGACAGACTGATCATGGGAGCCCCTGGAAGAGATGCTGTGCTTGCTTAATGTGGTAGACAGGTCTGCTTTACCGGTATAGTATAAGAAAGACTGAGTAACCATCACCTTGGGTGAAGATTTTATGCAGTGGGCAACATAAATCTGATTTTAAACTGTTGGCTAAACATGAATTCCAACTAATGTTGCCATCACAGTATAGCCATATTTGCTACCTAAAACTCAAATAAATTGCCGTTGCTGGCTCAATCAAGTGGTCCACCAGCTGAATCTTTGTTTTTACGTGCACCTCATCATTTTTTCAGAGAATTTGAAACTCACTGCCTGAGTGAAATCTTCATAATCTTTTCTCTGTGCACTGTACATGCAATATACTGTCACTCCTGTGGTGGACATCCTTTTACAAAATAATTGGTCTTGTATAAACAATAAAGGTGGATCTTAATCATTGAGTTACGAGTGCACCTGTATGTGCACAGAAAAAAATATAATGTTATGCCTAACAAAGTTAAAAATCTGTTTCTCAGGTCCTCCCACACAGTCATTTTGGTAAAAAGATTGAAATTAATTGGCGTCAGTTAGATTACCCAAGTTAATAAAATCATCCCTTAAGTTCAACACTGCACCACCTGCAATGCTAATGCTTTGCAGATGGTGCCTTGTACTCAAGAGACAAAATACACCACTACCCATGTTATTCTTAGAGCTGAAATGGTTGAAGGATTTTCTTGATCAATCACTCACATGGATTAACCTTTGTTAACCGATTAATCACCTGTCCTAATAGGTAGCTGAATAATTACCTTACCATTGATGATTTACAGCATTAACCCTTTACCCAACACAACAGACAAAATCGGCCAGCGCTATATACAAAATCTCCATTCAAACTTTATTATGTTTTCAATTTTTGTCTCGAAAACATAGCTTATGACCCTCATTTGAACGAGCTCATTGTGCTCATTCCAATGAAGATTATAAGCTATGTTTTTGAGACAAAAATTAAAAATTTTTAGTAATTCAAGAATTTATTTTGCAAGTATCGTCTGCAACCCACATTGAGCAAAGGGTTAAGAATGACATTTCCAGCAACTGATACAGTATAATGCTGATCATGCAAGTGAACAAGTATGTCCGTACATAACTTGCTTGCTTTACTCTGTCTCATATAATTGATGTGAGTCAGTGTAACAATGTTTGCCAGTTTAATTTTGGAGGAAGTTTGTTCCTTTGTTAACCCATATAATACAGTAGTTCAAAAGAAACCGATCAATTACTTTTTTGATTGATCAAGACATTGATCATTGGTTAATTAATTAATCAGTTAACTGTTTCAGCTCTAGTTATTCTGTAGAGTACGAGGCCTAAAACATAAAACAAACCAAGCATATGGATCTCTGTTGGTAAGGAAATAACCATTACAAAAATAAAAAGTAAAATGAAAATGCATGCATTTTTACAAAAATTGCCCTGAGGAACAGAAGACTACTTTGTGTGGCCTTATAAATAGCATGACCTGGTTCTCCAATCCCACTGAGGAAATCCCATGAAGTTTACTTAATGCTTGAAAACTTCTGGAGGTAAAATGACAGAACCAGCATACAAGTTACAGCTAATGTAATGATGGACCACATGTAGAACATGGTACATTAGCTGAAATTTGATTGTACATCTCAAAGTTTCTTTGGACCTTTCTAGTAACCGTTTGGTCAGACTTCCTTTTGAGAGTAACTGTGTTGCCACTTACTTTATACATTATGTGTATGAGTCAGATGAGCTTCAGGCAGATTCAGGACAGGACACATTTGATATACGCCTTTTCCTGATAGAATATAGAAAGAAAAATATCCAGAATAAGGCCTAAAAAAAATAATAATCTGTTTCTCAGGCTGTCCCGCATGGTCCTTTTGACTGCCGCATGCTCTCTTTGTATAACCAATATAAACTTAAAAATAAAAATTAAATAGTTTATGGCTGATATTTTACCCAAGCTAAAAAAATTGATAAATTTGTCCCTTGAGTGCAAGAAGCCTTCTTGCTCTCAAGGGACGAAATACACTACCACTCATACTATTAAGTAGATTATGAGGCCTAGAAAAAATACATCAAGAACATGAACTTTTGATGGCAAAGAAATAATTACAGAAATAAAAAATAAAATAAAAAAACCTCACCCGCATGAAATTTTACAAATAATGGCCTGAGAAACAGAAGATCTACTTTATGTGGCCTAATGCATAGATTGGATTAAAAGTTGAGCTTTTCTTATTGACCATTCTGTGTTCCACATGCATGCATTTTTTGCCACAAGATTTTTAAAAATAAGAAACCTGTAAAGCAGATACACTTGAGCCTCCTTAATTGAATGCCTCTTCATTGAATAACCCTGCTAATTGCATATAAATTTCAAGCACAAAACCTTTTCCATACCTACACATTCTGTGCAAATTTGACCTGTTAATTGCATCAAGGCTTTAGAGTGAACTCTTGTTCGTTGAATAAAATATCTTGTGCTCTATTGATGCACTTCTCCAGATGACAACCAACAAATTCCCAATGCTTATAGACCTATTTGATCTCAGTACATGAATACAGGCATTTAATCTAATATATCTTGTTTGACTGAGCTCTTTGAGCTCTCTTAAGCAAGATATAATAGAATAATGTCCACCATTATCACCAGAATACAGAAAAATTACTAAATTCCAGTTAAATTTATATTCCTGTAAACTGATTAATTTTTTACTAGCAAAGTGGTGATTCAAGTATACATTGGTCAATTGACAGAAACTTATATTGGGGAAAACTCTACCCTGCTGGTGTTTATTGTTAATTCAATCTCCATTCACATGTATATGTACTGTATTAGGTCTTTGTTACCTGTTGTACATATATCTCCAACAGATTGGCATTTGTGTGGCTTTGTAATATAATCATCCAATTGATATACAGATTACTTCCTGTTTGATTTTATATCAGCATTGATATCATCCCTCAGTAATGTTATAAGCCTTCAGTCTCAGGCTGATAACTTGTTACCTTGGGCCCATATCAAGGCCAAAATATAATACAAAACAAGTAATAACCCCTTAGTATTACTTTCTTGAACTAATACATGTAGCTCAGTGGTGGTGTCAGAATTTCCCCAACAGGGGGAGGGGGTGGGGTGAAGATGGGCTACAGTCAAGCCTTCAGAAGGGTAGCATTGCCAAATTTACCCCTGTGAAGCTCAATCTGAATCAAGGTCTCAGATCTAAATAGAAAGAGGTACCCAGAGGATAATTTGGGGGATTCTAGCCCACTGTGTGGGATAGCATCTGCAAATTGGGGACCTCCTCATTCTGCAAATGACAGATTGCTTATTTCCAACCTTGATTGGGTTTATCCTACAATTTTAACAGTAATGCACTTCAGTCCAGGAACCCAAATGGAATATAAAGGGTTAAAAGCCCAAAACATAAGGTACAGATCCAACAGACTGGGGATAGGGTGGGGGGGGGGGGGGGATTTTATGTTACGTCCTGGTGGAAACACATCCAGTTTGAGAATGACAAAACCTCATATCCATCATTCCGTGACATTGCAGAACTAAAACTTTTCATTGGTCCACTACAGATGTGTTCACCTGTAGCATGATTCACTAAACATTTGACAAGTCACAAGAATTACCTTGATAGGGACCCAATTTAGATAACATAATTAACCCCATTCAGTCAATAGCTATAACCCAAAACATAAGATGCATTTAAGCACAAAAACGACTATCATTCTTCTAGTCTTTGTATTTCCTTTTTTTGACAAGAAGCTTGATTTAAAACAGCTCCCAAGAATGCATGCAGAGACTCTCCAATAATTTGTTACAAAACAACAGCAGTGTTTCCCATGGGATTACTAAAGAATGAAGGAGTGCTTGTTTCCAGTGGTAGATTTGATTTGCTTCACTGATATATGTATTAAACAGTACATGGAGAGTGTATTATCAAATTGGCACCCATAGAGTGGAGATTCCACCCAAGCGATAATTGCAAATTTGTTGCAAAGCATAACAAGCAAAGTTCCAGCCAATGGACCGCCAGGTTAAACTCGGAGGTCCATTGGCTTAAACTGTGTACATAATTTGAAAGTGATACTTTGGGTGATAACTCCACTCCATGGGTGATTTAGTTACAATCCACTCTCCACGTACTGTAGTACCCAGTAGCTAGGGTGTCACAATTTAGATTTCAATAAGGTGATATCGAAAACAATATCGCGATATATCGGCAAACATTTCAGTTTAAAAGACATGACTTCACGTGGGATTTTTAGATTTATACATTTCCAGTCTAAAAACTAATTCCTGGACTTTGTTACTTTCTCTAGTCGTCGTCGTTTACTTTTGATGCCAGAAACTCTGAGGTTAATTCATTGATTGGAACTACATGTAAATGAAGAAATTTCTGTCAAATTGGGGGACCTATCAGATTAATGGAAGCACAGTAACTCAAGTTTGTTCAAGCCAAGTCCCTGGGTTCATGTTTGGGCTCCCTGTGGGAGCCTGAATTATTACTTTGTTCAATATGAGGAATATTCTTTAAAAATCCTTTTTTTTTTTAGATCCACTGGTCAGAATCTTTGGATATTTGGTATAAGCTTTTCTTACGAGGGGCAGATGCAACTTGTTGAAATCAATTCCCTGGGTTCATATTTAGGCTACCATGTCAGGGGAGCGCCCTCAGGTCCCCTGGGGCCTCTTGTTTGTTATCCTTGACTGGCATACAATAAGCAGGATCCTCATTAAGAGAGATAATGGTACTGGAACTTGTTAATGTTCGTGTATTTAAATGTATGTGTATCTTCTGCCACAAAATGAGACAAATGCAACATTTAAACAGTATTGAGTGCAAAACTTATTGTCAGTGGATGCTCATTTTCTGAAAGATATCTACCACTTGTGTTTGTGTCATTGTGAATTTGATCAGTTTGGTGGATTGGGAATTTGAAAAATCATGCCTAGATCTCATTGTGAATTGAGTCATCAATAAGTCCCTCTCATCACCCTAAAAATAGCTGTCATGATGATTCTCTTGCAGTAATGATATAGCTACAGCAGCTGAAAGTGAACTTGAACCCCCAAAACTAGGAATAAAGAACTAATTTAGATGAATGAAAACTTATTTTCGCTTCAGTAAATACATGTATAAATCGCGTGCGAAAGATCAGAAGTCACGATGATGACTTCTGAAAGTTTACATTACAGCTCTAATCAATGATGATTTCCAGAAGTGCGATATATATATAAAGCATATGGAGAGTGGATTACCACTGAATCACCCACAATGTGCAGTTTCTACAAAGACAATAGGTCTTACATTCTGCAAAAGAGCATAGAAAACACAAACAAAGTTTCAGCCTTGAAACTTTGCATTTAAACTGGAGGTCTGTTTGCGTATACTTACTCTGTTTAACCCTTTACCTAACATGAAAAGCAGACGACGTTTGCAAATAAAATTCTTGAATAGCTAATTTTTTAGCTCAACTTTGGCGAAGCCAAATTTGAGCTTATGCCATGGCCAGTCATCTGTCTGTCTGTCTGTCCGTCAACAATTCAATACGGCTCGGGCTAGAGGCTGTATTTATGAACCGATCTTTACGAAACTTCTTGGGTACCTTTGTTATGACCGTGGGATGAGAACGAGTGTTTTGGGGTCCGATCCGAAATTCAAGTTGGCCGCTGGCGGTCATTTTGTACAGACTTAGGTGAAATCAGATTTTTGCGCAGAACCTCCATATGAAAGCGCTGATTTGAATAATTTTGTGTATGAATGTTTAGTACCATGGGATACATCACATATAATACGGGTTTTTTTCTTGTATGTAAATTATGCAAATTAGACTAACTTTGATGTATTTAGTGTTACTTTCAACACTGTAAGTGCAAATGCCAATACGGCTCGGGCTAGAGGCCGTATTTATAAACCGATCTTTACGAAACTTCTTGGGTACCTTTGGTATCACCGTGGGACGAGAACGAGTGTTTTGGGTTGCAGTCTGAAATTCAAGATGGCCGATGGCAGCCATTTTGTACAAAATTAGGTGCAATCGGTCTGTTGTACAGAACTTCTGTATGAAAGTTCTGATTTGAATAAATTTTTGTATGAATGTTTAGTAAAATGGAATACATCACATACAGTACAGGTTTTTTTCTCGTGCAGAAATTATACAAATTAGATGAATTTTGATTTATTTAGTGCTACTTATACACTGTAAGTGCACATGTCAATACAGCTCAGGCTAGAGGCTGTATTTATCAACCGATCTTCACGAAACTTCTTGGGTACCTTTGTTATCACCTTGGGACGAGAACGAGTGTTTCTGAGTGCGGTCCAAAATTCAAGATGGCTGCCAGTGGCCATTTTGTATCGAAATTAGGTCCAATCAGTTTTTTGTCACAACTTCTATACAGCTCGTATTTATGAACTGATCTTCACGAAACTTCTTGGGTACCTTTGTTTCCACCTTGGGACAGGAAGGAGTGTATTTTGGGATGCCTTTGTTATCACTGTGCTATGAGAACAAATATTTTTGGGTTCAGTCAGAACCACTCTGGGACTCAAAGATTTCTTTTCTAGTTTAGCATCTGACTGTCACCCACCTTTACAAAACTTTACCTACACATTTGTTACAGGCTACGGCCAGTATTTATGTACAGACCGTTACAATACTTTATATGTACCTTTGTTGTCAGGTCATTACCTAGATCTTTGTCATTGCTGTGTCACATACTGTACATGTACATGTCTTGACAAGTTGAGCTACAGTGTCATTGACACTTTCATTTTTTGGATCAAAAACATAGCTTATGGCACCTCATTGGAACGAGCTCAATTAGCTTGTTCCAATGAGGGGTGATAAGCTATGTTTTCAAGACAAAAAATGAAAAAATAATGAAAATTGAATGGTGATAACAGCGCTGGCCAATTTTGGCTGTTACATTGGGTAAAGGGTTAATCCTTTACCCATTGCACAGGATATCAAAATTTATTATTAGCTCACCTGACTAAATGTCATGGGGAGCTTAAATGATTACTTTCTGTCTGTCGTCCGTCCATCCGTTGTCTATTTGGCGTGAACTTTTCTTTATTGACTTTAAACCACTGGACCAAATTGAACCAAATTTGATATGTATGTTCCTTATCATATGTCAATTCTAGTTTGTTCGAAGAAAGTTGCCATGCCCACAGGGGGCTTCACAAGGTTCACAAGGGGCATTACTCTGATAGCACCCATAAATTGTTTTCGAAAATTAAAAAAATCTTTTTCTCCAGAATATCAATTAGAATCTTATGATATTTGGTATGTAACATCTTGGGGAGGGGGGTCAGATTCAAGTTTGTTCAAATCAAGTCTCTTAATATTTGAGCCTGGAATTCTAACTTGCAGTATGAGGAAATTTCTTTAAAAATCTTCTTCAGATCCACCAGTAAGAATGGTTTCATATTTGGTATACAACATCTCTAGGAGGGTCAGACTCAAATTTGTTCAAATCGAGGCCCTGGGTAAATATTTGGGCTCCCTATGAAGTCCGAATTTTAAGTTAGTGCAATATGAGAGGATTTCTTTAAAAATCTTCTTCTTCAGATCCACCAGTCAGAATCCTTTCATATTTGGTTTATAACATCTGGAGGAGGGTCAGTTTCACATTTGTTCACATCGGTTACCTGGGTAAATATTTGAGCTCCTGAGGGAGCCCGAATATCAACTTTGTGCAATATGAGGAATTTTTGTAAAAATCTTCTTCTTTTGACCCTGCAGTCAGAGTGCTTTCATATTTGGTAAACAACATCTCT
Organism: Pictodentalium vernedei; assembly: GCA_031216915.1. Classification (NCBI taxonomy): domain Eukaryota; kingdom Metazoa; phylum Mollusca; class Scaphopoda; order Dentaliida; family Dentaliidae; genus Pictodentalium; species Pictodentalium vernedei. The sequence goes on from CM062294.1 coordinate 240,887,648, forward strand.
AGAGGGAGCAGGTTCAATTTTGTTCAAATCGGATCCCTGGGTTCATATTTGGGCTCTTTATGGGAGCCCAAATTTTAACTTAGTGCAATATGAGGAAATGTCTTTATAAGTCTTCTTCTTGAGATCCACCAGTCAGAATTCTTTCATTTCTGGTATACAACATCTATAGGGGAGTCAGATGCATATTTGTTCAAATTGAGCCCCTGGGTTATTAATTTGGACTACCTATGGGAGCCCAAATTTAAACTCTGTGTTGTTTGAGGAAATGTTTTTTTTTTAAATCTTCTTCACATCCACCAGTCAGAATCCTTTCATATTTGGGATGCGACATCTCTACGTGGGACAGTTTCAAGTTTGTTCAAATCAGGTCCTTGTTTTATATTTTGGCTTTCTGTTGGAGCCCAAAGTTTAACTTAGTGCAATGTGGGGACATTTCTTTAAAAACCTTCTTCTTTGGACCCACCAATCAGAATTCTTTCATAATTGGTATATAACATCTCAAAGGTGATCATACTCAAGTTTGTTCAATTTGTGTCCCTGGCTTAATATTTGGGTTCTCTAATTAGGGGGTGGTGCAGGGGGAGGGGAGCAGGTTAGATTCAAGTTTGTCCAAATCCTTTCCTTAGTGTTTTTTCATAAAATTTGCCTTTCATGACTTCATTCCTTTGTAGTGTTGATGAACCATGTCTAACTGAATGTGACTCCAAATACTTCTTTGAACCACTTTGCCGGGTGAGCGATTAAGGCCCCGATTAAGGCCCCTTGGGGCCTCTTGTTTTAATTATTGTTTTTTAAGAAGTTAAAAAAAATTTCAACAAAACGCTATCATGTGATGCCGCATTGAAACAAGCTCGACAAGCTAGTTCCAATGAGGGGTCACATGATATGGTTTTGTTGAAAGTTTCTGAAAAATATATTTTTTTACCTTATTAATTTGAAAATTATGTTATAGGGTTAACTATTTACTGGTACATTACATAACAGCCACAACCAGTCAGCGATATTCAGAAAAACTGCACCTCAAATTTAATTATCTTTCTGATTTTTGCTTCAGAACCATAGCTTATCACATGAAAAAAAAACAAAGCTTATCACTACTTGTTGGCATGAGCATTTTTTAAGCAAAATATTTAAATGTTTTTATCTGTTCAAGATTATAATGGCACACGTCATTGGCTATTCATGTTAGGTAATGGGCTAACTGAGAGGTCTTTGGCTGAAACTGTGTTCATGTTCTGTCATACGGGTTATCGACTGGGTGAAGCCATCACTCTTTGAGTGTATTTTTTGTGATCATCCACTCTCCACAAAGTCATTGTATTATTATTTTAAGTACATGTATGTCATAATTGTTTATTTCTTTTTAGAACACCACACACAAGCATCACTTTGATCATTGTCACATCTGTGTTTATTCACTTTTTATCTTCACTTTCATGTTGTAACCTCATTCTGAATGTTTGTAATTGCAGGTCATCAAAGTTAGCATTTAACAGAATTAAGAAACTGTTGAATACTGTGCGTTTTATAACAAAATTACGACCACAGTGAGTGACAACCTATCAATTTGGCATGATCTCAGTTACTTTAATTGCATCTAATACAGTTGATAATGTTATTATTAAACTTATTATACAGTATTTTCACTTGATCAATGGAAGACATGACTAGACTACATCCAAAATTAATTTCCTTTCCCCTGAATACTGAAAACAGGCAGTAACCCTCTTTACTTTAGGGTTAGAGTTACATGGAAACCCACATAGACATACATGCACCCCTCTGTTTACACTTGTTAACGTGCCTTTGAAAATTGCATGAACAATCTTTTGAGTTGGGCAAAGGTTACACAAATTCCTGTTGACATAACAGTTTTTACATTTATGTAATGTTTTCTCATATAATTGATTCTCAGTACAGAAATATGGTTTGTTTCTTCAGTGACCCAGCAAATGGGCAGTGACAGCCTTGCTTGCTAGTGGAAACTTGAGAACTCCAACAAACAAATTTCCAGTAAATGGACCACATTGAAAGGAACTAAATAGTTTGATTTTGTTAGAAAAGCATAAATGTAATTTTTTTTCCTTCAAAAAATCACAAAATTTTGTTGAACTATACGATGGTTCAATAAAGGCAAATGAACTCTTGATATCTTCATTTAACATATTCTTGGTGTGATCAAGCATACTCTGGTCATTAGCTTATTTGCATATATTTGTCAAACTTCAAACCATTAACCATAGGTTTAATACATATTTGGTCTGTTAATCAGATGATTTATAGTTCCTGTTAAAAGCAGTGATGTGGACATTCAGTAAATTTGCTGATTTCAGTGAATTCATGCTTGAAATGCTGAAATTTTATTTCTATAAATTTTCATAAAAATGATTTTAAAAGACCATTTTCATGCAGATTTATAGAAATAAAATATTGGTCAGGCTCTCTTTGTTCTTTTATTTTTTGAAGAAGTATAAATTTCACAAATTTGTCCAAAAAGTGTGGGAAATTTTGCTGATTTCAGTCAAATTTAGTTGCTTGCCAGTCTCATCCCTGTAGGGAGCATGGTGGCTCAGTGGTTATGGCATTGGACTTCAAACCAAAAGGTCCAAGATTTGATCCCCACTAGGGGTAACTGCATTGTGTCCCTGGGCAAGGCACTTAATCGTCATTGCCCATGTGGGGGCGCAGTGGCACTGTGTATTAACCCTTTACCTAACATGAAAAGCAGACGACACTTGCAAAAAAAATTCTTGAATAACTAATTTTTTTCATTTTTTGTTTCAGAAACATAGGTTATGACCCCTCATTGGAATGCGCTTGATAAGCTCATTCCAATGAGGGGTCATAACCTATGTTTTTGAGACAAAAAATGAAAATTAATTGGGGATTTTTTACAATAGCGCTGGCCGGTTTTGGCCATTATGTTGGGTAAAGGGTTAATGTGTACTGCATGTCGAAGGTGCGCTTGCCATCATGTAAAGTATCATAATAAGCATAAGTGTATTTTGGGGAGATTCTGGTGTATTACAATGGATTCTAATGTTTAGGGAAATCAAATTGGCTCGCCTTTGGAATTCTCTCCTTGTTGTTGACTTCATGTTAATTCCATTTTTGTAGTGTTATTACTGTATATGCTAGAACCCAGCTTTTCTTCACTTTGCATGTAGAGATCTGATAACATTCTAACTTATCACAAAAGTTATGTAAACAGATGTATAATTCCTTGAACTAATAGAAACATTTTATTTTGTTAACAAATAAATAAATATTAGTATGTTTGTCTCCTGTGTCTATGTTATTTAGTCTGCTGTGTTGAGCCACAATTCTTCTCAAAATTATTCTTGTAGATTCATCATTCACAGCTTAAACACTTACTGAGTGTAATTTCCACCAAAGCAACTATATTCTGTAAAGTATTGTCCAAAGCACAAACAAGTTTCAGCCAGTGGATCTCCAGTTTAACCGTTTACCCAACGCAGACTATGTCAAAATATATTAGTTTAAATATTATTTTTTTCAATTTTTAAAAACAAATTTCAACAGAATCATATCATGTGACCTCTCTCATTGGAATGAGCTTGATGAGCTCATTCCAATAAGGAGGTCACATGATAGGGTTTTGTTGTGATTTTTTTTAAAAATAATATTTTTTCAACTGTGCAATTTGTAAATTATGCCGGTGGATGTGGCTGATTTGTTAGGTAAAGGGTTAACCCAGAGATCAGAGGCATTAGAGGGTGGGGATCGGGGAGGAGTGGCATGAGGCATAAATATCCAAGACCAAACATAACTGAGCACCATAGGAGGAAATGTGAAACATGGAAGCACAGAAATGCCAACTCCTTGATTTTCAGGTCTTGACAAATGTGTCAGAAGGGGTTTAAAAGCCTGTGTGTGTGGACGGTGGGTGGTGGTTGGGGTGGGCAGAAGGGCCATTGATAAATATTCTGTAGCTTTGAAACAACAGTAGATCATGGCATTCTTTCGTGTCACAACCACATATTATAATCATATGCCAGCAAATGTAACAATACCAACTTGTGTATGAAATGATATGTCATGGTTGTTCTCTTCAACTTCGACCATTTTCCAAACTGAAAAATAACCTGCAGGTTCAATGATTGTTGAAGTGTATGAAAAGACCAAACCGGTCAAAGGCTTAATTTTTTTTTTAAATTCAGAAAGTGATGGTCCGATCCCTAGGCAGATTCAATTATTTTTTTTAAAAAATGATTTCCTGAAGAAAAACCATGTCTCTAGCCTCCTAACTGGAATACGCTCGGTCAAATGAGAGCTCACGACCTGAGCTATAATTAAGTTGATGCAAAAAAAAGGGATTTTTTTTTTTCAGTTAGACTTGGCTGAGCTTTTTACAGAACTACCTGTTTAACCTACCATTGGGTGCAGCCAAGGGTTAACAAATAATTAAATGATCAAAACTACTTCCATTTTCAAAAGTGGGGGTTGCCCCCCCCCCCCCCACCCCCCGTGCCACCGTCTGGGTGTCAATAGAAATATTACTGTCAATTGGTAAAATTATTATAAACAAATAAACAAATAAAAAGGAAAAAGGCGGCCATATCCATAGGCGATATCCAAATTACTTCAAACAGAAGTTCCAAAAGCCACTTTTACGGTTGGACGTTCTCTCACCACAAAGTCGGCTGTTTTGGGGTGAATCGATATTCTGATCGGACATGCATTTCCGAGTTAAATGGTTAAAGAAAAGCGAATTCGAATGAAAGAAAAACAGTGATCGTACATATTTACTATTTATTCATGGATATCATATGAAAGAACATGCCAGAAAGTGTATTTTTTAATTACGAGGGCATTATTTTTTCACAACTTTCAAACAACACGTGTTTGAGGAGTCCGACATTTTATCGTTTGAATGTTTTCTGCTCCGTACAGTTCGCCCCGACGGGTTAAATTAAAGTAACATAACTTAGTATTTTGGTCTAGAGGCTTTGAAACGAATTTGTTGAAGTATGTCTCCAGTGTGCTGTAATTTTTCTTCACAGAACCTGAGCACACTGTGTGAGTGGAAACTCCACTACATGAGTGTTTTTGTCGTAATCAACCAATTTATTTATTGGTGTTTAAAGTCACATATTTCTGCACAATGGCTAATCATGACCATGACAGTTTTACGGGTGGAGGAAGCCGGAGCACCCAGAGAGAACCACCGAACAATGGCGAGCAACTGTCAGCTCCACACAAGCAGGGTTAGCATTGGTTGAAGACAGATGCACCCTCGATGTGCAGTACGCCTCAGTACACAATGCCACCGTGCCCCCACGTGTGCAATGGGGGTGAAGTGTCTGGCCCAAGGACACAACACGGTTGCCGCAGGTAGGATTTGAACCGAGGATCTCTCGACCTGCAGCCTGCACCTCTACCTACTGAGCCACCGCGCCCACCAATCATCCAGTGCTTATCCCTAGCTCTTCTAATCCCAGCCATTCAGTGTGTACTGTAGGCAAATTATGGCAATTATGAATCATGAACATGCACAGTCGAGCACTGCATCAACAATGCTAGTGTTGGTGGTTCACGTCACGGTCCTGGTCCAAATCCGAAGTCTTTTTCAGGCATGTAGCCTAGAGTCTACAATATCATGTGTACAAGACCGGCGGAGGGGTGGGGGGGGGGGGGATAACCAGTAAAACTCAGTGTTGTTGTTCCCCTACCAAAAACATTGACTCTATGCAAGACACACCCCCCCTTGCCCCCACCCCCTGACTGTGCACCTGGTATATTTACATGTACATCCCTTGCAGTTAAATAAATAAAAGTTCCATCAGAGACTTCGCACTTTCAAAAATAGTGAAGTATAGGACTGATCTACAATTCCATCGAAGCTCCACCAGCGGGAAGGCCACACCCACCTCAGGGCTATGACCATCGGAATCGGATATGCATGTGGCATATATCGAGCTGGCTATCCCCCCTCCCCCCGCCAAAAGACCCCCCTCCCCCCACACCGTAAAAACAGGTTTAATCAGAACCACGGAATACATACAGCTCGTTTATGATGGGTGGGGTGGTGTCAATTTTTTTTTCAAGAAGCATAGGCACATGAGGCCGCGACGACTACAGCCCTCCGTTGCCAGAGAATGCGGTTCAATATCCATAACCAAATTGACTACGAATTGACTTGATAACGAATTGGTACTTTCGCCATTAAAAACCGCCATGTACCCAAAAGTCCGAAAAATTGACGCTTCACATGCTTCTTAAGATACAAATGTGTTCATGTGATGTCAGTCATTTTGATAATTAAAGGGATAAAATATCGTTTTTTTATTTTTTAAGATCCCAACAACCAACAAAACTCTTGAATTTCTAACGGAGTGAATAGTTGGACACGACGATATTGTATTCACCCCAAAAGACTGATTGTGGTGAAATGCGTGAAACTGAAACGGAAAGTACAAATTAAGTTGTGATTGAAGGGCGCTGCCTACACAATGTCAGATCGTGGGGACAACAAAAAGAGAGGGAGTGGTGAAAGACAGTGGGTGGAGTGGGGGGGTGTCCTCCTCAAGTCCATGTTTATCACAATTTTCAAATTCAGTTGAATACGATTATGAATTTATGTTATGATTAATGTTGGGGTGTGGGCAATCGCGACATCTGGGAAGTGTTGAATTTCACCCATTTTTTAGAATATATAACAACTCGATACATTGGTTAGGTCTACATGTACATTAACATTGCAAACCGGTTACATTTGTGCACATGCAGTTCGGACTGTTCCCTCCGACAAAATCTCGGCGCTGTCGACGTTCGCGAAAAATCTCGACGAAAATCCAATCGGCGGAATGGAGATTGTGTTTCGCTTTAGTCGCACTTCTGTCGATAAGGTTTTTTTCTTGTCTGTCACCTTGATCACGACCGCATCGAGAACGCGCCGCGATTTGGTGTCCGCTTTTGTGATCACAGTACTGTAACAAATCGGCTGCACCCACAAACATAATCTACAAATTGAGCAGTTAGAAATTTTTTTTAAATAATAAAATTTGATGATATGTGCATTTGGTAAAGGGTTAACCCTTTACTCAGCATGAATAGCAAACAATACTTGTAAAAAAAACTTCTGAAAAACTAAACATTTTCTTTTTTGCCTCAAAAACATAGCCTATGACCCCTTATTGGGACAAGCTTGTTTCAATGAGATGTCATAAGCCTGGCTTTTTTTTGTATGTGAATAGCTAGTGTTGAAACAATTTGTTGATTTGTTGACTAGTCGTCTACATATCTGTCCCATTCCCAATACAAGTTACAGTACCGAACCAGTTCATTTCATCTTTTTCCTGCAGTACATCAACAAGTTACAGTACCCGACTAATACATTTGGTCTTTTGTGAGTTTTGTCGCTATCATCAGTTTATTTGGAAACTTCTTACCCAATTAATCTTTAATCACTGTCAAAACAACAGTTGTACAATAATAATAAAATGACAAAACACACTATCCATTGATCGTATGATTGCTTTGACAGTCAGAGATTGGAAAGTCAGTGTGAGTCATATTTTGTGGAGGTGAGCAGCCAGAGAATTTTGACAAGATCGCAAACAAGTCGCAATTCATTTAGAATTATCTGTACACTTTTGTAATCACTGTTCTATACACCTATGTCATTGTCATGGAATCTATTTTACTGACAAAAACTAACATTACATGTGATGGCTGCACAGTAGTTATAATAATTTAAGAAAGAGCCCCCCCCCCCCTTCCTCAACCCTTTGTCCCCCACACCTTTACATTTGAAAAATCAGCCTTAGAGTACATCTTCAGTAATAGTGAGTCTGAGAGTTGGAGATGTAATTTGTGCTTGTGAGTGGGGAGGGGTGTTTAGTGAGTTCAGTTTTTTTTATTTTGATATATATTGTTAAACCTTTTTAATTATATTTTGTATTCCAGCAATCGAGTTTAAAGAAGAATATAATAATTTCAGCCTATCCATGCATGCATTTATTTGTTTGCTTGTTTGTACATGTGTGCATGAATATGTTTGTCGCCAATTCGTTTCTAAGACTTATTTCAGATACTGTTTGTCCTAGGGCCATTGGTCTTGAGGGGTGTATGCTTTATTGCCTAAGAGTGAGTCATGAATCAAATATGATTCATTATGATGGCCGTTAATACTATATTGCTTAATTGTTTTTGGGCCATTAATCCTCTGCACAAAATGGAAAAGTTTTCAGCAGCAAATACTCCCCATAATGCAGTTTGGTATTTAACCAACTATACCTTGTTTGACAGAGCTCAATGATACTTGGTTAAATTCATCGTTAAACAAGAAAAAAAACAGTGTGATTGGAGAAAATTTGGTTTTGCCACCGGAGTGCTTGGGGTTAAACTTGAAATGTGTATTTGCCTTTGCCCAAAGGTGTGGCATGTACCCAAATGGGTCACTTTGACCTCCTATTCACACTTGACTGCACTTGGTGCAAAATTTCCCTCTGCTCTATTTCTGGATACTATTTGATGTGGGACTACAAGATATGTTTGGTGCACGGATCATTGTCCAAACATGTGTCACAGACCCCAACCTGATCACAATGATTTCCTTTCATTTTCTACCTCAATTAATGTAAAATGTCTGTATGAGACATTACTTTGTTACTATTACTGTTATTTTTAGCTCACCTTTGTTAATCTCAGAATGACCTATAGTTAATGATCTTCTTCCATTGTCGGTGTTCATCTATTATATAAATAGAGTGTGTGATTTCTTCTGTGTCCAGCTAGGAATGTCCATGTTCAGCTAGAAATTTTCCATTTGTGTCCACATCCATGTCCAACTTGAAATGTCCACATCCAGCTAGAAATTTTCCATCACAAGGGCAGGGCTACCTGTACTAGCATGGGTCAGTCTGCTAGTTGAAAATATGGTGTTTGCAAATTCTCCAAAATCTTTTAACTTATATACAAGTGAAATTTGACAGAAGTGTTTGAATATAGGTCACATTTTAATTTTGTTTGAATAAAATTGCTATGCCTCATGCTAAAGGAGTGGGCAAGAAATCCTCCCAAATTTAAAAAAAATCTCATTAACCAAGGAATGCAGTTATAATTGATATTCAGTTTTCAGCTTTTTTTTGAGGTTTAGAATAAAGTTTGTTGTTAAAAGGAAGTTAGAAGACCAACATTTGCAGTGATTTGGGAAGGGCAAGACTTTTGGGTCTGTCCAAATTTTCTGTCTTTAAAATCTCAAGGCTTGAATTGAATGAAAATTGAAACCAGATACATGTAGGTAACATGTACTTGATTTCCTTAGAAAATATTAGCTGGCACCTCCATGTGAACCCATGCAAAAAATAAAGCAAAATTTCAGATGTCTTTTTCCCATGAACTGCCGAGCACACATTTAATAGTTGGTATGGAGCATTCTTAGGAGGAGTATATTCAGACTGATTTAAAAATTCCTGATTGGATTGCATGTATTTTAACCCTTTAAAGGTGTAATTATACCCCTCCCCCCACACAATGAGTTGGGTGATATACTGGAATCGTCTTGTCCGTCCATATGTCTGTCCGTCCATCCATAGATATAATTCTCTCCAGAGATTTTCTCAGACATTTATGATTTATGGACCAATCTGGTCACAACTTGCTACAGATGTTCACCACCTATATCAGGTATCACTGTACTAAATATTTGGTTAGCTAGTTTATCTGCCTTGAAATGTTTCACTCAGATATCATGCAATATTCGAAAATAAGGCTCCTAGAAAAAAAATTTATTGCTTGAGAAAGCTTCTAAAGCATTTTATTAGGTTTTTAATGCTGCATACTCCACAAGAAAAAGGAGATGCTCTGAGTATTTACTGGGCTAAAAAATGCAGTTAAATATTTATGTATTTTTGTTGGAAATTCCCAGAAAAAATTGGGTTTAAGGACAGTACTTGACTTCTTGTTGAAAATTTCCACTTATTTGTTACATTAGCCCCATGTCCCACCCTCCCCCTCCCCCATTTTCTGGCCAGAGAAAGTTGTGTGAAGGTCTGTGCTTTATTCAGGTATTTGAATTTCAAATTTTAAGTAATGCAATCATATTTTTGTTCACATAATTGGTAATCTGTGCATTATGTAGGTATTTGAATTTCAAATTTTAAGTGATGCGACCATATTTTTGTTCACAAAATTGTTATAATGGTCAACTGTTGGAAAATATTTAGTAATGTAATACCATCTGGGTTCCCACTCCAATGAAAAATCCTTGGAATTTTGGCTCCTTTGAGAAGTGCTTAAATTTGTTTCTATCCTTGAAAAGCACTTGATGTTCGACCACCTGTCTTAAAGAGTGCAGTAGAACCTGTCTTGAGAGACCGCCCTTTGGGCCACACAAAAGTGGTCTCTCAAGACAGGTGGTCTCTCATAACAGGTTTCAGGTTTTCTCAAGTCAGTGAATAACCAACCACAAAATTCCGAAATGGAGAAGAATAGATTTTTGTAATTACTTTGTTGTTGTTCTTTTTTATGAAATTTTTGTAACAAATTGAAATGGACTGTTATAAAAATAAATTAGTGTTGAAAATCTTCAATGAAGATTTTCAACACTAATTTATTTTTATAATTTTTATAACAGTCCATTTCAATTTGTTACAAAAAGATTTTCAACACAAATCTATTTTATTCCTATCTGTCACATTTCAGGTATTATGAAATTGTTTATTCAGCAATAATCCTAATCTTTTCACAGGGGTCTTATAAAAACATCTCAATCTTTACTGAGTTAGCAATTGAAACCCAATTAAGAGCTTTTAATACTTTTAATTATGTTAGTATAACCACAATGGATTTTCCAATTCCAGAATAGGTAAAAAGTTTTTGTCATGGTTTCAGTCTTCAAAGGGGCGGTCTCTCAAGACAGGTCCATTATGGCATAAAAATACAAATTGGTACCCGTTCACAGTGATCTCTCAAGACAGGTGGCCTCTCAAGACAGGTGGTCTCCCATGATTGTAGGATAAAATACCCTCGGACAAAATACCCTTAGGACATAATACCCTCAAACAAAATACCCTTAGGACATAATACCCTCAATGGGTAGGACAAAATACCCTCGAACAAAATACCCTCAGATCAAATGTATATATTCAATTGCCATCTGCCATTGGTATTGTGCTTCATATGTATTTAGTTTAACCCTTTACCTAACCTGAAAAGCAGACGACACTTGCAAAAATAATTCTTGAATAACTAATTTTTTGTCTCAAAAACATAGGTTATGACCCCTCGTTGGAACGATCGCGACGAGCTCGTTCCAACGAGGGGTCCTAACCTATGTTTTTGAGACAAAAAATGAAAAAGCAGTGAAAATTAAATGGCGATTTTTGAGAATAGCGCTGGCCGGTTTTGGCTAAAAATTAAAAATATTGGTACTTGTTATTTCAAACAAAACACCGGCTAGTGCCTTAGATGCAATTACCCCCCCCCCCCCCCCCCCCCCCCCCCCCCACAACACCAAAAATCCAACTTTATATACATTTGGTCTGAGGGTATTTTGTCCGAGGGTATTTTGTCCTATCCATTGAGGGTATTATGTCCTAAGGGTATTTTTTTGGAGGGTATTATGTCCTAAGGGTATTTTTGTCCGAGGGTATTTTGTCCGGATACCTCTCCCATAGCAGGTCCATTATAGAGTAAAACCAATCGGTGCCTGGCAGATGTGGTCTCTCAAGACAGGTGGTTTCTCAAGACAGTGGTCTCTCAAGACAGGTTTTACTGTACTTGAATTCAGTTTATCTATAACCTCTAGAGCTATGTCAAGACATTACATGACAACCCATCTCAGTCTGGTGTGTAGATTTAAGACCACAGCAGTTTATCTTATTACTTTCTGCCAGTAATCTGAAATATGCTGTGATGTAAAACACTTTTGGTGACCGCTTCGGTGTGTTACATCACAGTATTTCATCGTCATGCCATCATAACAGTAGGTTTTATCATCATTACAAAGTAGATTATGGTTCTGGAAGAGTTAAAAAAAATGAATTTGAGTAAAGATATTTATTGAAGGTCTAATAATGTAGGTGAATGAAAAATTGGTTACCTTATCTTTTTTTCACTCAAACAGCAGGTGAACGAATTGTTTGGGAGATTTGTACAGCCCTGATAGTCCTTGAAAATCCCCATCAAATTCCTTGAAAAGTTCTTCAATAGTGCCTGATTTTGATTCTCTGATATCAGTGGGGAACCCCATTATATAGACAGCCAAGATTTGTCTGGCAACAACTCGATAGCCACAGGATGCAAACTGTCAAAGTGTGGCAAAAATATATAAAAATCCTGTGGTCCTATGAGTTAACCCTTTACCTAACACGAAAGGCAGACAGCACTTGCATACAAAATTCTTGAGTAACTAATTTTTTTGTGTGTCAAAAACATAGCTTATGACCCCTCATTGGAATGAGCTGAATGATATCTTTCTAATGAGGGGTCATAAGCTTTGTTTTTGAGACAAGAATTGAAAATTGAATAGTAATTTTCAGCTTAACCTGACAAAGTCAAGATAAGCTATTGCCATCATCATGCGTGTGGAAATCTATTAGTCTGTGAGTCTGTTCACATTTTCCTTTAGCACAGGCTACACCCCACAGTTCTTTTTAACACAGTCTGCAGGTCATATTTAATATGGAGGGATTTCATTGTAACTTGGTAGGATGACTCCGGATGATGTCTAGATGAGAACTTCCCCATTTGGTCGCGATCTGTCAACCATGACGACTGCCTGAGCCCAAAACCCGAAAACCTTTAGCACAGTCTACAGGTTATATTTATGGAGGGATTTCATTGTAACTTGGTAGGTTGACTTCATATTATGTCTAGATGAGAACGTCCCCTTTTGGACGTGATTGGGCAACTGTGAAGGCTGCAGGGGCCCAAAACCCGAAAACCTTTTGCACAGTCTACAGGTCATATTTATGAAGGGATTTCATTGTAACTTGGTAGGATGACTCCAAATAATGTCTAGATGAGAACGTCCCCTTTTGGTCGCGATCATTAAGCCTTGATGGCTGCCCAAGCCCAAAACCCCAAAACATTTAGCATAGTCCATAGGTCATATTTATGTAAGGATTTCATTGTAACTTGTTAGGTTGACTCCATATAATGCCTAGATGATGACATCCCCTTTTGGTTGTGATTGGTCAACTGTGACGGGTACAGGTGCCCGAAGCCCAAAAACCTTGAGCACAGTCTACAGGTCATATTTATGAAGGGATTTCATTGTAACTTTGTAGGATCACTGCAGATGATGCCCAGATGAGAATTCCCCATTTGGTTGTGATCATTAAACCATGATGGCTGCCCGAGCCCGAAGCCCGAAAACCTTTAGCACAGTCTACAGGTCATATTTATGAAGGGATTTCATTGTAACTTGGTAGGTTGACTTCATATAATGTCTAGATGAGAACGTCCCCTTTTGGACACGATTGAGTGACTGTGACTGCTGCAGGGGCCTGAAGCCCGAAAACCTTTAGCACAGTCTACAGGTCATATTTATGAAGGGATTTCATTGTAACCTGGTAGGTTGACTTCATATAATGTCTAGATGAGAACGTCCCCTTTTGGACGTGATCGGGCAACTGTGATGGCCACGGGCCTTAAAACCTTTAGCAAAGTCTACAGGTCATATTTATGAAGGGATTTCATTGTAGCTTGGTAGGATGACTCCAAATAATGTCTAGATGAGAACGTCCCCTTTTGGATGCGATTGGGCAAAAGTGACAGCTACAGGGGCCCAAAGCCTGAAAACCTTTAGCACAGTCTACAGGTCATATTGATGAAGGGATTTCATTGTAATATGGTAGGATGACTCCAAGTAATGTCTAGATGAGAACGTCCCCTTTTGGTCGCAATCATTCAGCCTTGATGGCTGCCCGAGCCCAAAACCTTTAGCATAGTCTATAGCTCGATTTTATGGAAGGATTTCATTGTAACCTGTTAGTTTGACTCCATATAATGGCTAGATGATGACATCCCCTTTTGGTCGTGACTGGTCAACTGCGACGGCTTCAGGGGTCCGAAGCCTGAAAACCTTGAGCACAGTCTACAGGTCATATTTATGAAGGGATTTCATTGTAACTTAGTAGGATCACCTCAAATGATGCCCAGATGAGAATATCCCCTTTTGGTTGTGATCATTCAACCATGATGGCTGCCCGAACCCAAAACCTAACAACCTTTAGCACAGTCTACAAGTCATATTTATGAAGGGATTTCATTGTAACTTGGTAGGTTGACTTCATATAATGTCTAGATGAGAACGTCCCCTTTTGGACACAGTTGGGAAACTGACGGCTACAGGGGCCCGGAGCCTGAAAACCTTTAGCACAGTCTACAGGTCATATTTATGAAGGGATTTCATTGTAACTTGGTAGGATGACTCCAAATAATGTCTAGATGAGAACGTCCCCCTTTGGTCGCGATCATTCAGCCTTGATGGCTGCCGGAGCCCAAAACCCCAAAATGTTTAGCACAGTCTATAGGTCGTATTTATGTAAGGATTTCTTTGTAACTTGTTTGGTTGACTCCATATAAAGCCTAGATGATGACATTCCCTTTTGGTCATGATTGGTCAACACTGACGGCTACAGGTGCCCAAAGCCCGATAACCTTGAGCACAGTCTACAGGTAATATTTATGAAGGGATTTCATTGTAACTTCATAGGATCACTCCAGATGATGCCCAGATGAGAATTCCCCTTTTGGTCACGATCATTCAACCATGATGGCTTCCAGAGCCCAAAACCCCGAAAAACTTTAGTACAGACTACAAGTCGTATTTGTGACCTGTAGATGAGGACACCCCCCTTTTAGTAGCAATTGGTCAACCGTCATGGCTACACAGGCCTGAAGTCTGAAAACCTTGAGCACAGTGTACAGGCCATATTTATGAAGGGATTTCAATGTAACTTGATAGGATGACTCGTTTTGGAATAATTTCACTGTAACTTGGTAACTTTTGTTGATATATGGTAACTGTGAGGGCCACATACATTAACTGTGAGGTCATATTAACCCATCCCACCTCCCTTTTGTACAGTGTACACCTCATATTATTTTTATGAAAAACATAGCATACAGGGAACAGAAATTAAAATATTCCCAATTATCACATTTCTTGTCTTATTTCATAATCCTTCCATAAACATTGAACATTATCATTTTCATAAATTAAAACACACAGACAAGTTGAGCTACAGTGTCATTGACACTTTCATTTGAGTAGTGCTGGCCATTTTTTAACCATTGCATTTGGTAAAGGGTTAACACTGGTAATTGGAAAAAACATGAAAGAATCTTTAAACAAACCAAATGCATTGACTTTTGCCGTTGGCAATCTTTGTAAGGATGATTTACAGGTATGTTCAAATCAAGCCCCTGGCATCAAATTTAGGGGATTATATTAATGTTATGTCAATATTATATTTAACATGGTGGATTATGGTGGAAACATTTAAAACTCTTCCCCAGTGCCACAGCTCTAAAAGCTTCCATATTTAACGTTTAACATCTTTGTAAGGTTGATTTACAGGTTTGTTCAATGAAGTCCTTGATGTTGTATTTAGAGGTGTCATGGATCCCCAGATTTTCACACTGTGTGTACCCCAGGAAGCAAAGCAGTGCTTGTTTACTGTGGTAATCAAGCTCTGTTTTACTGGTAAAATAGGACCAAATATTAGGAGTTGAAGTCCTCTAAAATCGGCAACATGGGTATAAATCTTTTGATATTTGAAATGCAACATTCTTAGGAAAGGCAGGTCCATATTTGTTCAAATCAAGCCACTGGGGTCAAATTTGAGCTCCCTGTAGGAGTTTGTACTTTAACTAAGTGTACTTAGAGAAATGTTCTTTAAAAATCTTCTTTTCAGATCCACCAGTCAAAATCATTTGATAATTGGCTCGCAGCATCCTTAGTAGGGTCAGAATTAAGTTTGTTAAAATCAGACCCATGGGTTCATATACTACTCAAAGTTTGCTAAGCACCAAGTATATCCAACTACCTGTTTTACATTTTAGTTGAAATATTGTATTGAAAAGTGTATATATTTTTTATTTAATTATATCTTTAATGATTTAAGTACAGAAATTAAGATTTTATTTGTGTTGGGCATTATTTTTAGCTGTGACGAGCAGCTCTATATGTGGCAATGTCGCTCTGTCTCTGTCGATCTGTCGGTCAGTCTGTCACCAACGAGTTTAAAAAAAACATAACTCCTAAAATACTTTATGGAATGACACCATACTTGGTTGGCAAGTGTATCTTCATGATGTCTACACCCTCTCAATAGTGCATGTCATTCGGATAATTTCTGTCACATTTATGGACTTATCACCAACAAGTTTTTTTGTCACCCAACAAGTTTTTTTGTCACCAACGAGTTTTAAAACATCATTGGCGTTGCACGAATCATAGCAGCTTCAGCACTGTGACAATGCGTCTTGTTTAGCTTTTGAATACAATAACCATGGATATTGGTAAAAGAGGAAATTTTTCAAGTTTGCCAAAAAGTTGGAGGGAACTGGTATGGTTCTGAGACAGCGGAATGCAAATACATGGTCTTCGCGGTCGGAGACCACCTTCGTGCAACCTTGCCCGGATAGTCTGCATCGAAACATTTACCCCAGATGCATTCTGCAGGTCACTGCGAAGCTGGGTTGCTGTGGCAAAGCGGTTCCTATGGGCCTGAATGATCGAAAACCAGTCTTCAGCGGCAGATGTTGCCCTGTCTCTGCCACCACCATGCTGTCTTACTGGTTTGCCATACTGCTGAAATCTTGCCCAGGCATTGGTGATCACCATATGGTGCACACCAAGGGCTTCACCAACCTGATGATGGGTAGCCCCTTGCTCCACCATCCCTACAGCCAGCCACATTTCTGCTTCAGACAAATGTCTTCTTACATTTGCATTTGCCATATTCAATCATTAAATCACAAGGGGGTACATGCTTTCCATGACTGTCACGAAAAGTGTGCCTGTCAAGAAAGGTAATGTAAACACTGGGGACCATCTCAATACATTCCTTAATCATATCCACCAAAAATATCGCAAATATGTCACAAGCAAATTTCACAATGATGTGTCAAATATTTGATGCTTAGCAAACTTTGAGTAGTATATTTGGACTCCCCATGGGAACATGAATTTTAACTTAGTGCAATATTTGGACAATTCTTAGAAAATTTTCTTCAGATCCACCAGTCAAAAGCTTGTGATATTTAATATGCAGCATCCTAAGGAGGTTCATATTCAAGTTTGTTCAAAATCATTTTATTGTTATATTATCACCTGAAGCTGACCATCATACTTGATTTATAGGCTGAGCTATTCTTCAATGCAGCAGCTACATAGAAAAGCCCACAGTTAAAGACATTCACAAAGTCAGTTTTCACATGTATAATACGTTTTCCTCTTGTGACTATATGTGCCTTATAATCGACCTTACAAACTCTCCCTCTGATTTGTTTCTGTTGATATCTGTATGATGTATGCATTTTCAGTGGAGCCCACTTAATTAATGTCTCTTAATTGAATAACCCTGTTAATTGAACATAACTTCCAAACACAAAACCATTTACCATACCTTCTGTACAAATTGGACCTTTTAATAGCATATAGGTTATAGAGTAAATTCCTGTTAATTGAATAAAATGCATTATAATATGTCAGGAAATTACCCTCATAATCACCGAATTCTTCTTTTATAGACCTGTTTGGCCTCAGTACATTCAATTCAGGCATTTAACCAATTATATACTACTCAAAGTTTGCTAAGCACCACATATTTGACACATCATTGTGAAATTTGCCTGTAATATATTTGCGATATTTTTGGTGGATGATAGATTCATTCTGATGGAAGATAATGCCTGTCCTTATGTTGCCCATGCTGTCCGGAAGTTCCGACAGAGGGAGGGGATTGAGCGTACGGACTGGCCAGCAAGATCCCATGACCTCAATCTAATCAAACATGTCAGGAATGAGTTGCAGCTTGCAATTTCAGCACATCCAATCCAGCCAAGAAGTGTCCAGAAGCTTAATGCCATGCTGGTCCAAGAATGGAACAACATCCCACATAGGACCATCCAGAACCTGATTGAGAGCATGAGAAGTCGTTGTCAAGCTGTATTTTACCGTAATGGGTCTCATACTCGATACTGATCGCATACCAGTTTGCTCCGTCAACTTTTTGGCAAATTTGTAAAATTTCCTCTTTTACCAATAATATCCATTTTCCATGGTTATCATATTCAAAAGCTAAAAAATAATGTCAAACACAAACAAAATCCTAATTTCTGTGCTTAAATCATTAAAGATATAATTAAATAACAAATATAAACACTTTTCATGACAATATTTCAACTATAACGTAAAACAGGTAGTTAGATCTATTTGGTGCTTAGCAAACTTTGAGTAGTACATATTGTTTGATAGAGCTCCATGAGCTCTGTCAAACAATATATAATAGACTAAATATCAGTTTATCTCCAGAATACAGGAAAGAGACATTAATTGAATCCTCCTGGAAACTAATCAATTTTTTATGGCAAAGGGGTTATTCAATTCAAAGGGTTCCACTGTACTTTGATAAAAATATATAGCTTCTGAACTGATTCACTGCTAAATTATTTCCTAGTTATTATTTAGAAGCTTCATAAAACTCTTAAGGTGTCACATGCTCATAACAATAGTTATCTTAATTTCTAATTTTGTTGCATTTACATGTACAATATTTTTTTCCACATTTTATTGAAGAGTGTCAGAAAGTAATTTTTTTGCACAGAATTTCTTGTGTTGTCAAGCAGTACCCGCCAATGGAGTGATGCCATGCCAGAAGCTAGGATCTCAAAATTTCCTGACATGGTGGGGGTGAGAATTAAAATTTTCCGACAGTGTTTTTGGGTCTTTGATCATTGGTATGAATTTGAAACCTAAGTCAACATACTTTTTTAAAACAATAATAAACAAAACCCTCAGATGTTCGTTTAAAATAGTATTTTAAAGAATTAAAAATTCTTTCCTTTAATGAAATAATAATAATACACAAAATGTTTCATTCCAGTTGATTGTCATATGCTAAAACCCCACACTTTCATACAAAAGATGTTTAAAACATTAGGATATAATATATTCGTTTAATGAAATTGTCGTTTTGCTGAAGGTCATTTTTTTTTTCAAATTAGTGGCTTTCAGAGAAAATGTTGTTTTTTCCAATTGATAACAAAATTGTTTGACAGATATGGGTTGGGGGAGGAGGTGGGGTGTGGGAGGGGGTGGGGTGGGGAGGGGAGGGGTGGAGGGAGCAGGATTGGTGAACCTGCATCTCTACTAGCTTCGGATCTGAGTGATGAAACCACTAAAATATGAGAAATAGCAACATTTATTCAGAAGTGTCTAGATAAAGTAATTGTGGGTGGATTATCACTAAAATACCAATTCATTAAATACACAGAATGAGACACACATGTGAATGGGTTAATCAATATGGCACTAGTGCCATAACGGAAGGATAAAACGAGAGGCTGCAGGCCTCGAGGCTCGAGTTTTATCAGAAGTAGCCTCTCATTTTATCCTTCTGCGATGACACAAGTGCCATATCGATTAATCCATTGACAAGCATCTGCAATGATATCTCAGTGCATGAGAAGTTGGATTTCAGTGAAATATGGTATGAGAGATCCTTGTGACAAGCCACTCCTGCACATGTCACTAAAAAGTTGCCTGCTTATTTTTTCACCTGAGTTATGGCCCTTACTTTGTCAAGTTGTGTTAACAAAAGAGACCTATGGTTTGGCAGCGGTCGGTGTGCGTCCAGGCAGGTGGGTGTCCTCACACTTTTAGCGCAATAACTTGAACAAACGTTCTATGATTTGACTAATATTTGCCATACATGTCTTTTGCAATAATATTTCAAGCAAGGTCGAAAACTGGCCTGGCCCAATTTTTTGTTACAGAGTTATAAGTCTTAATTCATCAAGTTTTACAAATTTTAAGCTGGTTAATGCAATAACTTGAACAAACGTTTTCTGATTTGACTAATATTTGCCATACATGTCTTTTGCAATAATATCTCAAGCAAGTTTGAAAACTGGCCGGTCTGATTTTTTGTTACAGAATTATGGGCCTTAATTAGTCAATTTTTATGAATTTTGAGCTTGTTAGCGTCAATTTTTACAAATTTTGAGCTCAGCACGATGACCTTTCTGATTTTCAATAGAGAGTGCATGAAGAAAGTAGCCACAACTCAATGCCTGCATCTCCAATGCGCACCTCTTATTCATGATTTTGGGGGGTCTTTATTTTGTTTTTAATTCATTTATGCTTCACCGGTCCAGCTCTGCAGTTGGGGTATAAGTGTCTACAGCAATAGCTCTTGTTCCAGTATGTAAAATTTCCTAACAGGTGTTCCTCCAATCAAAAAAATGACTTTGCATTTTAACACTCCCTGTCACACTCTAGTATAATTTAGCAATCTGTCGTCAATTCACAAGTGGATTGACACCTTCATTCTGATTGCTGCCGTGTCCTTGGACAAGACACTTAATCTTGATTGCCTTTATGGAGGCATGATGGTGCTGTGTACTAAGGCATACTGCACATCGATGGTGCACTGGCCTTCAACCACTGATACTCTTGCTTCTGCAGAGTTAGTAAGTTGAGTAGTCTGGTGCTTGCTCACTGCTGCCCGATGGTATGCTATGGGTACTCTGGCTTTCTCCACCCATAAAACTGTCCAACATAATGCAACCATGGCTGTTGGAAGTGTTGTTAAACCCCAATACAACAAATAAACAGTCATTCAAGACTGCTTAACTATGATCTGTTAGTGTGGTGATTAGTTGTTTAGGCAGTCAGTATCTCATGGGACAGGAGGGCATTATTTTCCTTGCCTCAAATTCTTTAAGGTGAGTGGTAGACAGATGATAAAATCACCTGTCTAGAATGTCCCGTTTGAATCCACCCTCTATAAACTGTACTGACATATCATCCCTTGACCGCAACAAGGCACCATCTGCAATGCTTTACTGCAATGCTAAAGCATTGCAGATTGGCACCTTGCTACACTCAAGAGACAATATTAGGTTAATAATGTCATTTTACTTTTTGTCTGAGTTTGTCATTTTGATACCTTTCCATTTTGTCAGATTGAAGTGTATGCATGAATAAGCAATATATTTCTTTTTATTGTTTTTCACATATTTTTTTGTTTCTTGTTTGAAGAATAATCTTTGGTGGTTTTTTTTATCTGTTTTTGTTTCTTTAATAAATAATCTTTAGGTGAGTGGAATGATTTTTATGTACCACATTGATTCTCAACTTGGAACATTCACTTGATAGAAAAGAAACTTTATTATAGCTCATTAAATACAATAGTTTATTGTCAGACTAAAGTCATTGTTCATTATAAATATTAATAAGGTTTTAATTATCTCCTATGTTTCTCGGTGGTTCTCTCCGGGTACTCTGGCATCCTCCACCCGTAAAACTGTCACGGTCATGATTAGCCATTGTGCTTAAGTATATGATCTTAAACACCATTAAATAAATAAATAAATAATTATCTCCTATCGAACCCTGGAAAGTGGTGCAGTGCTTGATTACTGTCGTAAAGAAGTAGTGTTTTATTGGTTTGTTAGGCCATGGTTCCAAAAGCCAAGTATCCAAGAATTGGTATAAACACAATTGGGTGCCATAGATAATGAAAGTAACCTTAAACATCAAAGAACATTGACTTGAATCTCCTCCCAAGGGTAAAATAGGATCCAGTCACCAATGGTTGGGGTGGAAGTCCTCTAAAAATGGGCAAT
This sequence comes from Pictodentalium vernedei, assembly GCA_031216915.1. Taxonomy (NCBI): domain Eukaryota; kingdom Metazoa; phylum Mollusca; class Scaphopoda; order Dentaliida; family Dentaliidae; genus Pictodentalium; species Pictodentalium vernedei. The sequence continues at coordinate 240,909,479 of CM062294.1, forward strand.
TTGGGTATAAATGATTGACTAAAACTTGACTTTAGATGTTTTGGTCACGATTAGGCTTTGTGCAGAAATGTGTGACCTTAAACATCAGTAAATAAATTGGCTCATATCTAACTAACCACAGGTGATTTTCCAAATCTGCCCATTTCTACACCAAACTGTGCACTATTCAAACTTTGGGGTTTTTTTTAAATTTTTGCTTCTGAAACAGCTTATGACCCCTCATTTTGAAAACTTGATGAGTGTAATTAGGGACTCTAAGGTGCATTCTGGAACCCAAATAAGAAAGTTTTGGGTTACTTGTAAAAAACAAAACATTTTCACCTTTAGAGTTCATGTTCGTATCTCCAAGTAAAGCAGTTATTATGCCTTATTCTGAGGGCATATATTATAAGTTACTGGATGTTTAGTTGGTGGATACAGTGTCACGTGAGGCAAAATGAGAACGCTATTAGTCCAGGATTTAACCAAACCTAATATTGTTCTCGCTGAGCCCCATGTGACATCTTACCCACCAACAAAATATTCCTTAACATATTTATTATCCCAGCCTTTTTTAGCTCATCTGGGCAAAGCTCAAGAGGACTTTTGTGGACCGCCATCTGTCCAGCTTGAACTTTATATTATCGCCTTTTTCTCATAAACTACTGTGCTGAATTGAACCAGATTGGATATCCATGTTTCTAAGATGTATGTCAGTTCAAGTTTGTTCAAATAAAGCTGCCCGGCCCACAGTGGGCACCACAAGGTGTGTAAAAATCTTTTAGCTCCCACATAATTTTTATACCAAATCATAAAAATCTTCTTCTATAGAACTACCAATCAGAATCTTTTGATACATGGTATACAACATCCTCAGAGGGGTCAGATTCAGGATTATTCGAAAAAAGCCCCTCCATTCATATTTGGGCTTGCTATGGGAACCCAAATTTTAACTTGGAGCAATATGAGGAAATATATATAAAAATCTTTTTTACAAATCCAGCAGTCAAAATCTCTTGATGTTTTTGATGTTTGGTATACTGCATCTTTTTTTTTTTTGGGGGGGGGGGGGGGGGGGTGGTCAGCTTGAAGTGTGTTCAAATCAAGTCTCCGAGTCATGTTTGGGCCCACTGAAAAAATCGTCAGATCCATCAGTCACAATCTTTTGATATTTGGTATGTAGCATCTTTAATGGGATGAGATTCACATTTGTTTAAATCAAGTCACTGGGTTCATATTTGGGCTCCCTGTGGGAACCCAAATTTTAACCCAGACGAATAGGAGGAAAAACTTTTAAAAATCTTCTTGAGATCCACCAGTCAGTTCTTGTCTGATCGTCACGAAATTTCATATGCAGGTTTGGGGTCATGTCTAGATGAGAACGTACCCTTTTGGTCGCGATCGGGCAACCGGTATGGCTGCCCGAGCCCAAAATCCGAAAACCATTAGCACAGTCTACAGGTCGTATTTATGAAGGGATTTCATTGTAACTTGGTAGGATGCCTCTGTATAATGCCTAGATGAGAACGTCCCCTTTTGAGCATGACCAATCAACCGTGATGGCTGCCCAAGCCCGAAACCCAAAAACTTTTAGCACAGTCTGCAGGTCATGTTTAATGTGGAGGGATTTCATTGTAACTTGGTAGGATGTCTCCATTCAACCATGATGGCTTCCCGAGCCCGAAGCCCGAAAACCTTAAGCACAGTCTACAGGTCATATTTATGAAGGAATTTCATTGTAACTTGGTAGGTTGACTTCATATAATGTCTAGATGAGAACGCCAGTTCTTGTCTGATCGTCACGAAATTTCATATGCAGGTTTGGGGTCATGTCTAGATGAGAACGTCCCCTTTTGGTCGCGATCGGGCAACCGGTATGGCTGCCCGAGCCCAAAACCCGAAAACCATTAGCACAGTCTACAGGTCGTATTTATGAAGGGATTTCATTGTAACTTGGTAGGATGCCTCTGTATAATGCCTAGATGAAAACGTCCCCTTTTGGGCATGATCAATCAACCGTGATGGCTGCCCAAGCCCTAAACCCAAAAACTTTTAGCACAGTCTGCAGGTCATGTTTAATGTGGAGGGATTTCATTGTAACTTGGTAGGATGACTCCTTATGATGTCTAGATGAGAATTTCCCCATTTGGGCATGATCTGCCAACCGTGACAACTGCCCGAGCCCAAAACCCGAAAACCTTTACCACAGTCTACAGGTCATATTTATTGAGGTAACTTGGTGGGTTGACTTCATACAATGTCTAGGTGAGAAAGTCACCTTTTGGGCATGATTGGGCAACTGTGACGGCTACAGGGGCCCAAAGCCCGAAAACCTTCAGCACAGTCTAGAGGACATATTTATGAAGGGATTTCATTGTAACTTGGTAGGATGACTCCAAATAATGTCTAGATGAGAACGTCCCATTTTGATCGCGATCATGCAGCCTTGATGGGTGCCCGAGCCCAAAAACCTTTAGCATAGGCAAAAGGTCATATTTATGGAAGGATTTCATTGTAACCTGTTAGGTTGACTCCATGTAATGCCTAGATGATGACATCCCCTTTTGGTCGTGATTGGTCAGTTGTGATGGCTATTAGTGCCCGAAGCCCGAAAACCTTGAGCACAGTCTACAGGTCATATTTTTGAAGGGATTTCATTGTAACTTCTTAGGATCACTCCAGATGATGCCCAGATGAGATTGTCCCCTATGGTTGCGATCATTCAACCATGATGGCTTCCCGAGCCCGAAGCCCGAAAACCTTAAGCACAGTCTACAGGTCATATTTATGAAGGAATTTCATTGTAACTTGGTTGGTTGACTTCATATAATGTCTAGATGAGAACGTCCCCTTTTGGACATGATTGGGCTACTGTGACGACTAAAGGTGCCCGAAGCCCTAAAACCTTTTGCACTGTCTACAGGTCATATTTATGAAGGAATTTCATTGTAACTTGGTAGGATGACTCCAAATAATGTCTAGATGAGAACGTCCCATTTTGATCGTGATCATTCAGCCTTGATGGGTGCCCGAGCCCAAAAACCTTTAGCATAGGCAAAAGGTTATATGTATAGAAGGATTTCATTGTAACCTGTTAGGTTGACTCCATATAATGCCTAGATGATGACATCCCCTTTTGGTCGTGATTGGTCAGCTGTGATGGCTACAGGCGCCCGAAGCCCGAAAACCTTGAGCACAGTCTACAGGTCATATTTATGAAGGGATTTCATTGTAACTTCGCAGGATCACTCCAGATGATGCCCAGATGAGATTGTCCCCTTTGGTTGCGATCATTCAACCATGATGGCTGCCCGAGCCCGAAGCCCGAAAACCTTTAGCACAGTCTACAGGTCATATTTATGAAGGGATTTCATTGTAACTTGGTAGGTTGACTTCATATAACGTCTAGATGAGAACGTCCCCTTTTGGACACGATTGGGCAACTGTGACGGCTTCAGGGGCCCAAAGCCCGAAAACCTTTAGAACAGTCTACAGGTCATAATTATGAAGGGATTTCATTGTAGCTTGGCAGGATGATTCCAAATAGTGTCCAGATGAGAATGTCCCCTTTTGATTGCGATCATTCAACCATGATGGCTGCCAGAGCCCAAAGCCCAAAAACCTTTAGCACAGTCTACAGGTCATATTTATTAAGGGATTTCATTGTAACTTGGTAGATTGACTTCATATAATGTCTAGATGAGAACGTCTCCTTTGGACGCAATTGGGAAACTGATGGCTACAGGGGCCCGAAGCCCGAAAACCTTGAGCACAGTCTACAGGCCATATTTATGAGGGGATTTTAATGTAACTTGATAGGATGTCTCGTTTTGGAATAATTTCACTGTAACTTGGTAACTTTTGTTGATATACGTTAACTGTGAGGGCCACATACATTAACTGTGAGGTCATATTAACCCACCCCTCAGCTCTTTAGTACAGTGTACACCTCATATTATTTTTATCATAAACATAGTACACAGGGAACAGAAATGAACATATTCCCAATTATCATAATTCTTGTCTTATTTCATAATCCTTTCATAAACATTGAACATTATCCTTTTCATCAAACACAACACACAAGTTAAGCTACAGTGTCATTGACACTTTCATTTATTACACACCTGTTCTGAGAAATCCCCATCTACAGCAGCACTAAACCATGCAGAAAATGAAAATCCGTTCGCACACATGTGCCAAATGGAAATCATTAATGGACTAATTTTAAATAGAAGCAAAATTGCCCTGGAATTTTCTACAAATCATGCACCACAATTACAATTTCAATCGCTAATGATAGCTAAAAATAGTAACACGGTTTCCCCTTGCAAATTTGGTTGGTGATAAAATGTGTTTTTTGTTGATAGATCGTCCCCTGAGTACTAACATGTTCTGCTGGCACATAGAACACATTGGATTCTGGGGCTGAGTTATCAAATGAATTGCTGAGTGTCCTTCTAATAATTGCTTTTATAGACGTGAAGTCATGTAATAAAAACAGAACAACACGCATGTGAATTGGTTAATCGATACAGCACTTGTGCCATGAGAGAAGGATAAAACCTGAGGCCTGCAGCCTCTCATTTTTAGCTCAACTTTGACGAAGTCAAATTTGAGCTATTGTCATGGCCCGTCATCCGTCGTCCGTCCGTCTGTCCATTTGGCCGTCTGTCCGTACGTCAACAATTGGCTATGGCTCGGGCTAGAGGTCGTATTTATGAACCGATCTTTACGAAACTTCTTGTGTACCTTTGTTATGACCCTGGGACGGGAACGAGTGTTTTTAGGTGTGGTCCGAAATTCAAGATGGCTGCCAGTGGCCATTTTGTACCGATGATGCAAAAATCAGTTTTTTGTACAGAACCTCTGTATGAAAGTTCTGATTTGAATAAAGTTTTGTATAAATGTTTAGTACCATGGGATACATCACATATAATACAGGTTTTTTTCTCGTGCGTAAATTATGCAAATTAGACTGACTTTGATTTATTTAGTGTTACTTTCAGAGCTGTAAGTGCCAAGCTGCTATGGCTCGGGCTAGAGGCCGTATTTATGAACCGATCTTTACGAAACTTCTTGGGTACCTTTGTTATGACCGTGGGACGAGAACGAGTGTTTTTGGGTGCGGTCCGAAATTCAAGATGGCTGCCAGCTGCCATTTTGTACCGACGATGCAGAAATCTGTTTTTTGTACAGAACTTCCATATGAAAGCTCTGATTTGAATAATTTTTTTTATGAATGTTTAGTACCATGGGATATATCACATATAATATGGGTTTTTTTCTCGTACGTAAATTGTGCAAATTAGACTAATTTTGATGTTTTTTTGGGTTACTTTCAGCACTGTAAGTGCAAATGTCAATACGGCTCGGGCTAGAGGCCGTATTTATGAACCGATCTTTACAAAACTTCTTGGGTACCTTTGGTATCACCGTGGGACGAGAACGAGTGTTTTTGGGTCCGGTCCGAAATTCAAGATGGCTGATGGCAGCCATTTTGTACAAAATTAGGTGCAATCAGATTTTTGCACAGAACTTCCATATGAAAGCCCTGATTTGAATAATTTTTTTGTGTGAATGTTTAGTACCATGGGATGCATCACATATAATACGGGTTTTTTTCTCGTGCAGAAATTATGCAAATTAGATGAACTTTGATTTTTTCAGTGCGACTTACACACAGTAAGTACACATGTCAATACGGCTCAGACTAGAGTCTGTATTTATGAACTGATCTTCACGAAATGTCTTGGGTACCTTTGTTATCACCTTGGGACGAGAACGAGTGTTTCTGTGTGCGGTCTAAAATTCAAGATGGCTGCCAGTGGCCATTTTGTACCGAAATTAGGTCTAATCAGTTTTTTATACACAACTTCTATACAGCTCAGACTAGAGGCCATATTTATGAACCAATCTTTACGAAACTTCTTGGGTACCTTTGTTATCACCGTGGGATGAGAGCGAGTGTTTTTGGGTGTGGTCCGAAATTCAAGATGGCCACCAGCAGCCATTTTGTACCAAAATTAGTGCAATCAGTCTTTTGTATAGAACTTCTGTATGAAAGTTCTGATTTTAATAAATTTTTGTATGAATGTTTAGTAACATGGAATACATCACATATTGTAAGGGTTTTTTTTCGTGCAGAAATTATGCAAATTAGATGAACTTTGATTTATTCAGTGCAACTTACACAGTGTAAGCACACATGTCAATATGGCTCAGGGTAGAGGCTGTATTTATGAACCGATCTTCACAAAACTTCTTGGGTACCTTTGTTATCTCCTTGGGATGAGAATGAGTGTTTCTGGGTACGGTCCAAAATTCAAGATGGCTGCCAGTGGCCATTTTGTACCGAAATTAGGTCCAATCAGTTTTTTGTCACAAGTTCTATACAGCTCGTATTTATGAACTGATCTTCACAAAACTTCTTGAGTACTTTTGTTTTCACCTTGGGACAGGAACGTGTGTGTTTTGGGGTGCCTTTGTTATCACTGTGCTATGAGAACAAATATTTTGGGGTTCAGTCAGACCCACTCTGGGACTCAAAGATTTTTTGACTGACTGTCACCCACCTTTACAATACTTTACCTATACATTTGTTACAGGCAACGGTCAGTATTTATGTACAGACCGTTACAATACTTTATATGTACCTTTGTTATCAGGTCATTACCTAGATGTTTGTCATTGCTGTGTCACATACTATACATGTACATGTCTTTGTCTTGACAAGTTGAGCTACAGTGTCATTGACACTTTCATTTCCTTCTGCGCTGGCACTCATGCCATATCGATTTAACCCATTCACACACATGTGTCGTTCTGTGTATGTACTGTTGTGGATAAGGTTCTGATATTGATAAATGTCTGTCTGACTCGTCATGGCAAGTGGAAATCCCGTCATGCAAAATTAATAGTTTTAGCCCTCCAGTCATTTCGCCAGTATATGTTTGGAGAAAGCAATTTTCAGGAGTCGTCATTTTAAAAGAAGGCTGAAAATATTAATAGATCTTATCATACAGTTGAGCCTTCTTAACTGTGAATCTTTTAATTGAATAACCGTATTGATCCTTTCAAAATAAATTTTGATCCTGTCTGCACTGGGTATAGGATTAACAGGGTTCCACTGTATTATCGAATCAAAATTGACAAAAACTGCAACAAGGATGGTGGTATGAGATGATATGCACAAGACCTGCAATGTAGGCAACTACATAACTTAATTACAGGAATTTGGTACATGTGGACATTCATGTAATAGGAGAAAGAAGGATAGGACATTTTGGACATTTGGATAATTTTTGGACATTCTGACATGAAGATTGAACTATACTGCACATGAGTCTTGAGGTCTTGATACCCATTGCTGAAATGTACACAATCAGGTGCCAAATGTCTACACCCAGGCATCTCTTTTTCAATACAATTTTTATATACTTATTTCAAAGTTTGAGCCAGTTACATTTTTTCTGGGCATGTAGAAAAGAGAAGAACTTATCAAGCTAGACTAGTACTAATTTCAAAATTTTTCAACTTCTGAGAGGGTACTGTGATATGTGGTTAACATAGTAGACTGCTGAGAGAAAAAAAATGGGAACCCAGGGAAGTGAAGCAGCACTTCTTTTGTAATGTTTACTGTGCTAAACAAGCTCTGTTTTACTGGTAAAATAGGAACCAACACCAATGCCTGTGGTTGAAGTCCTCTAAAATGAGCAATATGAAGAATTTCAAGCGCAATATATATTTTTTTTTTAAATGAAGGAATGCATTCTAATTGTCTGACAGTTGAGAAGAGAAGATCTGCCATGATGAAGGTGTGATCGACTCAACAAACTTGAATCTTGGTGCAAAAATAGAAATGTATCTTTCCGTATACAAAAAATAGCCACCTAGGTTTTTAAGCACACAGAGCAGAACAGAGCAGACAATTTGGCCCTGTTAGCCCTTTACCGAACGCGAAAAACAGATGGCACTTACAAATAAAATTCTTGAAGCACTAATTTTGGGGATTTTTTGCCTAAATAACACAGCTTATGACCCCTCTTTGGAACTAGTTCATTGAGCTCGTTCCAATGAGGGGTCAGAAGCTATGTTTTTGCGACAAAAATGAAAAAATAACAAATTGGATGGTGAATTTTGTGAATAGCGCTGGCCGGTTTTGGCCATTACATTGGATAAAGGTGTCGTAAAGCGTAACTTTGGGAAAATTAGCTCAGTAAAAATGCCTGTCAGCTTTCCTTATTTATTTACACTGTATGGTAGAATCCTGCCGTAGTCCGTTCACAGTCGGCATCCAGACTACTGCATTCCGAAAAATAATACAATATATGCAGAACAGTTACTCGTAACAAAATGGTTACTAGTAAACACTTATATCCGAGACAATAATTAACCCCTTTTAAAATACATGATTAACCAAACTGCGTGTGCCGTTATGCAAATGGGCTAATCAGGGCTTATCAGCTTATGTAAACTCTGATCTTGGACCACTAAACAAACTCAAAACAATTAGCACTTATGTTTCCTTCAGTCATTTAAAAAAAATATAATTGTTCATCTAAAAAAAAACGAAAAAGGAGCCTATAACAAAGGGTTAAACTAGATTGAATTGGTTGAATTCCTCATTTAATTATGGGGAAGGTTTGCTGCTTGAAATTTTGGTTTTTGACATCGGTTTGCAGTGGGTTAACTACTTAGAGAAATGGTACATACAATACCTGGATTTTTTTTTGTTTTCTCAAAAATTCATTGGATAGAGATCAATCTCGACAATGATCATTTTTCTCTAACTTAAATTCTGTTCTTAATCCAGTTTCAGTGAGAGCTATTTTGCTGTTAAGGGAGCAGCACTTATTTTACCAAGAAGTGAAATAGCATTGAAACCAGCACAGAAAAGTCATGGAAAAGGTAAGTATTTGTTTATAATCTATGTTTCCCCTTTCATTTGATGAAAAGACCCAGTAACCAACACCCTGTGTGTTCAGACCTTTAAAATTAGCAATGATAAACAATTTGCTAAATTTGTCTCTATCCTTGTCTTTTTCTTATGATACACAGAGATGTGGATGTACAAAATATGTATCCGAGTTGAGCTCCAGGTTCTAAGGGCAGATCACAGCGAGTCGAAGACGAGTCATGATCTACCCTTAGAACCTGGAGCGAGACTCGGATACATATTTTGTACATCCACATAATGGTAATAATCATTTTATCTTTCAATATATTGGGGATAAGTCAAGAATGTAGACGAATATATAACAAACTATTTATTCGTACAGATGAACAAAAAGAAAAAAAAAATGGAACTCACGCGAAAGGAACGTGCTTGTATCTGACCCCTTGATACAAACATTTGTATCAGGGGGTCGGATACACGACAGTTACGGAGTTAATACAGACAAAATACATGTTGATCATAAGATAAATTCACATATTTTGTAAGGTACCAAAAACCCCAATAACTAAATACCAAGAATTAAATGTAAGGCACACAAGAGCTTTAATTTTGGTCTGGAAAAGTATGGAAAAAGCACCAATCATTGACAATATTGACAAATATGTAAATTAAATTTTTCAACAAATTTTTAACCCTGTCCACACTGAAGTCGAAATGTAAAAATTCAAACTTTTCCCCAAATGTAACTACATGTAGGATCTTAACCAATCCAGTCTTGTTTGACAGAGCTCAATGAGCTCTGTCAAATAACTGAATTGGTTAATTCCTAATTGCATTGTGAGGGAAAAATTTGCTTCTTGAAACTTTAATTTTTGTAAAAATCTCCTCGAGGGCGCGGTGCCGTTGTGGTAACTGGTTCTCGTCAGATCACCAAGGTCAAAAATCGCCAATTAATTTTCATTATTTTTTTCATTTTTTGTCTCAAAAACATAGGTTATGACCCCTCGTTGGAATGAGCTCGTTCCAATGAGGGGTCATAACCTATGTTTTGGAGACAAAAAATGAAAAAAATTAGTTATTCAAGAATTATTTTTGCAAGTGTCATCTGCTTTTCAGGTTAGGTAAAGGGTTAAGCAATGTCGAGCCCGGTTCGCCCTTGGATGGGTGACCGTCTGAGTGATTGATTCAGACTCCTGCGTTGTGTCATTGGGCAAGGCACTTCACCCCACTTGTCCATATGGGGACACAATGAAGCCGTGTTGTACTAAGGCGTACTGCACTCTGAGGGTGCACATGTCATCAACCAATCTAACCCTGCCTGCGCTGCAGTGCAGAGTTATGATGTTTGGGAGCTGGTAGCTGCTCGTCGTTGCTCGGTGGTTCTCTCCGGGTACTCAGGCTTCCTCCATCCGTAAAACTGTCACTGACACGATATGACCTTGGCTGTTATTGTGTCGTTAAACCCTAATAAATAAATAAATAATAAAAATCTTCTCAGTCAGATTTTTAGCTTACCGAAGGGAGCTTAACTTATCACTTGCCGTACGTCGTCGTCGTGAACATTTTTCAAACGACTTCTCCTCTGAAACCACTGGTCCAATTTTCACGAAACTTCGTGTGGATGTTCATTACTATATGGCAATTCAAGTTTGTTCAAATGAAATGGCCACGTCCCTTGGGGGCTCTGTATGGGGCATAACTCTGATAGCACCATATGAATTATAGAAAAATTATTAAAAAATCTTACTAGAACCAGTGGGCAGAATCTTTTGATACTTGGTATGCAGCATCTTGGTATGGGTCTGATTCAAGTTTGTTCAAATCGGCCCACTGGATTCATATTTGGGCTCAGGATAGAAGCCCGAATTCGAACTTAGTGCATTTCAGGCAAATTTCTTCAAAAATCTTCTTCTCCAGATCCAGCAGGCAGAATCTTTTGATATTTGGTATGCAACATTGTGGGGTGGCTGTGATTCAAGTTTGTTCAAATCGGCCCCCTGGGTTCATATTTGGGCTCAGTATAGGGGCCCAATTTGAACATAGTGCATTTCAGGCAAATTTCTTCAAAAATCTTCTTCTCAAGATCCAGCAGGCAGAATCTTTTGATATTGGGTATGTAGCATGCTTAGGGCGGTGAGATTCAAGTTTGTTCAAGCCAAGTCCCTGGGTTCATATTTGGGCTCACTGTGGTAGCCCGAATTATTAACTTAGTTCAAAATGAGGAATTTTCTTTAAAAATCTTCTTCTTCAGATCCAGCAGTCGGAATGTTTTGATATTTGGTATGCAGCATCCTTAGGGGGGTAAGATTCAAGTTTGTTCAAGCCATATCCCTAGGTCTACATTTGGGCTCACTGTGGGAGCCCGAATGATAACTTAGTTCAAAATGAGGAATTTTCTTTAAAAATCTTCTTCTTCAGATCCAGCAGACGGAATGTTTTGATATTTGGTATGCAGCATCCTTGGGGGGTGAGATTCAAGTTTGTTCAAGCCATGTCCCTAGGTCCATATTTGGGCTCACTGTTGGAGCTTGAATTGTAATTTAGTACGAAATGAGGAATTTTCTTTAAAAATATTCTTCTTCAGATCCAGCAGTCGGAATGTTTTGATATTTGGTATGCAGCTTCCTTAGTGGGGTGAGATTCAAGTTTGTTCAAGCCATATCCCTAGGTCCATATTTGGGCTCACTGTGGGAGCCCAAATGATAACTTAGTTCAAAATGAGGAATTTTCTTTAAAAATCTTCTTCTTCATATCCAGCAGTCGGAATGTTTTGATAGGGTAAGCTCCCAAGTTTGTTCAAGCCATGTCCCTAGGTCCATATTTGGGCTCACTGTTGGAGCTTGAATTGTAACTTAGTTCGAAATGAGGAATTTTCTTTAAAAATCTTCTTCAGATCCAGCAGTCGGAATGTTTTGATATGTGGTGTGTTGCATCCTTGGGGTGGGAGGGGGGGGGGGGGGGGGGGGAGTGAGATTCAAGTTTGTAAAAGCCAGGTCCCTGGGTCCATATTTGGGCTCCCTGTGGGTGCCCGAATTATAACTTAGTCAATATGAGGAATTTTTAGGTCACCGAAGGGAGCTCAACTTATCACTTGCCGTCCATCGACGTCGTGAACATTTTTCTAACGACTTCTCCTCTGAAACCACTGGTCCGATTTTCACGAAACTTCATGTGGATGTTCCTTACTATATGGCAATTCATGTTTGTTCAAATGAATTGGCCACGTCCCTTGGGGGCTCTGTATGGGGCATAACTCTGATAGCACCATATGAATTATAGAAAAATTATTAAAAAATCTTCTTCTCCAGAACCAGTGGGCAGAATCTTTTGATACTTGGTATGCAGCATCTTGGTATGGGTCTGATTCAAGTTTGTTCAAATCGAGTCCCTCAACCAATATTGGAGCTCACTATGGGGGCGTGAATTTTTATTTACTTAGTGCAATTTAAGAAAAATTCTTTAAAAATCTTCTCCAGAACCAATGGGCATAATCTTTTGATATTTGGTATGCAGCATCTTGGTATGGGTCTGATTCAAGTTTGTTCAAATCGAGTCCCTTGATCAATATTGGGGCTCCCTATAGGGGCATGAATTTTTCCTTAGTGCAATTTAAGGAAAAATCTTCTTCTCCAGAACCAGTGGGCAGATTCTTTTGATATTTGGTATACAGCATCTTGATATGGGTCTGATTCAAGTTTGTAAAAATGGAGTCCCTTGATCAATTTTGGGGCTCACTATGGGGACCTGAATTTTTACTTAGTGCAATTTTAAGAAAAAAAAATTAAAAATCTTCTTCTCCAGAACCAATGGGGAGGATCGTTTGATATACAGCATCTTGGTATGGGTCTGATTCAAGTTTGATCAAATTGAGTCCCTCGATGAATATTGGGGCTCACTAAAGGGGTGTGAATTTTTACTTAGTGCAATTTAAGAAAAAATCTTTAACAATTTTCTTCACCAGAACCAGTGGGCAGAATCTTTAGATATTTGTTATGCAGCATCTTGGTATGGGTTGGATTCATGTTTGTTCAAATTGAGTCTTTTGATCAATATTGGGGCTCACTATGGGGGCGTGAATGTTTACTTTGTGCAATTCAAGGAAAATTCTTTAAAAGTCTTCTTCAGAACCATCATGCAGAATCTTTTGATATTTGATCAGCAGCATTGTCCTATTCAGTCCTGTTGATGTTTTAGCACCACAGAGAGTATAGATTTACTCTGTAGAACCTTAAGAATAGCTTTTGATAAAATTTGTGTCTTAACATTACCCTTGTCCATTTGTTGTTTCATCATTCCATCATTCCAAAAAATCAGTTTTACAGACTTTTTTCACCATTCATTGAGATGATTAGCTGAATTTTGGTATGTGGCTTTGTCATGGATACCGATAAATTAAGTCCAAGATTGGTCCCAGATGATTTTAGGTGAGTTATTGTCTTATTGGGCTTCAACTTAGTTTATGATGTGAAAACTCGAGAGAATCAGTTTTCCAGACTTTGTTTTTACTGTACATCCAGGTAATTGACTGATTTCTAATATGTGGCTTTGTCATGGGTGCCTACACTTGAAGTTCAAGTTAGAGCCCAGTTGGATGATTTTTAGGTGAGTTATTGAGCTTAAACTTAGTTATGACGTGAAAACTCAGAGAATCAGTTTTCCAGGCTTTTTAGCTCACCTGACAGAAAGTCAGGGTGAGCGATTCTGATCACTTTTTGTCTGTCGTCCGTTGTCTGTCATACGTTGTGAAGGTGGTGTTTGGGTCATTTTCGCCCAAGCCACTGGCAGCAGTTCAATGAAAATTCACATGAATAGTGGTTATATAGAGGCATTTGGGTTTTTCTTCAAATTGGGTTTCTGCTCATATTGTGGAGGGGAGTGGGGCCAAAATGCACAAAATTTTTAAAAATCTTCTCATGAACCAGCCGTAGCTGAGACTTGATATTTGGTATGCAGCTTCCATTTGATGTGTAGACTCAAGTTTGTTCAAGAGAAGTTTGACAGGCAATATTTGCCTTTGTTCTGAGAGGGGCAAGAATTTTTGCCCCGCCCAGAATTTCTATTCTGAACCAAGGGGCTAATTTGAACCAAATTTAATGTGAGGTATTATTGGGTTATAAGTACTTGTTTTGTGCCAAAAATTTTTTTCCTGCAGCCCCGTGTGAACCTCAGGAGCCCAAAATAGAAAAAAAACGAAAACGTCCATATCTCCAAAACTGCATGGCACTGAGCATTTTTATGTGGTGTGAGGCTTCCTTGGGACCAACAGAAAAGAATGGTAAAAAAAAATGCCATCGGTTTTGTCATAACGTACTTTTTCGGGACTTTGAAAAAATGCTGAGTCAGCATTTTCTAACACTGTGGGCAATGGGAAAAAATTAAAGAATCGTTTGCTTCCAAACCACTGCTTCAAAAGCTTTCATATTTTACATATAACATCTTTGGAACATTGATTCACATATTTGTTGAAATCAAATCCCTCGGTCCATATTTGGGTTCCCTATGGGAGCCCAAATGTTCAAATTAGTGCAGTATGAGGAATATTCTTTAAAAATCTTCTTCTTCAGATCTGCCTATAAGATTCTTTTGATATTTGGTATGCAGCATGCTTAGTGGGGTGAGATTCAAGTTTGTTCAAGCCAAGTCCTTGGCTTCATATTTAGGCTGAAAATTTGGGGTCCCGGTCCGGACTTAGAAATTTTGGGCCCAAATCTGGAAATGAGTTTTTTGTTTTTTTATGCATTTCGGTCAGTTTTAAGACAAAAAAATATTTTTTTTTACACCAAAAATTTGAGGTCTGGGTCGGACTTCGAAATTTTGGACCCAAATCCGGAAATTTTTAGGGGGGGTTTTATGTGTTTTGGTCAATTTTAAGACAAATTTTTTTTAAAATCCAGAAATGAGGTTTTTTTGTTTTAATGCATTTTGGTCAATTTTAAGACCCCAAATTTTTTTTTTTTTACACTGAAAATTGGGGTCCGGGTGGGACTTAGAAATTTTGGACCAAAATCCGGAAATTAGTTTTTTTGGTTTTTTATGCGTTTTGGTCAATTTTAAGAAGAAAAAAAAATTGGGGTCTGAAAATATTTTGTTTGGGACTTCAAAAATTTCCAAACAAAAATAAAAATAAAATCTGTCTTTTATGCGTTTATCTCAGTTTTGGGACGTAAAAGTGCAGGAACTAAAAATAGAAGGAAAATCCTGTGTATTGTGTGGGCACAATCGCTTCATCTAGTTGGTATATGCTTTTCTTAGGAGGGGCATATGCAGCTTATTCAAGTCAAGTCCCTGGTTTGATATTTAGACTACCATGTCCGGTGAGTGCCTTCAGGCCCCCTGGAGCCTCTTGATTTGCTATACGTTCAGATAATTGGGTGATTTCTGGAATCTGGCTTTGTCATAGGTACCTACAGGCATGTAAAGCTAATGCTTAACCATACCACCTCATGAAACAGTTGCCAACAAGTCCAGAAAAAGTATGGAACATTTTGTTCCGGCAAGTGTAAAAACCCTAAGAAGCAAATAATTTCAGAATATTTTTTTGTTTTCTCTTTCTCTTTATGTATAATTTATGATTGCTCATTGTAACAAGCTAATAAAAAGTGGTACATACTATGTTTTGGAAGAAAAAAAACCAATCTACTTGTGTTGAATGGGTTAATCTCCCACCCAGTGCAAATTTACAAACATTTCTTTACCAATTTTTTTTTTATTGGCGTTTAGCAACTGTCTCTTGACAACCTGGCTCACATTGTGGCAGACAGTGGTTCCAGAGAGAACAACCGAACAGTGGTGAGCAACTGTCAGACTTACCAATATACTAACTCTTCACAAGCAGGGTTAGCATTGATTGAAGGCAAATGCACCATCGACATACAGTATACCTTAGTACATGGCACCACCATGCCTCTACATGGGCATTCAGGATTAACCCTTTACTTAACATGAAAAGCAGACGACACTTGCAAATAAAATTTTGAATCACTAATTTTTTTTATTTTTTGCGTCAAAAACATAGCTTATGACCCCTCATTGGAACGAACTCATTCCAATGAGGGGTCATAAGCTATGTTTTTGACGCAAAAACTGAAAAAGTAATAAAAATTGAATGGTGATTTTTGTGGTTAGTGCTGACCGGTTTTGGCCATTACATTGGGTAAATGGGTAAGTGCCCTAAGTTTCTGCCTACATGTGCATTGTCGGATTCATCTTATGGGGATAGTCAAGTATATTGACACTGGGCTTGTTGATAATCATCAAACAAAGAAGCTATACAATTGGCGGGGTGAGTTCTAAAGCTTTATGTACTCCCTTGAGTGCAACAAGACACCATCTGCAATTCTTTTGCAGATGGCACCTTGTTACACTCAAGGGACAATATATCATTGCAGTTGGCACCTTGTATTGCAGATGGTGCCTTGTTGCACTCAAGGGACGATATATGTATTTATAATGTCAGTACTGTTGAGTGCCACATTACAATTTCTGATATGTTGTAAACACTCCCTGCCTTGCCTTTGGATGCTTTCTGCACCCTTGAACACATTGGAATTTCTGCCCATGCCTAGGCATCAGTAAGCAAGCTATTAATTGAAAATGGGGGCAGGGGGAGGGGGGCATGGTGGTTCAGTAGGTAGAGGTGCAGACTGCAAGCCAAGAGGTCCTCGGTTCGAACCCCACCTGCAGCAACTGCATTGTGTCGTTGGACAAGACACTTCACCCCCATTGCCCCATGGGGGCACGGTGGTGCTGTGTACTAAGGCGTACTGCACGTCAGTGGTGTACCTGTCTTCAACCAATGCTTACCCTGCTTTGTGTGGAGTAAGTATGTTGAGGACCTGTCAGTTGCTCACCGTTGCCGGTGGTTCTCTCCAGGTACTCTGGCTTCCTCCACACGCCATCCTTCCGAAGTGATAAATAAAGTTTGGGTCATTGAATCAAAACCAAATTTGGTGTATATGACCTTTACCCCAATGACTAGGTTTAATTCCAATATATCAGCTGGATTTGATCATTTTTGTTGGAGTTATACTCCTTTTGTTGTAGTTATACCCCTTTTTCAATGCTTTTCCACCCAATTTGGCAACTTTGGAAATTTGATGTCTGGATGACAACTTTAGTTTGAGTTTTTGAATAAACACCAAATTTTGTACATGTTTGTCTCATGAATATGTAGGTCAAGTTCGAATTTGGGTTCAGTCCGACCAATTTTGGCTGAGTTATGGCCCTTTTTCCATTTTTTTGACTTTTGAAAATTTGTTGTCTGGAAATATGTCCAATGTAAGAACTTGTTATTGGGGGACATAGCCCCTACCTGGTGGTGCACTTGTTGTAAGTTGGTAGGATGACTCTGTATAATGTCTAGATGAGAACGTCCTATTTTAGTCCAGTTCGGTCAACTGTGATGGCCACAGGGGCGCATGACACAGATTCCTTTACCATAGACTACAAGTTGCATTTATGAAAGGATTCTATTGTAAATTGGTAGGATGACTTGGTATAATGTCTAGATGAGAACGTCCTATTTACGTTGTGATCGGTCAACCATGAAGGCCACACAGGAACATGATTGATGGCCTCACAGGCACATGACCTACATTTGTTTAGCACAGTCTACAGTACATATTTTTGAAGCATTTTCATTGTAACTTGGTAGGACGACTCAATATGATGTCTAGATGAGACTGTCCTCTTTTGGACACAGTCGGTCAGCCATTAGCACCACTTGGACATGTGACCTAGACCCTCGTGGGAACCCCGGGAAGTGAAGCAGTGCTTGTTTACTGTGGTAAACAAGCTCCGTTTCACTGGTAAAATAGGACCCAGTCACTAACGCTTGGGGTGCGAGTCCTCTAAAATAGGCAACATGGGGTATAAACGATTGACTGACCTTGACTTTATCTCCATGCTGTGGTCATGATTAGCCATTATGCAGAAGTATGTGACCTTAAACAACAATAAATAAATAAATGTGACCTAGATTCTTATAGCACTGTCTACAGGTCGTATTTATGAAGGTATTTCATTAGCTCAACTTTGGCAAAGCCAAATGTGAGGTATTGTCATGGCCCATCTTCCGTTGCGCCATCAACACAGCTCAGGCTAGAGGCCATATTTATGAACCGATCATTACGAAACTTCTTGGGTACCTTTGTTATCCCTGTGGGACGAGAACGAGTGGTTTGGGGTCTGGTCCGAAATTCAATATGGCCGCTGGCAGCCATTTTGTACAATATTAGGTGCAATCAGATTTTTGCGCAGAACTTCCATATGAAAGATCTGATTTGAATAATTTTTTGTATGAATGTTTAGTACCATGGGATACATCACGTATAA
Organism: Pictodentalium vernedei; assembly: GCA_031216915.1. Classification (NCBI taxonomy): domain Eukaryota; kingdom Metazoa; phylum Mollusca; class Scaphopoda; order Dentaliida; family Dentaliidae; genus Pictodentalium; species Pictodentalium vernedei. Next base: position 240,927,690 of record CM062294.1, read on the forward strand.
TACAGGTTTTTTTCTTGTGCGTTAATTATGCCAATTAGACTAACTTTGACCTATTTAGTGTTAGTTTCAGCACTGTAACTGCAAATGCCAATACGGCTCGGGCTAGAGGCCATATTTATGAACCAATCTTTACGAAACTTCTTGGATATCTTTGTTATCACTGTGGGACGAAAACGAATGTTTTGGGGTACGGTCTGAAATTCAAGATGGCCACCAGCAGCCATTTTGTACAAACTTTTGTGCAATCAGTGTTTTGCTCAGAACTTCTATATGAAAGCTCTGATTTGAATCAATTTTTGTGTGAATGTTTACTAACATGGGATGCATCACATATAATACTTATGTCCTATTCTTTAGACCATTGCAGTCACCTTGTAATTGATTTACTATGGTTGACGTGGTCACAACAAAACTCCTTTTTCTCTATTCACTATTGTTGACTTGGTCACACAAAATACTGATTCCTGTCATATTCATTATTGTTGACCTGGTCACAGCAAATACTAATTCCTGTCATATTCAAAGTTGAGCTCATGGGCGGATCGTGGAATTAAAATACGGGGGGGGACTGATGTGATCCGACAGAGTCCTAGCATCAGTGGCCGAAGGCAACTGCCGCACGTGCCGAAGGGACGTGCGTTTGTGTGTGTGTGTGTGTGTGTGTGTGTGTGGGGGGGGGGGGGGGGAGGTTGATTTTCAAGTGCTCTGAGGTGGCTTCGAAATGCATTCTGGCCTCCAATAATTGAAGGCATATGATGAAAGGAAAACATACATTTTTCATTGTAAAAGTTAAAATTATCAAACCAGACATCACATACACTGTCACATACTGCTTCTGGTCAAAGAGCTAGTCTGTCGTGGACAAAATATAACAGTCACCTATTTGCAAAAGTGACTTTCGCAAATAGGTGACTGTCATATTTTGTCCACGACAGATTAGTGATCTTTGACATCATGGGAACATCAGACGTCAGAAACGCAGAAACAAGAAACCTCTTTTACCTCACATTTTCTGGCTGTATAGTGGCAACAAATTTGGGAAACTGTTGGCATTCTTGGTCTATTGGGCCAATACTGCCACTGACTCTTTTGGTGCTGATTTTCAGATCGGTTAAATCATTTTAAATTCTTTGACTCCCCGTGGGAACCCCAGGAAGTAAGCAGCACTTGTTTACTGTGGTCAACCAGTTCCGCTTTACTAGTAAAATAGGACCCAGTCACCAATGCTTGGGGTGGAAGTCCTCTAAAATGGGCAACATGTTGATCAACTATTGACTAAACTTGACTTCATCTCCATGTTGTGTCACGATTAGCCATGGTGCATAAATATGTGACGTTAACCGCCAACAAACAAACAAACAAATTCTTTGACAAATTATGTCACGACTGCAGAGAAGCAGCCATGACATAATTTGAAAAGGAACCCAAGGGATAATAATTTACATAAGATTTTTGGTATACTTCAAGTAAATGTGTGTGCGTCTGAGAGGGAAAGAGAGGGGGAGAAAGAAAGAGAGAGACTGCCACAATGAGAACTCGACCGGTCAACTCAACTGGCCATTCGCAGATTCGGGCGAATGGTCAGTTGAGTTGACCCGGCAAATGCCAGAAGCCCTCAATAAAATTAGAACTGGGAAACATACGCGACTGGAAATATTGGCTCCCCATTAACATTAACTTAAAGTTTGGGGTATGCAATGTAAAAATAATGATACCAGAACATACCATTTCTTCGGCCTTGTGGCGACAATATATTCTTTTATACTTCGCTTCATTGCGTCCCGCTTTCGACTATCGATTTTGCAGACAGTGGATACTTGCAGACGTGACTGTCATCAGTTCTATAAATAACCGATATTCTGCGAATTCTAAAAGAGGATCATGTCCCTTATTTGGCAACTTGATGTCATTAGTTAAGGAGGGGCGTTATAGGACAAGATTGTGTGGAATAAGAGCATGACTTTTTTTAGTGGACTCGGGGAGGGGGGGGGACTAGTCCCCCCTCTGGATCCACCCTTTGAGCTACAGTGTCATTGACACTTTCATTTTAACTTGGTAGGATGACTCGGTATGATATCCAGATGACTATCCTATTCTGGTTGTGATCGGTCACCCGTGACGTGCATGTGACCTAGATTCCTTTAGCATGATCTACGGGTCATATTTATGAAGGGATTTCATTGTAATCTGGTAGGATGACTCGTTTTGGAATGATTTTACTGTAACTTGGTAACTTTGGTTGATATTCATTAATTGTGAGGGCCACATCAACCCAAACTTCAGTTCTTTAATACAGTCTACACCTCAAATTATTCTTGTTGAAAATATAGCATATAGGTTACAGAACTTAACATATTCTCAATTATCACAATTCTTGTCTTATTTCAACACTACACACAGTCAAGTTGAGCTACACTGTCATTGACACTTTCATTGGAATTCTCTTTTAAAAAAATGTCCACAATCCAGGATACGTCTTTCCTGTAGTTCCTTGAATCATGCACACTATGCAACATGTAAGCAACTAACCTTCTACATTTTTACAGCCTTAGTCAGTATATATTTTCATGTGGGTGATATGGCAGTTACCATTTTTAGCTCAACTTTGACATAGTCAAATTTGAGATTATGCCAGGGCCTGTTGTCCGTCTGTCCGGCATCAACAATTCAATATGGTTCGGGCTAGAGGCCGTATTTATGAACCGATCTTTACAAAACTTATTGGGTACCTTTGTTATCACCATGGGACGAGAACAAGTGTTTTGGGGCGCAGTCCAAAATTCAAGATGAACACCAGCAGCCATTTTGTACCGAAATTAGTGCAGTCAGTTTTTTGTACAGAACTTTTGTATAAAAATTCTGATTTGAATAAATTTTTGTATGAACGTTTAGTAACATGGAATACATCACATATAATAAGGGTTTTTTCTCGGTCTGAAATTATGCAAATTAGATGAACTTTGATTTATTCCGTGCTACTTATACACAGAAAGTGCACATTTCAATACGGCTCGGGCTAGAGGCTGTATTTATGAACTGATCTTCACGAAACTTCTTGGGTACCGTTGTTATCACCTTGGGACGAGAACGAGTGTTTTTGGGTGTTGTCCAAAATTCAAGATGGCTGCCAGTGGCCATTTTGTACAGAAATTACGTACAATCAGTTTTTTGTACAGAACTTCTATACGTCTTGGGCTAGAGGCCATATTTATGAACCGATCTTTACGAAACTTCTTGGGTACCTTTGTTATCACCGTGGGGCAAGAACAAGTGTTTTTGGGTGCAGTTTGAAATTCAAGATGGCCACCGGCAGGTATTTTGTACAGAAATTAGTGCAATCAGTTTTTTGTACAGAACTTCTGTATGAAAGTTCTGATTTGAATAAATTTTTGTATGAATGTTTAGTAACATGGAATACATTACATATAATACGAGTTTTTGTCTCGTGCAGAAATTATGCAAATTAGATGAACTTTGATTTATTCAGCGCTACTTATACACAGTAAGTGCACATGTCCATGCGGCTCGGGCTAGAGGCTGTATTTATGAACCGATCTTCACGAAACTTCTTGGGTACCTTTGTTATCACCTTGGGATGAGAACAAGTGTTTTTTGGGTGCGGTCTGAAATTCAAGATGGCTGCCGGTGTTTGAATAATTTGACCCACGTTCATGAAACTTCATAGGCATTGGTGAGAGGAAGAACCCTAATTGTTTTTGACTCGCTAGGTCAAAGGTCAAGGTCACAGTGATCTTGAACATAGTAAATCATAAGCAATTGGTTTCCGGATGATAACTTGACTATGGTTCAATCCACATTCATTAAACTTCATATGTAGGTTGGCCTTCATGAGAGGAAGAACCCTATTTATTTTGGACTCACCAGGTCAAAGGTCAAGGTCACAGTGACCTTCAACATAGTAAATTGTAAACTATTGGTTTCCGGATGGTAACTTGATAATGGTTCGACCCACATTCATGAAACTTTATAGGTAGGCTGACCTAGGTGAGTGGAAGACCCCTATTTATTTTGGGCTTGCTAGGTCAAAGGTCAAGGTCATCATGAACATAATAAATCGTAAACAATTGGTTTCCAGATGATAATTTGACAATGCTTCCACCCACTTTCATTAAACTTCATAGGTAGGCATTGGTGCAAGAAAGAGCCCTAATTATTTTGGAATCACTAGGTCAAAGGTCAATGTCACATTGACCCTTCACATAGTATATTGTAAACAATTGGTGTCCGGACGATAAGTTGATAATGATTAAACCCACTTTTGTGCTGTCTCAACTCAACTTTGGATCGGCGATCCTATCAGCATTTTTTATAACCAGAAAGTGTGACTAGCCCTGTGCGATACACAGGGTTAGTCACACTTTCTGGTTATACAAAATATTCATCATTAACTGAGTAACTAACCTTGTACACTGTACAGCCTAAGTGTTAATCTCATCTGTATCAACTCTTTACTCAACGTTATTGCAAAAAAAACAAAAGCAGCCAGTACTATTCTCAAAAAGTGTTCAAACTCAGCTTATGATCCTCATTGGAATGGCTTGTGGATAGATTTTTTAGTGAATTCCAAAAATGAAACCATATTCTTTATTCAGTTAATAGCTTGTTAACTCTATTCAAGTTATTTTTTGTTCTGAAGTGCAGGTGTGCTTGTTTACTGTATTAGACATGTTCTCCTTTGCCATTATAATTGGATTACATCGCAAGTGCCTGAGGATTTACTGTGATAGACATGTTCTTTGCCACTATAATTGAACCACATAGCCAGTGACTGATGTGGGAGTCCTCAAAAGTTGGTAACATGAATGATTGGTGAAGTTGTTTGTCATTGTATTATGTTGATGGTATAGCTGTAAAACAGTAGTCGGTGTTGATCTGGATTAATGAGATGAAATATTACAGTGGAGCCTTCTTAATTTGATAACCATTAATTCAATAACCTGTTAATTGAAGATAACTTGCGAACTATTTACCACATCTTCAGAACAAACTTGACATGTTAATTGCATATAATATGTAGAGTTATCACCTGATAATTGAATAAATAATCTTGTGATCTATGGAAGACTCAATCTGACAACCACTAAATTCCCTATATTTATAGACAGACCTATTTAGCCTTATCTCCTATGGGAACCCTTTGAAGTGCAGTTGTGCTTTTTAACCTAGTAAACAAGCTCTGTTTTACTAGTAAATAGGACCCTGTCACCAATAGTTGTAGTAGAAGTCCTCTAAAATGGACAACATGGGTGGAAACGATAGACCACACTTGACTCAATTTCCATGTTGCAGTCACATTTAGCTCCCTGTTCTCTGTCAAACAAGACATGATAGAATAAATGCTCAGTTTATCATAAGAAACAAGAATATTGGAATATGAGTCAATTCGTGTCAACTAAATATTCCTGTTAATTTAATATTTTTCACTGACACACATTTAACAGGGTTCCACTGTACTCAAAATTACTTTCTTTTGGTTTGTCTCCATTGTATTTTAAGCTCACCTGAACGAAGCTCAAGGGAAGCTTAAGTGATCGCTGTTCATATGTCATTCATCTGTCCGCCTGTCTGTCCAGCATAAACTTAACATTATTGACTTCTCCTTAAAAACTACTGGACCAAATGGAACCAAATTTGACATGCATGTTCCTTACCATATGTCAATTCAGTTTTGTTCAAACAAAGTTGCAAGGACCAAAGGGATACCAGGAGGGGCATAACTCTGTTAGTATTCACAAAATATTTTTATAAACTAAAAAAATCTTTTTTTTATCCTTGGAGAGGAGAGGGGGAGGTGCAGATTTAAGTTTGTTCAAATTAAGTCCATGCATTCGTATTTGGACTCTCAAATGTTAACTTGGTGCAGCAGGGTGCAATATGAAGGAAATTCTCTAAAAATCTTCTTTTCCAGAACCACCAATCAGAATCCTTAGGGGTTAGATTTAAGTTTGTTCAAATCCAGTCCCTGGATTCATATTTGGGTTTCCTGTGGAAGTCCAAATTTTAACTAGCTATAATATGTGAAATAATCTTTAAAAATGTTCTCCAGAGCCACCCATCAGAATCTTCTGATATTTGGTATGAAACACCCCTACTAGGGTCAGGTTCAAGTTGTTGAAATAAAGTGTGTGGGTTCATATTTCTGCCCCATATTGAGGCACAATTTTTTCCCCAATTTGCAGAAAATTCTTTGAAAAATCTTCTTTAGATCCACTAGTCAAAATCTGTTGACATGTGGTATGCAGCATGCATTGCATTTTTTTTTTTTTGGGGTGGGGGGGGGGTGGGGGGGGGGGGATTCAAGTTTCTTTAAAATCAAGTCCCTGGGCTAATATTTGGGCTCCCTGTAGGAGCCCAAATTTTAAATTCGTGCTATATGAGAAATTTTCTTCAAAGATCTTCCTCACTACCGGGCAGAATCTTTTGATGTTTGGTATATAGCATTTCTGTGGCTCCGAAACTAAAGCTTGTTCAAGGCATTATGCTCGACTGATTTGGGGAAGGGGGAGGCACCAAAGGGGTTTGAAATTTAACACAGAACCCCATGAAGAATCTACTATTAATTTATTTAAATACGGGTGACAGGACCGATTGTGGTCAGGTTTAGTAAGGTGTATGTGTGGGTGGATAAGATTACCATTTGTTCAAATGGGGCCCACCAGGTTATTTGAGGCCCTGAGGGTGGTGAAGGAGGGTCCATTAGATGATTTTAAGCTCATATTGACAAAGTCAAGCTGAGCTAATCTCTTTGCTCTCCTCCTGTCGTCTGTCGTCCGTCGTCCGTCAACACCATGTTTTGGTTTTCTCCTCCAAAGCCACTGGGCCAATTCAAGTGAAAGTTTGTGTGAGTGATGGTCCCAAAGGGACATTGCATTTTTGTTCAACTCAACATGCCCAGCCCCATAGGGAGGGAGTGGGGGAAAATGCTCCAAAATATTTTTAAAAATCTTCTTCTCAAGAACCAGTGTGTACAATGACTTGATATTTGCTATGGAGCTTCCTTTTGAGGTGTAGAATCAAGTTTGTTCAAACGAAGTTCGCGAAGCAATATTTGGCTTTGTAATGGGAGGGGTAAGATTTTTGACCTTGCCAAAAATTTCTATTTTCTGAACCGATGCTCCAGATATGAACCAAATTTGGTATGTGGTATTATTGGGTCACAAGTACTTGACCCATGCAAAAAAAAAAAATTCCTGCATCCCCATGGGAACCCTGGGAGCTAAAAATAGAAATATTTTCAAACGCCCATATTTCCCAAACCACACGAAATAGAGAGCTGTTATTTGGTATGCCGTATCCTTAGGACCAGAATTGAATGGTAAAAAAAAATTGCCATCGGTTATGTTAGGGTGTTCTGTAATGGGCATCGAAAAAATGCAGAGTCAGCATATTTGCAAATATTTTTAAAAATCTTTTCTCCAGAACCAGTCATCAGAATCTTTTGATATTCGGTGTACAGCATTCATTGTGGAGGGAGGGGGGGGGGGGGGGGGGCAGATACAAGTTTGTTGAAATAAAGCTCATTGGTTGATATTTGGGCTCACTACAGGAGCTCGAATTTTTAACATAGGGTAATATGGGGAATATTCTTTAAAAATCATCTTCTTCAGAACCACCAGTCAGAATCCTTTTAATGTCTGGTATACATCATTGTTATGAGGGTCAGATTCAAGATTGTTCAAACCAAGTCCCTACGTTAATATTTGGGCTTCCTACAGAAGCCCAAATTTTAACTTTGTTCAATATGGGGGATAATTTAAAGAACTCTTCTTCTTCAGATCCACCAGTCAGAATGCTTTCATATTCGGTATGCAACATCTCTAGGGGAGTCAGATTCAAATTTGTTCAAATCAGATCCATAGGTTAATATTTGGGCTCGCTATGGTAGCCCAAATTTTAACTTAGTGCAATATGAAGAAATTTCTTTAAAATTTCGTATTTGGTACACAACATCTCTAGGGAAGTCAGATTCAACTGTTTTCAAATCGAGAGCCTGGGTTAATATTTGGGCTCCCTATGGGAGCCGGAATTGGCCATTTTGCTGAAGAATTAAAAATTTTGTATTCTTTACCCTCTAGAGGTGTGTAACTAAGATTAATCCACATAGGTTGTATCAAGGGGCTTCATAGCTCTACATTTTACTTTATGATCAACTGAAGAAAAGTCATGATGCCCGGATTATTTTTGCCACTCCGTAGGGACTCAAGGATTGACAGTGTAGTCTATGGAGATGGCTTGCTTTATGCACTCATTCTTGGACTCTTTTTATATTGTGTTCTGTTCAAGATGAGCGCTTCAGGCCCCATGGGGCCTCTTTGTTTTTTTTTATGCCCACCACCAATTTGGCAAAGTGGCATTAAGTGTTACCCTTGTCCATCCCCAATATGATTTCCAGATGATAACTTTAGTTTGACTGAACGAAATGAAACAAAATTTTATACATGGGTTTATAACCACGGAAAGTAGGTTGGAATTGATAGAGGGCTTGGCCCTTTTAAATGGCAGCATTAGTGTCCCATGCACACATTTGGTGGCCTGCTGTATTGGTGCTATGGTTTAATGGAGATAAGATAAGATATTTATTAATTAGTATCATCAAAGATAAATGACTAGAAACTCATGCTTGACAGTGGGGGAAAATTTTTCTCCTCTCATTCACTTGAAATCCTTCAATACACATTGTTAAGTTTTAAAAAATTCCCAATGGGTCATGCATGCACAAACCCACCCACCCACACCATCGTTAAAATTATTTGTTACACTGCCATCCCTGGAAAATAGATATTTAGAATTCAGGTCTTGGAAAAATGACTCATTCTTTAGCGTTACTGGAAATCTAGGCATTTAAATCATCTGAGGCGGACAACAGTGTTTTAAAAATTACATAACTTCATTTCTCTCTGGTTTTAACTAGCCGTACATGCTGAATGTGACCATAAATCTTTCTTTAAACAACTTTCTCAGGTGAGTGATTAAGGCCCCTCGGGGCCTCTTCTTATATTTTTTTGTTGTAAATTATTTTTTTTAGTTTACTTTACTTTTATTTTTTAATTCTCCCAGGTGACATACAGAATCACTTACAGTCTATGTTCTATCTCCTTAGGCCTGAAGACACTATCAAAGTGGTTAGTATTGTTATCTTTCAACATTTAGTTTTATTCCTCTTATGCAGTTTTCTTTTGATTTTCATAAGATTGCAAAGCTGGAAGTTTTCCATAAAGTTGTGGGATAATGTGGAGTTGACCGTTTAAACTGGGAAAATTTGCATTGTTTAACCCTTTACCTAACCTGAAAAGCAGACGACACTTGCAAAAAAAATTCTTGAATAACTAATTTTTTTCATTTTTGTCTCAAAAACATAGGTTATGACCCTTCATTGGAACGAGCTCGTTCCAATGAGGGGTCATAACCTATGTTTTTGAGCAAAAAAATGAAAAAAATACTGATAATTAATTGGCAATTTTTTAGAATAGTGCTGGCCGGTTTTGGCCTTTGGGTAAAGAGTTAATCCTTTAAATAATGATTCAGCTGCGTCTGCCCACATACTTTTCAAACTAAGCAGTTGAAAAATTATTATATAATTATTTTTAACAAAACTATATCATGTGACCCCCTCATTGGCATGAGCTTGTTGAGCTCATTCCAATGGGGGTCAAATGATATGGATTTGTTGAATTTTTTTTAAGTTTTTTTTAAAAATTTAAAAAAAAGCAGTAATTAATTTAATAAATTATGATATCCTGTGTTTTGGGTAAAGGGTTAAAAATATAACTGAAATTGATATTTATTTATTTTTTTTATTTTTTGCTTCAAAAACATAGCTTATGACTCCTAACTGGAATGAGCTTGTTCCAGTGAGGAGTGATAGGCAATGTTTTTGAGGCAAACAAGAAAATATTTAGGTATTTTAGATATTTTTTTGCGTGTCTCCTCTACTATTCATGTGAGACAAATGATTAATGAATTTCTTACTGAAATCAGTTTTACACAGGGTTCATACAGTCATGGAAACCTGCAAAAGTATTTTTCCAGGCATGGATGTTATGGAAAATGGGGGTATTTTTGCTTCTGGTCTGTAAAAGTCATGGAAATTTCCTGAGAAATGTGTAACACCAATATCGTACTTGCTGAAAATGTGGCCACAAAAGACCATGAAGATCAAAAGGTTATTTTACGTAATTACCAGTTATGGAACAGATAGGACACTTTGTAAATTAAATATGTGAATCTTTATGATTTTTTTCATTAAATGTTGAATATTGATTCTTACAATTTTTTGTAATGTGATTCTGACAAAAAACGTGAAATTTTTCAAGTGTCTGGTTCATGGAAAAGTCCTGGATAACCAGGACTTTTCCATGTCTCAGATGCTTGAAAAATTCCACTTTTGTTAGCAGGTTTGTCTCCAAAATCTCATAACAGTTTTGGAAAATGAACTTGAATTCATGAAAAAATCGAGGAATTTCATCTTAAAAAGAGTTTATGAACCCTGTTTACAGTCTTAGGGCGAAAATGAATTCTTTTATAGGCCTATAGTATTGCAAATGAGTCTCAGGTTGCAATAGCTTCTTTTTTTCTTTTTTTTTCTTTGTATTCAGGAGCTATCACAAGTGCATCTGATCGCTTGGAGAACCAAGTGAACAATGCAGAACATAATGCAAATGAATCTTGTCACCGATGGATATAAATGATTCGCTAAACTTGACTTTATACCTATGTTGTGGTCATGGTGTAGCCATATATGCTGAAAGGAAATTTAAACATTACTTTATAAAATATAAGACAGGACATATTTTATTTTTTGTCTGGTTAGTTCAGTTTTTTTTTTATTTTTTAAAAGAAATTATTCCAAGAATTGGATCACATGGATCTTTTTTGGGAGGAAGCATGACCATGCTATAAATATATTACTAAACTGAACTAAGCAAATTTAATACCTATTTCTTTGGAGTCGGAGGAAATTAATCCTTTTTCTAATCCAATGGCCATATCTGGCCAGCACTATTGTATTCAAAAACATTGCTAATCAGATTTTATTTGCTAATCAGATTTTATTATTTTTCCATTTTTTGCCTTTATAACAAAGCTTATGACCCTATGATTTGAATGATCTCATTGAGGTCATTCCAATGAGAGTTCATAAGCTATGTTTTGGAGACAAAAAGTGAAAATTTTTGAGTTTTTCAAGAAAATTTTGTACAAGAGTCATCTTTTAGTTTTGTTAGGTAAAGGTTTACTTTGGTTCACAAGTATATCGTTATCAACAACAGCTTCTTTGATTTCATCACATGCAGTTTGTCAGGGGTAGGGTTTAGTTTTGTATAACAAATCTCGGACATCTGGGTTGAGAGTAAATAATGTTTGCTTGGTAGTGAGCGAATAGTACCATAGTTATTAACTGGTAGAATGATGGAAGCCCAAGCATTGGAAATATAAATATAGAAAACATGGATTCAACAACTCGCTTCATCTGAAACTGTACAATCACACTCGTTAGTGCATATGACCTATTTTTTCCTCGAAATTATCAAGAATGGAAAAATTATGGAAATTATTTTAGGGCCTTGTGCTGTTAAGTTATCAACAATTATTTTGCCTAAATTTGTTGAAAGCTTTCTATTGGTATTCTCCAATACTTAATTTATGCAAATGAATATTAATTGTATATTAGAAGACAGTGTCTGAATATGTGAAACATTTTGTCAAGTGGGCAATTTACAAAATGTTAAGAGGGCCCAGCTCCTGAAACTTTTGTTTTTCACACAGTTCATGAGACTAATTTTTCTCATACTCAAACATTTCCTGTGTAATGTACCATCATATATACTCCTGCACTGACTGCCTGTCATATTTTGACGTGTCTAAGAACCACTCAGGAAATAAGTAATGTCTTTCAAACTAAAGTTGAACTCCTACTTGTTTTAACCCGTAACTCAATGCACGGGATATCAAAATTTATTATTTTAATTCTGCGTTGTGTCCTTGGGCAAGGAACTTAACCCTGATTGTCCACATAGGGGCACGATGACGCCATTTGCTAAGGCGTACTGCACATCGAAGGTACGCATGTCATTAACCAATATAATCCTGCCTGTGCTGCAGTGCGGAGTTACGATGTTGGGGAGCTGGCAGCTGCTCGTCGTTGCTCGGTGGTTCTCTCTGGGTACTCTAGCTTCCTCCACCTATAAAACTGTCACGGTCATGATTAGTCATTGTGCATAAGTATATGACCTTAAACACCAATAAATAAATAAATTATTTTAATTATTTTTTTTTCAAATTTCAACAGAACCATATCATGTGACCCCTCATTGGAGCGAGCTTGATGAGCTTGCTCCATTGAGGGGTCACATAATTTTGTTTTGTTGAAATTTTTTGAAACATTTTTTTTCACCTGCTCAATTTGTGAATTGTACAGACAGATGAAGCTGATTTGTTATGTAAAGGGTTAAACCTTTCAGTCCATTATGCATTACGCATACATTTTTGCACAAACAAAATAGTAGCATTCAGTTGTAAATGATATATATGATATATTACTTTGTGTCTTATGATGCTTAAACTTCACCCCCATTGCCCATCTGGGGGCATGGTGACGTCGTGGACTAAGGCGTACTGCATGTCGATGGTGCACTTGTCTTCAACCAATGCTAACCCTGCTGGTGTGGAGTTAGTATGTTGGGGAGCTGACAGTTGCTCGGTGGTTCTCTCCGGGTACTCCGGCTTCCTCCACCCGTAAAACTGTCATGATCATGATTAGCCACAGTGCAGAAATATATGACCTTAAACCCCAATAAATGAATAAATTATGATGCTTAAAAGGTCAAGTGTGTAGAGTGGTAAGTTGGTTTATTTCTTCATTAGGGTTTATTGGCACTTTTAACAGCTTGGATCATATCATGTCAAACAATTTTATGGGTGGAGGGAGTCTGAATACCCTGGGAGAACCACTGAGCAATGATGAGTAACTTCTGGGCTTTCTATCTTACCACCTTGACACAAGCAGTTTGCACTGGTTGAAGGTAAGTGTTACATTGACATGTTGTACATCTATGGTCGATGCATTGTATGTCCATGGTTCACTTGCAATCAACCAAAGTTAATACTGCTGCATTAGAGAGTGCGACAGTTATTCAGCATTGCTGACTGCTTCCCTCTGGGTACTCTGGCTTCCTCTACCCATAAATTTGTACAACTTGATATGACCCAGACTGTTAAAAGTGTAGTGGCTCCCCAGTAAACAAACTTGCAAATAGGTATACATTTTTAGCTTAACTTGACATAGTCAAGATAAGGTATTGCCATCACACGGAAGTCTGATAGTCTGTTAGTCTGTTAGTCTGTGAGTCTGTGACGTCTGTTCACATTTTCCTTTAGCACGGGCTACACCCCGCAGTTCTTGTCTGATCATCACGAAATTTCATATGCAGGTTTGGGGTCATGTCTAGATGAGAACGTCCCCTTTTGGTCACGATCTGGCAACCGGTATGGCTGCCCGAGCCCAAAACCCGAAAACCATTAGCACAGTCTACAGGTCGTATTTATGAAGAGATTTCATTGTAACTTGGTAGGATGCCTCTGTATAATGCCTAGATGAGAACATCCCCTTTTGGGCATGATCTATCAACCGTGATGGCTGCCAAATCCCGAAACCCAAAAACTTTTAGCACAGCCTGCAGGTCATGTTTAATGTGGAGGGATTTCATTGTAACTTGGTAGGATGACTCCTTATGATGTCTAGATGAGAATTTCCCCATTTGGGCATGATCTGCCAACCGTGATGACTGCCCGAGCCCAAAACCCAAAAACCTTTAGCATAGTCTACAGGTCATATTTATTGAGGAATTTCATTGTAACTTGGTGGGTTGACTTCATACAATGTCTAGATGAGAAAGTCCCCTTTTGGACGTGATTGGGCAACTGTGACGGCTACAGGGGCCTGAAGCCCGAAAACCTTTAGCACAGTCTAGAGGTCATATTTATGAAGGGATTTCATTGTAACTTGGTAGGATGACTCCAAATAATGTCTAGATGAGAACGTCCCATTTTGATCGTGATCATGCAGCCTTGATGGGTGCCCGAGCCCAAAAACCTTGAGCATAGGCAAAAGGTCATATTTATGGAAGGATTTCATTGTAACCTGTTAGGTTGACTCCATATAATACCTAGATGATGACATCCCCTTTTGGTCATGATTGGGCAGTTGTGATGGCTACAAGTGCCCAAAGCCCGAAAACCTTGAGCACAGTTTACAGTTCATATTTATGAAGGGATTTCATTATAACTTCTTAGGATCACTCCAGATGATGCCCAGATGAGATTGTCCCCTATGGTTGCGATCATTCAACCATGATGGCTGCCCGAGCCCGAAGCCCGAAAACCTTTAGCACAGTCTACAGGTCATATTTATGAAGGGATTTCATTGTAACTTGGTAGGTTAACTTCATATAATGTCTAGATGAGAACGTCCCCTTTTGGACATGATTGGGCAACTGTGACGGCTAAAGGTGCCCGAAGCCTGAAAACCTTTAGCACAGTCTACAGGTCATATTTATGAAGGGATTTCATTGTAACTTGGTAGGATGACTCTAAATAATGTCTAGATGAGAACGTCCCATTTTGATTGCGATCATTCAGCCTTGATGGGTGCCCGAGCCCAAAAACCTTTAGCACAGGCAAAGGGTTATATTTATAAAAGGATTTCATTGTAACCTGTTAGGTTGACTCCATATAATGCCTAGATGATGACATCCCCTTTTGGTCGTGATTGGTCAACTGTGATGGCTACAGGTGCCCGAAGCCGGAAAACCTTGAGCACAGTCTACAGGTCATATTTATGAAGGGATTTCATTGTAACTTCGCAGGATCACTCCAGATGATGCCCAGATGAGATAGTCCCCTTTGGTTGCAATCATTCAACCATGATGGCTGCCCAAGCCTAAAGCCCGAAAACCTTTAGCACAGTCTTCAGATCATATTTATGAAAGGATTTCATTGTAACTTGGTAAGTTGACTTCATGTAATGTCTAGATGAGAACAGCCCCTTTTGGATACCATTAGGCAACTGTGTTGGCTACAGGGGCCCAAAGCCCAAAAATCTTTAGCACAGTCTACAGGTGATATTTATGAAGGGATTGTACCTTGGTAGGATGACTCTAAATAATGTCTAGATGAGAACGTCCCCTTTTGGTCGCGATCATTCAGCCTTGATGGCTGCCCGAACCCAAAACCCCAAAACCTTTAGCATAGTCTATTGGTCATATTTATGGAAGGACTTCATTGTAACTCGTAAGTTTGACTCCATATAATGCCTAGATGATGACATCCCCTTTTGGTCGTGATTGGTCAACTGTGATGGCTTCAGGGGCCCGAAGCCCAAAAATCTTGAGCACAGTCTACAGGTCATATTTATGAAGGGATTTCATTGTAACTTTGTAGGGTCACTCCAGATGATGCCCAGATGAGAATGTCCCCTTTTGGTTGTGATCATTCAGCCATGATGGCTCCCAGAGCCCAAAGCCCAAAAACCTTTAGCACAGTCTACAGGTCATATTTATTAAGGGATTTCATTGTAACTTGGTAGATTGACTTCATATAATGTCTAGATGAGAACGTCCTCTTTGGATGCAATTGGGAAACTGACGGCTACAGGGGCCCGAAGCACGAAAACCTTTAGCACAGTCTACAGGCCTTATTTATGAAGGGATTTTAATGTAACTTGACAGAATGACTCGTTTTGGAATAATTTCACTGTAACTTGGTAACTTTTGTTGATATACGTTAACTGTGAGGGCCACATACATTAACTGTGAGGTCATATTAACCCACCCCTCAGCTCTTTAGTACAGTGTACACCTCATATTATTTTTATCATAAACATAGCATACAGGGAACAGAAATGAACATATTCCCAATTATCACAATTCTTGTCTTATTTCATAATCCTTTCATAAACATTGAACATTATCCTTTTCATCAAACACAACACACAAGTTAAGCTACAGTGTCATTGACACTTTCATTCTGTCAAATTATTTTGATGAATATAGGAAGTTCCTTAGCAAAATGTGAGTAGTATATGATGATACAATACACAACAGATTGGAAAGAAGGTTAAGAAGTAATTCAACTCCCACAGCCTTGTAGAGCTGTAGGATTAACCATTTACCCGACGTAACAGCCAAAAACGGAGGCGCTATTCACAAAAATTCCAATAAATTTTCATTATTTTTGAGCTTGTTCCAATGAGGGGTCATAAGCTATGTTTTTAACACAAAAAATGAAAAAAATTAATTATTCAATAATTTTGTTTGCAAGTGTCATCTGCTTTTCATGTTAGGTAAAGAGTTAAAGTATCACTAAACCTTGTTATCAATACAACATAGATTGGCACGCTTTCTAATAAATAATTCTATCCCCCCTCCCCCCCATGCCCATGGGAACCCCCCTCCCAACCCCCATGGGTACCCCAGGAAATGAAGCAGTGCTTGTTTACTGTAATAAACAAGTTCTGCTCTATGGGGTAAAATAGTACCCAGAACCAGAGTGCCTGGGTTTGAAGTCCTCAAGTGGGCAGCATAGTTATATATATTCTCTTCAAGACTAGTATTATCCTCGATGGGTGTGTGTGAAACCCTTTGAGTAATATATTTCTGCCAGACACTCTTCAAGCCTCATGTCTGGCATAAATATCTTGACCATTGGGTGAGATTTTCCCAACCCACATTCAAAACCCGCCATGGATAACTTATCTCCAACCCAAATGCCATTGTGACATCATTTGGGGTTGAAGAATGGTCATTTGCTACCTGATCTAGCTGAAAGGGGGTGAGTTTGATCATTGACAAAATCTAATTACTTATTCTAAGAGAACGACAAAAAGTGTAGTACATACCCAGATGTATACTTGGAAAATGAATGACACACTGCATCAAGATAGGTTTACGCTGTTGAAGCGATGAGACAATGCTGAAATGGCACGTTAACTGTGCTCCTGACATTTAGGTACTTTTACATTGTGCTCTATTTGTGGATGAGATACGCCTGTCCCACCTATGTATTCACAGGCTCAGTGTAGTAAGATTTAACCCTTTGAACCCTAACCATATCTTCCAAGTTACAGTAATTCGAGTTCATATTCATTACCTGGGGGTGCATCATTCAATATTTTCAATATGCTGCCGTTAGACTGCATGTTGAAAGTATTGATTGGTTACCCCATACATTCACTGAACAGAAATCCAACTTGGTGAAATTATGATGTATCATGTTCAGGATCGGAATAGTGGCCTTAAGGGTTCAAAGGGTGAAATCAATCATCTGTTTGTTTCTGAAGTGAGTTGATCAATATGGTCCAGCATGTTAGTTCATGTTGTTACATCTTAAATTTTGTAATTCGTCAACTTTTAGCAAAATTAGGATTCCCTCTAAAATGAAAAGTCCTTGAATTGGGGCCCTTCCTTGAGAAGTGCTTGAATTTGTCTCTATGTTTGAAAAGTTCTTGATTTTCCACCGCCTGTTTTGAAAAGTACTGCAGTTTATTTCACGAGTTTCTGTCAGTAATCTGATAATATTCTGTGATGTAATACACTTTTGGAAAGGGCTCATAGAGCCCTTTCCAACAATGTGTTACAGCCCAGCATTTCATCGTCATGTCTCTATAACTGTAGGTTTTATCATCATTACAAAGTAAATCATGGTTCAGGAAGACTTAAATTAATAAAATGGCATGTTAAGTAAAGATATTTGTCAAAGATCAAAGAATGTAGGTGAACAAACAATTGGTCATACCGGGGGTATATCTTTTTAGGTGAATGGCAGGTGAATGAAATGATCGTTCGCTCAGTTTGTACAGCCTGGTAGTCATTGAAAATCATTGGCAAATTCCTTGAAAAGTGCTTAAATAGTACTTGAATGTGATTCCTGAAAACATTGGGAACCCTGAAAAAGATCACATTCCTTTATGGTGTGTTTTACTAATTTTCTGTTGCTGATTCATATTTCTTTCTGTGGATTTAGACATAGATTGAATGATAAAGGATTATCAGAGCAATTCACATTCAACAATTTCTTCACATCACTTGAACATAAAATGCGAGAGAGAGAAAGAAAAAACACTAATTCTGTTAAATAAAAAATAGCTTGGAATTTCTAGATACCAGATTGCATGCTGTTGAGAATTTATAAATGGAAAGCAGTTTCCATTCTTAGCATCATTGGTAGAGCTCATGCTTTAATATTAATCCTTTACCCAATGCAGATGATATTAAAATTTATTTATTTAATTTTTGCTTTTTCAAATTTTTCAAAAAATTCAACAAAACCATTTCATGTGACTCCTCATTGGAACAAGCTTTTATATATATGTTTTTCAACTTTAATATTAATATTAATCCCTTACCCAACCCAGACGATTTCAAAATTTATTAACCCTTTGAACCCTGATGGTATCTTCCATATCCGTGCAAGGACAGCAGTTGGAAGAGTCCATTTTCATTATGATGTGACAGACCAATTAATATTTTGAACATGCAGCTCTGTGGCTGCACGTTGAAAATATTGATCGGGCTACCCCACACATGCACTTGGCACCCATCTTACTTAATGCAATTCTGACGTCTCATGTTCTTTGGCCCCAAAAAAGCCTCTTGGGTTCAAAGGGTTAATTTAGTTTTTGTTTTTTCAAATTTTTCAAAATATTTCAACAAAACCATAATTATGTGACCCCTCATTGGAACGAGCTTATACATATATTCTTTCAACTGTTTAATTTGTAAGTTACGTGGGCATATTCGGCTGATTCATTAGGTAAAGAGATAATGTACTGGCAGAGCTTGCACTTGCCGCAGTGAAATTATTTTTCATATTAATATGGCAGTATCATTGTTAAAACTTGCAAGGGGCATGAACTTTATTTATTTTGATTGGAATCTGAAAATATTTTTCAAGTGTGTCAAATAAATATTCTTTATTATTAAATGAAAAAAAGCATGTCCAAAGAGTACGAAGCCTCTATCATATGAGATCTTTTCTGTGAAGGCCTGATTGTGCCTACAGGATTGTATCTAAATATTGTTTGTAAATTGTTCATATAATGCCTAGCATCTGATTTAATATTCTACTTTGTAGGCCATCAAGTTGGAGAGTCGCCACCAAGGTAGAAATCGATATATGGCTGTGGTCTCTACTATTGGAAGACAGGATACAGAGGAATCGGTCATACTAGGAATTGACTGTAATGAAGATGTGAAAATTGGACTTGTTCTTCCTATATGGGCAGATACAAAACTTCGCTTGGATGGTGATGGGTGAGTTTTTGCTTTTTAGTGTCTAATGTGAACTGTAAAGGTACTGTACAATTAAACACTATTTGTCGATTTGTCCACAGAGCTTTCTGTTCCTGTGTCTGTCCTCCATGCTACCACTAGGGATCTGCAAAGCTTTAACTCACTGTTGACATTGATTGTCTGATTAGGGTTCAACATCAAATCAGCTTTCCAACTTGTACATTTTTTAATTGGGTATGTCATGTTTTTTCACGAGGAAATGATGACACACAAATGTCTTTTATTACACAGCTGTTCTATATAATCCCCATCTACAGCAACACTAAACCAAGCAGACAATTAAAATCGGTTCCACACATATATGTGCAACGGAAATCGTTGACAGACTATTTTTAAATAGAAGTGAAATTTCACTGGAGTTTTCTACAAAATGTGTAACGCTATTACAATTTTAATCCCTAGCGATAGTTGAAAATCGCCCCCTGAGTTCTGACGTATTCTATGTGGCAGTAGGCACATAGAACACATCAGAACTCAGGGGACAAAATAGTAACACAAGTTCCCCTTGCAAATTTGGTTGTCATTACAATGTGTTGTTTTTAGCTTAACTTGACAAAGTCAAGATAAGCTATTGCCATCACGCTTGCGGAAGTCTGTGAGTCTGTTAGTCTGTTTGCATTTTCCTTTAGCACAGGCTACACCCCGCAGTTCTTGTCTGATCGTCACGAAATTTCATATGCAGGTTTGGGGTCATGTCTAGATGAGAACGTCTCCTTTTGGTCGCGATCGGTCAACCGGTATGGCTGCCCGAGCCCGAAAACCATTAGCACAGTCTACAGATCGTATTTATGAAGGGATTTTATTGTAACTTGGTAGGATGCCTCTGTATAATGCCTAGATGAGAACGTTCCCTTTTGGGCATGATCTGTCAACCGTGATGGCTGCCCAAGCCCGAATCCCAAAATCTTTTACCACAGTCCTCAGATCATGTTTAATATGGAGAGATTTCATTGTAACTTGGTAGGATGACTCCTTATGATGTCTAGATGAGAATTTCCCCATTTGGGCGTGATCTGCCAACCGTGATGACTGCCCGAGCCCAAAACCCGAAAACCTTTAGCACAGTCTACAGGTCATATTTATTGAGGATTTTCATTGTAACTTGGTGGGTTGACTTCATATAATGTCTAGATGAAAAAGTCCCCTTTTGGACGTGATTGGGCAACTGTGATGGCTACAGGGGCCCGAAGCCTGAAAACCTTTAGCACAGTCTAGAGGTCATATTTATGAAGGGATTTCATTGTAACTTGGTAGGATGACTCCAAATAATGTCTAGATGAGAAAGTCCCATTTTGATCGCGATCATTCAGCCTTGATGGGTGCCTGAGCCCAAAAACCTTTAGCATAGGCAAAAGGTCATATTTATGGAAGGATTTCATTGTAACCTGTTAGGTTGACTCCATATAATGCCTAGATGTTGACATCCCCTTTTGGTCGTGATTGGTCAACTGTAATGGCTACAGGTGCCCGAAGCCCGAAAACCTTGAGCACAGTCTACAGGTCATATTTATGAAGGGATTTCATTGTAACTTCGTAGGATCACTCCAGATGATGCCCAAATGAGATTGTCCCCTTTGGTTGCGATCATTCAACCATGATGGCTGCCTGTGCCCGAAGCCCGAAAACCTTTAGCACAATCTACAGGTCATATTTATGAAGGGATTTCATTGTAACTTGGTAGGATGACTCCAAATAATGTCTAGATGAGAAAGTCCCATTTTGATCGCGATCATTCAGCCTTGATGGGTGCCTGAGCCCAAAAACCTTTTGCATAGGCAAAAGGTCATATTTATGGAAGGATTTCATAGTAACCTGTTAGGTTGACTCCATATAATGCCTAGATGATGACATCCCATTTTGGTCGTGATTGGTCAACTGTAATGGCTACAGGTGCTCCGAAGCCCGAAAACCTTGAGCACAGTCTACAGATCATATTTATGAAGGGATTTCATTGTAACTTCGTAGGATCACTCAGGATGATGCCCAAATGAGATTGTCCCCTTTGGTTGCGATCATTCAACCATGATGGCTGCCCGTGCCCGAAGCCTGAAAATTTTAGCACAGTCTACAGGTCATATTTATGAAGAGATTTCATTGTAACTTGGTAGGTTGACTTCATATAATGTCTAGATGAGAACGTCCCCTTTTGGACACAATTGGGCAACTGTGACGGCTACAGGGGCCCAAAGCCCGAAAACCTTTAGAACAGTCTACAGGTGATAATTATGAAGGGATTTCATTGTAGCTTGGTAGGATGACTCCAAATAATGTCTAGATGAAAACGTTCCCTTTTGGTCGCGATCATTCAACCTTGATGGCTGCCCGAGCCCAAAAACCTTTAGCATAGTCTATAGGTTGTATTTATGGAAGGATTTCATTGTAACTTGTTAGGTTGACTCCATAGAATGCCTAGATGATGACATCCCCTTTTGGTCGTGATTGGTCAACTCTGATGGCTACCGGTGCCCGAAGCCCAAAAATCTTGAGCACAGTCTACAGGTCATATTTATGAAGGAATTTCATTGTAACTTCGTAGGATCACTCCAGTTGATGTCCAGATGATGTCCAGATGAGAATGTCCCCTTTTGGTTGTGATCATTCAACCATTATGGCTGCCCGAGCCCGAAGCCTGAATACCTTTAGCACAGTCTGCAGGTCATATTTATGAATGGATTTCATTGTAACTTGGTAGGTTTGACTTCATATAATGTCTAGATGAGAACGTCCCCTTTTGGACACGCTTGGGCAACTGTGACAGCTACAGGGGCCCGAAGCCTGAAAACCTTTAGAACAGTCTACAGGGCATAATTATGAAAGGATTTCATTGTAGCTTGGTAGGATGACTCCAAATAATGTCTAGATGAAAACGTTCCCTTTTGGTCGCGATCATTCAGCCTTGATGGCTGCCCGAGCCCAAAAACCTTTAGCATAGTCTATAGGTCGTGTTTATGGAAGGATTTCATTGTAACTTGTTAGGTTGACTCCATATAATGCCTAGATGATGACATCCTCTTTTGGTCATGATTGGTCAACTGTGATGGCTACAGGTGCCCGAAGCCTGAAAATCTTGAGCACAGTCTACAGGTCATATTATGAAGGGATTTCATTGTAACTTCGTAGGATCACTCCAGATGATGCTCAGATGAGAATGTCCCCTTTTGGTTGCGATCATTCAACCATGATGGCTGCCCAAGCCCAAAGCCCGAAAACCATTAGCACAGTCTTTAGTTCATATTTATGAAGGGATTTCATTGTAACTTGGTAGGTTGACTTCTTATAATGTCTAGATGATAACAGCCCCTTTTGGACACCATTAGGCAACTGTGACGGCTACAAGGGCCTGAAGCCCGAAAACCTTTAGCACAGTCTACAGGTGATATTTATGAAGGGATTTCATTGTACCTTGGTAGGATGACTCCAAATAATGTCTAGATGAGAACGTCCCCTTTTGGTCACGATCATTCAGCCTTGATGTCTGCCCGCGCCCAAAACCCCAAAACCTTTAGCATAGTCTATAGGTCATATTTATGGAAGGATTTCATTGTAACCTGTTAGTTTGACTCCATATAATGCCTAGATGGTGACATCCTCTTTCGGTCGTGATTGGTCAACTATGACGGCTTCAGGGGCCCCAAGCCCGAAAACCTTGAGCACAGTCTACAGGTCATATTTATGAAGGGATTTCATTGTAACTTCATAGGGTCACTCCAGATGATGCCCAGATGAGAATGTCCCCTTTTGGTTGCGATCATTCAACCATGATGGCTGCCCGAGCCCAAAGCCCAAAAACCTTTAGCACAGTCTACAGGTCATATTTATGAAGGGATTTCATTGTAACTTGGTAGGTTGACTTCATATAATGTCTAGATGAGAACGTCCCTTTTGGACGCAATTGAGAAACTGATGGCTACAGGGGCCCGAAGCCCAAAACCTTTAGCACAGTCTACAGGCTATATTTATGAAGGGATTTCAGTTTAACTTGATAGGATGACTCGTTTTGGAATAATTTCACTGTAACTTGGTAACTTATATACGTTAATTATGAGGGCCTCATACATTAACTGTGAGGTCATATTAATCCACCCCTCAGCTCTTTAGTACAGTGTAAACCTCATATTATTTATATCAAAAACATAGCATACAGGGAACAGAAATGAACATATTCCCAATTATCACAATTCTTGTCTTATTTCATAATCCTTTCACAAACATTGAACATTATCCTTTTCATCAAACACAACACACAAGTTAAGCTACAGTGTCATTGACACTTTCATTGTTGATAGTTGTCAAATGAATTACTGAGTGTCCTTCTAATAATTGTTTTTATAGATGTGAAGGCATATAATAAACACAGAACGACACACGTGCTTGAATGGGTGAATTGATATGGAAGGATAAAAGGCGAGACCTGCTGCCTCTTGTTTTATCCTTCCGCACTGGCATTCGTGCCATATCAACCCATTCATTCTGTGTATTTATCAGCGGAATCATGCTGCAGAAATAAATGAATAGTTGCCTGTTGCATTTTTGGTTCATTCAGGTTATCGGCATGTCTGCCTTTCTGTATGTATCGGTCTGATCACCAGTAATGATAATATTTCCCATGCTCCACTTTATAAGTGCTGTTGTAACAGTGTAACTTGTAACCTCTGCATTTGGGTACTCACTCAACCTGTGGCCTGCACAAGCTGAAACAGAATGCCAATTTGGAAAAAATCCCAGGTGATTTCATGAAATGGTTTCATGCACTCTTCAGTTTTTATACAATGACAGGTGATTGCATGAAAATAGTTTCACTATATTCATTCTTTATTATGCCCCCGATCTCCTCAGAAGGTTTGGTTGGCATATGGTCAATGTCTCCAATCCATACGGCTGGCCATTCTTATGTCTGTATGTCTCTATGTCCATACACACATTTTGTATTATAACTTTGGAATCAGCTGTCAGATTTTGATGTCTTTTGGTATGCTGATAGACCAGCATGAGGGAAAGAATATCCTCAAATCGTGGGTTTATCCTACACATTCATACCAGAGTTATGGTCCTTGTAGGACTCTGAAAATAATAGACGTTTTGCATTATAACTCTGGCATCAGTTGTCAGATTTTGATGTCCTTTGCCATGATGATAGACCAGCATGAGGGACATGATATGCACATCTCAGAGGTTTTGTCCGTACATTCCTACCAGAGTTATGGCCCTGGTTACATTCATTTAGAAAACTCTCTGTATGAACATTTTGCAATATAACTCTGGCGTAGGTTTGGATTTTGACATCCTTCGGTGTGGTGATAGACCATGCTGGGGGAAATGATATCTGCATAATGTGGGTTACACCCATGCATATTTACCACAGTTATCACAATTATGCCCCCCTCTAGGCTTTTGTATTGCCCATGTTGACATTGCTGGAGGGGTCATATGCAATTCTTCACGTTACACTGTTTTCTTGTTCATTTATATAATTTCATACAATGACAGGTGATTTCAGGAAAATGGTTTCATGCACTATCTTCAGTCTATTCATTTATAGATTTTCATACATTTTTAACAAATGACCATCACTCTATATAGGAAATTTCATCCTCATAAGTTCATGTTGCTCTTTGACATAATGTGAGTTTCTTGGCTTCACAAAAGAACTATTTGTGATATTATTTGCACAAAGGTGAGAATTTCCCAAGGCTAATGTGTTATTTTCGTCTCCTTTCACTGTTTTGTTTTCAGAGAATAACTCTCAACTTTTGTCTGAGAACATTAGATATCGGGTATGATAATTTAGCAATAAAACCCTGTTCAGCCTGTTCTTCCTACACTCTTTCTGCATGCTTTCTGATTTGTTTTAGATTTGATGTCGACATCAGATTCCTGATTTGATTGGAGATTCAATTTGAGGATGGAAATTTTAATTTGCGGAGTCCTAGTTACTACCTCTCCGTCTCCTACAGTTTTTTTGTGGAAGTTTCAGATATGACTCATTGCTATTTCATGTACATATAGGTTATTACCACCATGTGGGTTTCTGAAATGGTGTAATGTAGTAAAAACATCATTTCTGGGCATATATCGATGAGTCCATTAGGAGACAAGTCGATGTATGACCCAGAGCCAAGGTCTTCAGGACACCATCTTGGAAACTTAATGTGTGTCTTATGATATTCATCCCTTTCTTGACTTGTTTGCATAATAAAGGGATTGGATACAGTTTTTAATGGAACCTGATAATCATTTAGCATCTATGAATGGACTTTTTATGAATGAAGATCATGTTTTGCATTCTTGCACTATGCATGATGTAATCCTCATTCATTGTTCTACTTGTACAATAACCCACTTTCATTGATCTGGTGATTTATTTATCATTTAATTGCAATTATCAAAAACGATGGCCTCGGCACAATTTGAGTGAAGTTTAAAAAAAGTTCTTTTTCTGAATCAAATGATTTTGACTGTGCAGTAGTTGCTACCCTCAATACAGATTTGTATTTTGTTTAGCCGTTTGTACTTGTATTGAGGGAAATACACATTTTTATACTATAAACCAATGGCCCAGACTAGCTGGTGCAAACTAAATGTTATTAAGGGCCAAACACAAATTTTGAAACCCCCAATCCCCAAAATTTGCTTGCAAAACCAAAAATTAAAGTCCTATCTGGTCCTGTATACTTTTACCCTCCGTGCATGCGCAACCATTAGGAAGTGACTGAAGTTGGCACCAACATCATTTTCTTTGTTTGGCCCTTCAGTCAATAACAATGTTCTGACATCTGTGCTTTGAAAATCTACTTTTTGAGGATGCCAGACACAAATCAGTGCAAGAATTGGTGGATCCAAGGCTGTTATTGGATGATGGAAGTGAACAACGGTGGTTTCATACGTTCAGGGCTGTAACTTTATAATAATTATAAAATTATTTCATGTTTCCCAATTTCGGGACATTCGCCTGACGTCATCATTTTTACAAATGATTTTTCCACTGTTTGTTGAGTATTCCTTCCCTATCCTTCCATGAACCCTTCCTGTCAAACTCCTAAGCTTTTTGACTAATTTTTATTGAAAATTTTTATTAAATTTCTTGGGAGTTTAACGTGTATTACAGAATAATTATTCTGTTTATCCCCATGGTTACGCCCTCACCCTAGGGGTATTAGGTCGTTTAGTCTTGCATCTTCTATCCGATGTATCATTTTTTCTTTGTATGAAGATCTAGCTTTGCATCTGGTAGCATCAAATTGGTTATTGACTTTGGTCCTTTTTGTGTGCCTGATGTCTTGTTTCCGGTTTTTATATGCCCGTTTTGAAAAAAACGGGTCGTATTATGGTATACCGCTGTCCGTCTGTCCGTCCTTTGTCCATCCAGTCATATATCGTACGATAACTCAAGAATGCTTGGAGAGATTTTTGTGATTTTTGGGTATGTGGTGTATATTGATGGGGGGAAGCACCCTTTCGTTTAGTGTCGCCGTTCGATTAGTCATTCCAGAGTTATGGGACTTTATTACTTAGAAAATTGTTGATTTTTTACACGTCGTACGATAACTCGAGAACGCTTTGACGGATTTTCGTGATTTTTGGGTAGGTGGTGTATATCGATGGAGGGAAGCTCCCTTTCGTTTAGTGTCGCCGTTCGATTAGTCATTCCAGATTTATGGGACTTTATTACTTAGAAAATTGTTGATTTTTTACACGTCATAGGATAACTCGAGAACGCTTCGAGAGATTTTCACGATTTTTTGGTAGGTGGTTTATGTTGATGGAAGGAAGCTCCCTTTCGGTTGGTGTCGCCGTTCGATTAGTCATTCCAGAGTTATGGGACTTTATTTTTCACATGTCGAACCATAACTTGAAAATGCTTAGAGAAATTTTCATGATGTTTTGGTTGCAAGTATATGTTGATAGAAGGAATCTCCCTTTCGATTTGTGTCGCTGTCCGATTTGTCATTCCAGAGTTATGGGACTTTATTCATCAAAATATAGGCAATTTTCCACATGTTGGACTTTGAGCAATTTTCATGATTTTTTGGTGGCAAGTATATGTAACCTGACAAGTACACATGTATACTCATATTGTGTGGTTCCCTCTTGTAATTATTAATGGGCGTATCATGCGCTCATGGCGCAGCTGTTTATTCTTTTGACGTTGTTTACATTGACAACGTCCTCAATATGTGTAGTATTTCATATTATATTGCAGAATAATTGTTGTAGGATTCATTTATTATTATTCCTGTAGTGTAGCTCAAAAAAAATTGGATTTTGTCCACACTTAGGCTCTGTCGGGATGCCTTTGGGCTCGTAGGTTCTCTTTGGGAACTTGGGCTTTTTTTTTTAGTGAGGTTCCTATGTGGGGCCTCTTCCGCGATATAATATTTTTCAGTTTCTTTTTATAGAGGAACATGAACATGGTGCTGATACTGTGACATCAATCCAAGTGTGTTACCGTCTTCATGCTCGGTTGAGCTAAAGAGGAAATAGAGCTAGCTGCAGGGTGCTCATACATAAGCAAGGGATCCTTGCAAGCAGCTAGCTCGACCGGGAAAGCGGTTACTCTGTCTGGGGAGGCGTAACACTGGGTAAGTCCATTGCGGTTGAGGGAAGTGTGTAGATGTGGGTAGAGTGAGCACCTTAAAATAAACGCTCATCCAGTGATGACGGAAATAGGGAGGAAGTCGGCAAGTTTCTTTTAGGGAGACTCGGTGAGGTCTAATATGACCTCAAGCGGGAGAGGCCCCTCTCTAACCCACCAACATTTGGGGCCAAATGTTGTTTTGAGAAACTTGCACGACCCAGAGCATATGTGCCCCCATCGATCGGGATGCTCCATCTAGTCTGCAGCCGGGGTCGGCTTCAGTCAGGACTTCCTCTGCTACGTTACACAAGCCGGAACCAAGTTTTCTTTTCGGGAGGCCTGGCGAGGTCTGATGAGACCGCGAGCGGGAGAGGCCTCTCTCTAACCCAACAACATTTGGGGCCAAATGTTGTTTTGAGAAACTTGTACAAACGGAACATACGTCCAACCACTGCTCGGGACGCTCCGTCAAGTCTACAGCTGGGGTCGGCTTCAGTCACGGCTTCCTCCACTACGTTATTAAAGCACACAGACCGCAGTCTAGCTACTTGACTTCAGATATCCAGCCACTTGCGCAAAGACAGAGCCATTCTTCGCCGTGAAGTCGGACCATACAGTAGCTAGCGCTCCGAGGCATCAATCAATGGGTCGTTCGGAGAAGAGATATACCTCCGGATCTTCGTCCCAGGAGCAGCAAGCGGCACATAAGACGGAAGACTGCTGCTCCACAACCCTCGGTAACGGACTGGCTGTCGCAGATCGCGCAGCAAATCGCAACATCCCAGCATATGCAAGAGCAGTTTCCCGCAGACTCAGGTGAGCTGTCGGACAGTGCTGGGTCGGTCCAGTCATCTGCCGATGCAGATGCCAGTGACCAGATGTCATAGCTGATTCAGTCGGATGGTGAAAGGGACTAGGAAGAGGATTACCCTTCCCTTTCGGAACAGTTTATGAAGTTATGGACTTCATTCATCAGTAATGTTTTGAATCTGTTCAAACTGATCAGCTTGCAGCTACTACTATAGAGGATTAGCTACCCGACTTTGTATAGCCACAGTTGTCCGAAGACAGAGCATTCTTCAACTGTGAAGTCGGACCATCCAGTAGCTAGCGATCCAAGGCATCGATCACGGGACGTTCGGCAAAGACATGAGCAGGCCGGGATGAAGATCTGTCCCTACCTGCATCATTTGATATATGCTCGGATGTACTTCCTCCGGATATTCTTCCCAGGGGCAGCGGCGAAGAACAGAAGACCGCTGCTCCTCAAGTACAAGGACGTTCGGAGAAGATATGAGTGGGCCGTGGATGAAGAAATGTCCCTACCTGCATCCTTATATATATGCTCCGAAATGCTACCTCTGGATATTCGTCCCAGGGGCAGCGGTGAAGATACAGATGACCGCTGCTTCTCAAGCCTCGGTAACGCAAATGCTGTCGCTGATCGCGCAGCTAATCGCAGCATCCCAGCAACTGCAAGAGCAGCCTCCCACAGACTCCTGAGGTGAGCTGTAGGATGGTGCTGGGTTGGTCCAGTCATCTGTACACGCAGATGCAAGGGACCGGACGTCCTAGCTGATTCAGTCGAATGATGAAAGGACGAGGAAGAGAATTTCCATTCCCTTTCGGAACAGCATTAGGTAGCGATGGACTGCATTACTATCCTGCATCTGCTACACCTGATCAGCATGCTGCGTCTATTATAGAGAAACCGCTGTCGTCTCTGGAAGCAGACTAGGTGCAGAGGAAAGAGGACGTTCTTTACATTCCGACACTATCTAGACAGGTGTAGCAGGCCTTCGGCCGCGTTGACGACGCCATATTCTACCTCTCTAATGCTAGGAGGAAGGCGGTTTCTTATCGACATCTTCAAGAAATATACTGTTCCTTGGACAACGTTCATTTATAACGGTTGGAGATGTACAGAGAGCTCATCTGCGATTAAATGATCAGACCGGGGATGGAAAAATGTTCCTACCTGCATCATTTAATATACACTCTGAATTGATGGAATGTGTTATCTCATCAAATAAGCGAATCTGGATGTGGTGTCCTACACAGATCACCTTACCAGAGCTATGACGCAAGGTTTCAATGGGAAGGAATATGAGGATGTTGTTCCTTGCTAAGAGTTCTTTCCAGGGCAGTCATGTATGCCACTTTCAACTCCGCACTGACAGTGGAAAATTTGGAGTTGGTAAGACATGATGCTGCCCTTGCGTCATCATCACTTTTAGATGACAAGGTGAAAAGCTCTCTCCGAGTTGCTCTGGTCACCGGAAATACACTATTTGACGACAAGCTTGAGCTGCTATATAAGCAGGCTACAAGAAGGCTTCCAGAGAACTGCTATTGAAGTAGGTGTCTCATCAACACACTTCAGCAGACTGGGGTAAGCGAGGCTGTTCCACTTCTAAGAAAGCATCAAGAGAATGTCTCGTGTGGGAGATAACCCTCTTATATTTACTCCGGAGGTCGTCGAAGCGATTTGGGAAAGGGGCATACGTCTGATCAAGGCTATGGATCAGACCCCCCTAGGCCATCGATTAATGGAAGGTATTCATGAGAGACTGGAAGTTAATCACAGAAGTTCCTGTCAAAGAGAGTCTCTACAAGTAAAGGTAAAACTCTCTTATTGGAGGGAACTATTGAGATCGACGAGACGGGTTGCTTCGTGGGGAGAACGTAATTTCTCCTTCTGTAAGCTTCGTAAGTCGTACAGGTGATGGATATGACCTCTATTGTTTATCAGTGGACGAAAGGTTATCAACTTCACAAGAACTGGACGTTAATATTGGAAGTTCCTTCAAAGAGAGTCGCTCCTAAGGGAGGTTAAAGCTCTCTTATTAAGGGAACAATTGAGGTCTTCGAGAATAGATTTCTGTAAATCCACTTGGCGGTAGGTTATCAGCATCGCAATAAAGTGGATAATATTGCGGAAGATTGTGGATGAGAATAGTCTCGGCAGGCCGACTGCTATCAGCCTGAGCAAGCTTCACTTACAAGAAATACTTGTGGGACAATCTTCCAAGAGAGGCTTTCCTTCTGGAAGTCCAAGTTCCTATTGAAGAAAAGCATTAGATGTCGTCAAAATTATTCTCCAGTTTTTTATAATCACCTGTTTCTCATCCTGTATCAGGAAGGATAGTGCATAGATAGGCTGAGATATTCCTTGGCAGCAAGGCAGTTATGTGATTGTGGATGCCATGGTAGCCTTATGTATGGTTACAGCGGTCTTTTGGGAATTATAGCTGTTAGGAGGATGGCTCGTCATTCCCCAATTGCGTGATGATGAACAAGTCACTAATTACACTGAGATATCGGTCTTCACGGAGAAGAAAACTTCTAGCTACGTTAGTTAGGCTCTGACTGCTGTCTTTTGGGAATAAAACTGAAAAGAAGTACTGTGCTTTTCGGTTTGTTTTTTTCCCAGGTGTCATAGACTTAAGTCTTATTGTTTACACCATTGTAGTCTTAACTAGAATTATGAGCGAGATTTTTCAGTATTATGCAGTGACATAACTGAATTAAAAATCCCTTAATATTGGGAATTTAGGGTTGTTTATTTAACAGTTTTTCATTCCCTACCTTGTGCAATGATAGTTGTAAGTCTCCAGTCACTGAGCCTTCAGGGTCGCAGCTTACACCAATATATCTGTCTTAGCTTTATTGTCTTCACGTATAGGAAGACCTTTAGCTGCTTAGCTAGGATGAGTTTGTTGTCCTATAGGACATAATACCATTTGTTAGAGGAGGTTATTCTCTTCCAATCTGTACGGTTTGGTGTGAGTTATTATGAAAATACAGTGTATTTGTTATGACTATCACAAGAACGATTCAAGTAATGCAGGTGAGGGGGGTTCGATATGAAATTTTCATCGAATCCCCCCCTCTCCCCACCGCCAATGTGTTAAGAGGCGATTACAGAACAGGACGTAGTTTCCTTCCCACAAGCCTTGTATGCATTTAAGTATTTACATGCCTTTCATGCCTTATCGATTGGTGGCTGGGTGGTGTTCTATGGCGACCTCATGGGCACATCCACTTTTTAGTTGATTTGTTTCCTGTGGTTGTTCGTTATAAGTCATATACGAGCATATGATTCATTATCAATAAATTGCTAGCCTTTGTGCACTGGTTTGTCTGACAAGTCAGTTAACTGGTATTCTAATTATTACATGCGAGATTCAAGGCTCGCATACATAATATGTGTTTATTAGGCACACGCATTATTGTATGTTATGGACCTCAGAAAAAATAATGTATTTTGGGGCGGTCCGTGACGAGTCTGTTAATCATAGCTCGATCCATTTCTAAATCCAGTTATATAGTTTCAGTACACTTTTTACAAGGAAATCGAATGGAGATTTCTATGTATTCGGTACATGTATATTTGTACGTCTGGGAGTATTATTTATTGGAATTAATTGTACACCTGAATGGGGTCACCTATGGGTTGCCTTGAAAGTGTGTCTACTCTCCAGAGACCGTTCATTGATATTCTTTTGGACAAGTGTATTTTGTATATATTTATCACCGGTTTTTGACGTATCTTCGTATGCCAACTCTGGTATTCATTAAGAAGTGCGCAATTAATTACTGGGATTGACGCTATAGCCTCAGCTTCTGAAGTGGCATTAAGCACCTATTTTATTAATAATAATTAATATCTGAGTGCCTGTTCGATGAATATATATTGTTAATTGGTACCACTTTTACTGATTCCAGAGCTCTCCTCTCTTTGTTATACGCCTGTTTGAAAAACAGAACGTATTATGTAAATGGTCTCGCCGTCCGTCTGTCCGTCCATCTGTCTGTCCATCTGTGGACACATTTCGTTTCCGTACGATAACTTTAGTTGTAGTGGTTTGAGCTGAGTTAAATTTGGCTTATGGATTTAGTACAACAAAATACAGGTTGGGTTCGATTTCCGTCTTTAGTAGCCCATTTTTAGTAGAGTTATAGCCCTTTATTTATGAGAATTTTGCCCAAGTTCTTGTTTCCGGACGATAACTTTAGTTGTAATCATTTGAGATGAGTTAAATTTGGCATGTGGATTTAGTACAACAAAATACAGGTTGGGTTCGATTTCCGTCTTTAGCGGCCCATTTTTATTTACATATGTTCTCACTCTCTTGGGCAGAACTCAGTCAAAAGTTCTTACATTTCAATAATATTTGGTATACAGCTTGACATGTATTTTGAGGGTAATGTCCCTCAGTCTGTATAGCAAGGAGACTAGGGGACATTACCCTCAAAATACATGTCAAGCTGTATTTTTATTTTGTGTATCCCCCATTACATGAGATACAGCACTTGGCACTGTCAACAGTTCAATGGAACCCTGTTAATTGAATAGCCACTTTGCCAATGAAAATTATTCTATTAATATGAGTATTCAGTTAACAGATTTTGGTCACTTTCCTGTATTCTAGAGATAAACTGTGCATTTATTCTATTATATCTTGTTTGACAAAGCTCATAGAGCTCAGACAAAAACATATAATAGATTAGTTGTCTGTGTTGGATGTACTGAGGCCAAATATGTCTATAAACATAGGGAATTTGGTGATTATCACTGATTATCAAGGAAATTTTTCGACATATTACAAAATTTTCATTCAGTTAACAGGAGTCTACTCTATTACCTAAATGCTATTAACATGTCTAAATTGTACTTGACAACCAAAAAAAAAACCGGGTGTATTTTGCCATGCCTCAGCGGTGCTCTTGTTTTTGAAGAAGATTCCTTCAAAAAAGGGGGGGGGGGGGGGTGGATTTCTTAAAATCTCCTCCGGCTTGATAGCGTATAACTATGAGTGAAGCTGTTTTGTCTGTAGATTATATCGAATCCTGGATACAGCTTGTTTTATTATTGTATTTGGCGTGGTTTGTGGAGGTTAACCTCTCACTCTCGAATACACCATCCTAATTTATGGGGCTTAGTCCGAACTAGCCTTTAAAATTGGGAACTTGTTACACCTAATTAGCATAGTCATTCATGCTAAGAATAAGGAATTACTGGAATTTGACTCCTCATTTATGATATGTCTTCTCTATTATTGTATAGAGAGACATACATGTAATTCCTTTTAAATTTAATTTTCCTTTCACCTTGGATTTCAGGCTTAGGAACTATGTTGGTCTGCTAATTCTGAAGTCCTAGGCCCTCTGCCTTTTTACGATTCAGCTAGTCTGGGCCATCGGTTTATAGTATAAAAATATATAAAATTTAAAGTAATTTTTTCTTTTTTTACTTACCAATGGCCCAGATGGGTATGGTCCTTCCATGAGTGGGCACTCATACCTCCCCGCTGAGTTATTATGTAGTAAGCTCATCTACAATGAATGATGTTAACGCCAGTTTCGGTCACTTCCTGATGGCTGCGCATGCGCGGAGGGTAAAAGTATGGAGGACCAGACAGGACTTTAATTTTTGGTTTTGCAAGCAAATTTTGGGGATTGGAGGGTTCAACATTTTTGTTTGGCCCTTAATAACATTTAGTTTGCCCCAGCTAGTCTGGGCCATTGGTAAGTATAAAAAATATACAAATTACTTTAAATTTTTCATTTTCTCTGTAAGATAAAGTGCATTTCATTTGATTGTATTCTTGTTGAAAGAATAAACCGAGAGAAAGAAGGCTTTATGTTTATCTGTCCATGTCTCTTTCCATCATACTATTGCCGATATCCTCTGCTTTACCAGGTAATCTAAATGCACTTACTTTGTGTTATTTACCCATTTCCAATGTACAGTGGAACTGGATCTCATTGGCTTGAACATAAGCACCGAGCCGCAAACCTCAGACCATGTTACCATCAATTCATTACAATAACTTTTAATGTGTAGCTTTTTGCTTGAGCACATAAAAACGTGTGACTTTCTACACAGTCATATGTCTAACACTTAAATCCCACTTGAACTGAGAAGAGAATTATGTACAAAATTAAAGTTACATGCAGTTTGAAAATGTACAAAATCAAATAAACATGAATAAATTTATGAACTACACGGCCTGAAATTAGTGCTAATGGCACAAAAATAATTGTTACTCTGCAGCTGAAATGTTTCGTGAATATTTGAGTACCAAAAAAACACACCATCTTTGAAAATTTTTCAAAAGAGTAACATAACGAAGTATACTTGATTATTTTCACTTTGGTGCCAGGAAGAAAGATGGCTCTGATTGGAAAATCTCTGCAGTCACAATATATTATGTTAGCTTTCCAGTATGACAAATTAATTACATGTATACAGGTCTTTGTCAGGGTACACAGCTCCATGTTCCCTATCAGAATCTTGTGCACCCTTCACAGCTCAGGGTACATAAAATTTTGACAGGGTACATGAAATTGTGTACCCCACCAAACACCGGTATAACTAACAATATTTTTGTGCCTTCCTCCCTCCTTTGTCTTTAATCAAATTCTGTTCTCAAGCTTAATCACTTTCCATCCTCATCTTTTTAATATAGTCATCATTATCTCTTCTCTAATATCTCATTGACTATCCAAGTTAAAATCCACACTTGTCGATTAATGTACTAAATGTACAAAACTTTTCATTAAATTTTTTGTCTTTTTATGTACATCATAATAAAGGGATGGAAACAAAAAAGAAATCTCTTACTTAAAGTTATTGTTTTTACTTACAGGGGTTTTAGTGTTTTTTGCATGGGAAAGCAACATATATTCAAACCAGTATCTGTGCAGGCTATGTGGTGAGTTTATTATAAAAATGATTATTGCTTTTGCTCATTGGTCCATTGCATAAAATTTTTGTAAATTATATGAGATTTGGTAGAGTGCTTGTAAAATATAATGATAATATTATGCTATGCCATGGTTCTTTAACCACTGTAGTCATAAAATTGTTTTGGTTACCAAATTTGTTCACATGGTATTGCCTTGTTACAATTGACGGGAGAGTGCCTAAAGGTGGAGATTTTTAACCCTTTACCCAACACACACAATATCAAAAATTTATTATTTTAAATATTATTTTTTCATATTTAGCAAAAATTTTTAGCAAAACCATATCATGTGACCCCTCATAGGAATGAGCTCATGGAGCTCTGTCAAATAAGATATAATGGAATAAATGCTAAGGTTATCTCAAGAATACAGGAAAGTGACACAATCTCTGTTAATTGAATACTCCTGTTAATTGAATAATGTGCATTGGCAAAGTGGCTATTCTATTAACCCTTTACCTAACGTAACGGCCAAAACCGGCCAGCGCTATTCTCAAAAATCGCCAATTAATTTTCATATTTTTTTTAATTTTTTGTCTCAAAAACATAGGTTATGATCCCTCGTTGGAACGAGCTTGTCAAGCTCGTTCCAACGAGGGGTTATAACCTATGTTTTTGAGACAAAAAATTAGTTATTCAAGAATTATTTTTGCAAGTGTCGTCTGCTTTTCAGGTTAGGTAAAGAGTTAACAGGAATCCACTGTATCACCTTTGGCAGACTGTTTACTCTCTTGCGTGACACTGTTTTGTGTTTAGGCATTTCATTCATATCATAATGTCAATCAGATGCATAATGACCTATCATATGCATTCTTACATGACATTCTTACATGTAGGCTTCCATGCATGGTTTATCTAGCACATTTCTCAGTGTCTGTATTGTACAGTGGAGCCCACTTAATTGGATATCTCTTAATTGTATATCCCTGTTAATTGAATATAATTTTTAAACACAAAACCATTTACCATACCTTCAGTACAAATTTGATCTGTTAATTGCATATGGGTTGTAGAATAAACTCCTGTTAATTGTATATAAATTTTTATAATATGTTGAAAAAATTACTGTGACATGCACCAAATTCCCCTTATTTATCAACCTTTTTGGCCTCACTACATCCAATACAGGCATTTATTCTATTATATCTTGTTTGACAGAGCTCTATGAGCTCTTCAAATGAGATATACCGTATTTACGCTAAATATTGGGCCACTCTAAATTTTGGGACACCAAACAATTTCGCCAAAATTAATTTTCTTTTCTGTTCTTATTTTGGGACACCTGGTCCCATTTTTCAGTGTTGTGGTTCGACCGTGGGATGGGTAAGTATGAGAAAGGTCAATGGTACCGGTAAGTACGAAAATACCAAATAAAAAGGAAAGGATATCGCTGGTATTTGGATGGTAAGTAATTTTAATAAATGGAAATAAAGAAAAGAATGATTTTGCTGGCGTTTGTTTTATTCTTCACAACTTCCCATCTCAAATTGTCCCCATGCTGATTATTACCGGCGGTGGATTTGAAAATACAGATATATTGTCCACATACCAAATCATCCAAATATCAAGTCCCGCATATCACGACTGTGGTATGGATAAGTATGAGAAAGGTCCTACCGGTAAGTACGAAAATACGAAGTAAAAAGGAATCCATTCGGAAAACAAAATTTTGTTGACAAACATGACCCACGTGGATTTTGAAGAGCAGGGCAGAAACTACTGGAGAAACTCAAGAGTCATTGGACGAATTTATTCCTACTTTTCCCAAATAAAAAAACAAGAAGTCGATTTATTCAATTAGATATATTTATTACAAAGTGAAAACAAATTTACACACAAACTGTCAATAAAAGAAATGAAAATCAATAAAAACATATTCAATCAAGTTTCACAAAACTGGAAATCCCAGTGGCAATGTTGCGAGATATGCAAAGCAAGTAGTCTCCCTTGATTCACGGAAATTCACAAAAGTATAAATTTTGTAAAAAATAGTGTGGACATTTATATGTGAAGGGTTCTAAAACTGATTTTGTTCAACCAACTTATTCATAACATAATAATCATTACGAGGCAATTAAATTTCTATTGTATACACACAGTACTAATATTCGTATTACTATAATCTAATAAGTTTATTTTCTGGAACACCCTGATAATGGCCAGCAGAAACACTGTCGCAAACAGAAAGTACAGGCTATGTCAGCACATGAGCTGCATCTTGGCTATATCATGGCATGAAAGAAGTGTGTGTGTGTGTGTGGGAGGGGGGGGGGTGGTGGGCCTCCACATAATACCATTTCGGCAGTTTTTAAAATTTCTAAAATGAATCAAGAAAATCACCGGAAAATTTTAGGTTCACGAGCAACTGCAGTGCAGCAATTCGAGAAAATTTTGCTGTGATTTTCTTGCTTCATTTTAGAAATTTCAAGAAGTACCGAGATGGAATATCTACTGAGATTTACAGGCAGTAAAAATTTGCCTTGCCCTGCTGTTATTTACTTATTTATTTATTGAGGTTTAAACTCATTTTCAGCATATGAGCCGTATCTTGGCTATATCATGACACGAAAGAAGTGTGTGTGTGTGGTGGAGGGGGGGGGGGGGGGGTGTTTGGTGGGCCTCCACATAATACCATTTCGGCAGTTTTTAAAATTTCTAAAATGAATCAAGAAAATCACCGGAAAATTTTAGGTTCACGAGCAACTGCAGTGCAGCAATTCGAGAAAATTTTGCTGTGATTTTCTTGCTTCATTTTAGAAATTTCAAGAAGTACTGAGATGGAATATCTACTGAGATTTACAGGCAGTAAAAATTTGCCTTGCCCTGCTGTTATTTACTTATTTATTTATTTATTGAGGTTTAAACTCATTTTCAGCATATGAGCCGTACCTTGGCTATATCATGACACGAAAGAAGTGTGTGTGTGTGGTGGAGGGGGGGGAGGGGTGTTTGGTGGGCCTCCACATAATACCATTTTGGCAGTTTTTAAAATTTCTAAAATGAAGCAAGAAAATCGCCAGAAAATTTTAGGTTCACGAGCAACTGCAGTTCAGCAATTCGTGAACTCAAAATTTTCCTGTGATTTTCTTGCTTCATTTTAGAAATTTCAAGATGTGCCGAGATGGAATATCTACAGTACTACGATTTACTGGCAGTCGTCGGGCAACTCATCATCTGACTCTAATAGCCCCCTGGCTTCATCCATAGACAGCATGTCGCCCACATCATAAAACTCCTCACAGGCGTCATCTAATTCTGCCACGGTTTTGAAAGGATTGTCCACGGGTAGCCACTCATCTGCCCTAATCATATTGTCCTCAGCACCATTCATGTGATTGTTAAGTCCACACACTTTGAATGAACGTTTTATCATTGTGGGCTGCTCAATTAGCTGATCAACAGCGTATTTGATCCAGTCAATTACTTGTTGTTTAGTGGCAGATTTAATCCTCTCTTCCTTATTGTCAACAATCTTTCTCGTTTCTGAGCTCATGTATTCTACCCACTTTGTTCGGAGATGTCCCTTTACTGGCTTGTTGATACTGACGTCTAGTGGTTGTAATTTGGAGGTACAACCACCAGGTATTATGGCTGACACAACATTGTTTCGCCTCAGAACCTTTTTGACACTTTCAGTGAGGTGTCCCCGGAAACTGTCCATTACTAAGAGAGATCTTTCTTTTTTTGTGTGAGGCACTAAAATGTCTTTAACCCACTGTTGCATCAGTTCCTCATCCATCCAGCCCTTTTGTTGAACACACACAATCCAATCACTGGGGATATTCAACTTTAATTGTCTCTTCCCTTTAAAAATTACCATGGGGGGTAAAACTTTACCGGCACTACTGACTGCCAACACCAGCGTTAAATGTCTTTTTTCTGCACCTGTTGTTCTTATGCGCACTGATTTCGTCCCCAGTCTGTCAATTGTTTTATTTGGTAATAAATCAAAATAAACAGGAGTCTCATCCATGTTAACGATGTAATCGTCTTCGAATTCATCCTCCCGTCTCTTATCTTTGATGTATTTCAGGAAACTTACAGTTTTCTCTTCTAAGTCTCGGGGCAATCTTTGTGCAAGTGATGTCTTAGCTCTTAATGTTAGTTCGTGTCGTTGCATAAATTTCACTGCCCACCCGAAACTGGCCTTGAATTCTGTGCATGTTTCAGCATTGTCTTTTCTTACAATTTCTCTTGCATAGATACATAGCGACTCTACCGAGACTGGTAGCTGGAGATCTCGTTGAATGAGTACCCACTCGGCAATTTTCTCGTCTATTTCCGAACCATATGTGACAGGCCTTCCACTCCTTGAAAGCTTTCCAGTTTTGCTCCTTTTTTCATCCTCTTTGAAATTAATTTTTGCCCAACGACCAATTGATGACTTCGGAATTTTCAATTTTATGGCAGCTTGTCTTGTACCCAGGAGTTTAGCAAGTTCCACTGCATTCTTTTTCTCTTTCACCGTGAATGTTTTATATTGTCCCCGGATGTTACCTAGATCTCGCTCTGTTTCGGTACAAGGTTGACATTCTGTTGTGTCTTCTATCTCAGAAGCTATTTTCTTTTTTGCAACTGTGGTAGGTTCATCGACTTCTTCTATTTTTCTTTTGAGTGGCCTTCCAACTGGTCTTTTAATTACTGGCTTTGCCGGTGCCAACTCTACAGTGGGTCTTGCTTCAGCTGCTGTTTTGTATCTGACTATGAATTTGTCCATGATGAAAACGTTAATGACAGTCGACTGCCAATCCATATTTTTATACACCAAAACGGTGTGTAAAAACAAGCCAACTTTTCTTTTGATGTCTTTTTTCATTGAGGTTCAAACCGCCATTTGATTGTTTGTATGTGTGTGTTTATAATGATCGACTTTTGTTTCTTAATACTCCTAACAAAACACGCACTTTGATGAGTTACCGACTTTTTGTAAATGTGTCACCGGGTAATTGCTGTTCAGGGAACTGATGTTCAGTACACTGTGACAGATTTTTAATCAACCGTAATGTTTGTTTTGGAGAGTGTTGTCGACACGTGTTGATACTGACGGCACTTCTGAAAAATGTTGTCATGTTTGCTTTACTTTACCAGTAGTTTGCAGAATTAGCCAACTAATTAATTAACAGTGAAAAGATCTTTCTTTTCATAAGAGATTACCCACACTTATGTGACGGATGGTAATTAAATCTCCCTCTTAATACTCGAAAATACCCACTGGTAAGTGACTACATTTTTATCTAATTTGAGTGCACGGGCTCTGTTTTTTATCGATTTTTTTTATTTACGCTGTGAAAATTGACCCTTATTTTTTCTATTTTCGAAATATTGGGACATTTGAAAATTTAATTATTTTTAACTGGCCCAATATTTAGCGTAAATACGGTAATAGAATAAATGCTCAGTTTACCTCCAGAACACAGGAAACTGACCAAATCCCTGTTAATTGTATACTCCTGTTAATTGAATAATTTTCAATGGCAAAATGGATATTCAATTAAGAGGATTCTACTGTATTGGGTAACGTTGAATACAAACAGCTGTTGTAGTATAATAATATTTTTATACTGTACCAATGACCCAGACTTAGCTGGTGCTAACTCCAACAAAACCAGGGCCAAACACAAATTTTGCCCCCCAATCCCCAAAATTTGCATCCAAAACAAAAAGAAATCATGTCCTAAAGGACCTCCATAGTACGCCTCTACTGCGCATGCGCAGTGACGCAGTCGTCCCGAAATTGGCGCCAATTATCATTCTCTGTTTGGCCCTTCATCAGTCAACATCTCGCTGATCTTTGTGCTTGTAAATCTCAGTTTAAAGGATGCCAGACATGTAATTTTTGGAGAAAATGTGATTCTAAGGAGGATAGAAGGAGGAGAGGAAAAAGAAGTGGCAAAAAATAATCAGGGCTGTACTTAAAATTTTTTGATGAAATTATGTTAAGTTGCCTATTTTCGAGGCATGGGCCTCTTGTTGTCATTCTTGCTAATTGTTGCACTGCTTATTCAGTGTTTCCTCTCCCCTAGCCTTCTAAAGTCCCCCCTGGCAATTCTCCCATGCTTTTGGCATATTTTTGAGAAGTTTCATTTCTAAAATTTCCTGGGAGAGTTGCTTGGTTACAGAATGTTTTCTGTTATTTTCCCCATAGTTACGTTTTCACCCATGGGTGTATAACGTTTGTGTTCTGCATCTTCCATCTGATGTTCTACAGATTCTCCCCTGGGAGTCTCTGTTTTGCATCAGATAGAGTGTAATTGATGACTGATTCCGGGCCAGTTTTTTCAGTGCCTGGAGTCATGTTTTCTAGTGTGTTTACACTGTTTGTTTTCATTGGCAACAGCCTTTTTTGAGGGGGGCTGTTTGCCTTTGTGGTAGTTTATCTCATTATAAGATACATTTATATTATCCGAAAGTGTCTCATTAATTATTTTATATAAATTTAAAATTTTTGACCACACTTTGCCATCGGATCCATCGGGGCTCAACGTTACTTTTCAGCAACTTGGGCTTCTCTGAAAAAATATTTTTTCAAAATTATTTTGTTTTGCAATTGTTTTTTCATTTATTAATGGATCATGTTATTATGTATCTTTGTGTCAGGGGTTTTTGCGAGTAACTAGGACTTATTGTTGTTCTTTCACAATGAAGGGACATTGTTCAAATTGTAATAGGAAGAAATCTTCCTCTGACTTTCATGATCATTGTATTAATTGTAGTCAGTGTTCTCGCATTAATCCCTGTCCTATATGTGAACATTGGGATGAGAAACATTGGAAACGTGTGTCACGATATGTTGTTTCTGGAGAAAGAGCGATGCCGGCTCTTTCTCCACAAGGTCACTCTACTCTCTCAGTTTCTATTTCAGAGGAACCAGAACAGGGTGATGTTTCCATGTTATCTTCTTCAAGTGTGCGTCCGTCATCACAAATGAATTCAGAGCTAGCGGCAAAAGTGCTCATGGAGATTAGACAAATGTCGTCCGCTAGCTCGCCCGGTGTAGCGTCCATTCACCGAATGGTTCGGCAGCCGGGTTCGTCCGATGCGGTCCAAGAGGAAATTTTGGGTGATGCGAGCACTATAAACATAATAGATGCACACCCAGTGACGGCGGATAGTAAACGAGAACGGAGGAAGCCTTTTAGTCCGGTTCCTAGCTCGTCCAGGTCCAGCCGGGCCGCGAGCGAGAGAGGTCCCTCTCTCGTACAACAACATCTGGGACCAGATGTTGTGGTACAAAATGTGTCTTTAGCGGAGCATACGTCCGTCGCTCGGGACGCTCCGTTGTATAAGCAGTCCGCAGAGACTGTTAAGGCTTCCTCTTCTCGTCAGCGCACACGACCGCACCTTGGCTGCGTGACCTCCGATATTTTACCAGCTTCGCCGATGAAGGATTCTTCGGCGACCAGGTCACACCATCCGGCAGCCAGGGATTCGAGACCGATGGACTCCGGACGTTCGCATAGGAGAAGTATGCGGGACCAATCTGATGCGGAGCTGCCCTCGGCGAAGCAGCGAAAGACTGCGCCTCCGCAGGTCTCGACGTCGGACATTCTTGTGCAGATAGCACAGCTTATCGCAGCATCCCAGCAGCCGACAGAAACGGTGTCGGATCGAGAATTATCCGACGGCGCTGGGTCGGTACGCTCCGCCGAAGCATCGGGGGCGGACGACCGGGAACATCGGGAGGTCCGACCGGATGGTGAAAGGGATACGGATGAATTGGAGCTATCCCTTTCGGAACAACATAAAGCTGCCGTGGACTTCATCCGGCACTTTCTCCCTCAAGTTGTTCCGTCGGGCCAGACTGCTGCGCTTCCGGACAAGAGAATTATAGCGTCATTGGACTCTGAATTTTTTGAGCGGTTCAGGGACATCGCTCCCGAGTTTCCGTCGCAGTCCAATAATGTTGCAAGAACATTTGAATTATTGAACGACGCTATATTTAAACTTGCTTCCAGGACGGGGAAAGCAGGTTTCTTGTCCGCTAATACTCTTAACCTGCCTTTCATTAATGCAAGGAATAAATTCGATACGGCAGGACAGGGTATACCGAGAGTTCCTCTGCGTATGGACGACGAGGCGGAAGACTTAGAGCTATCATTACCGTCGTCAGCTTCTATTCCAACCGCGGTGTTGGAAACAGCTATTGTGTCTAACAGAGCCAATTTAGATGCCTTATCTTACGCAGATCACCTTACTAAGGCGTTATCACTGCGCCTTCAAGGGGAAGAGTTTCAGGATATACAATCCTCTTTAAGACTTCTTTCAAGGGCAGTAGCTTATTCCACGTGTAACTCCGCCCTTTCAGTGGCAAATCTGGAGTTGGTTAGACGTGACGCAGCCCTAGCTACATCCACACTAGTGGATTCTAAGGTGAAGAACTCTCTTAGAGTCGCTTCGGTCTCAGGAGAACTTCTCTTTGACGGCAAGCTTTCCGCTATTTATGATAAAATTAAAAAGAAAGCTAATGATTCTCTGTTGTTCAGATCCGCTCCTAAAAAGTCGGATACAGCAGACACGAATAAGACAGGCACTTCTGGGTCTAATGCGCCCAAGAGAGGTTCCTATAGAGGTTCCGGTGCGTCCTCTTGGTCTTATTCGAGAGACCGTCAGGATAGCGACTCTCGTTCGGGACGTCCTTCAGGCCGGGATAATCGGTCGGACGCCCCGAGGTCAACGAGGCGAGGTGCGGGTCGTGGAAGACGTGGTTTCTCCTACCGCAGGCCTCGCAGGTCCAGGAGGTGATGGCCTAAACCTCTATCGCGTTCCGGTTGGCGGAAGGTTGTCGAGTTTTTCACAAGAGTGGGCGTCGATTACGGACGACCCTTGGGTGAGAGGAGTGACTTCGGAAGGTCTAAAGATATCCTTCAAACGAAAGCCTCCTTTAACTCGAAGTCCAAAGTGGACT
The DNA here is from genome assembly GCA_031216915.1 of Pictodentalium vernedei. Lineage (NCBI taxonomy): Eukaryota > Metazoa > Mollusca > Scaphopoda > Dentaliida > Dentaliidae > Pictodentalium > Pictodentalium vernedei. The sequence continues at coordinate 240,972,288 of CM062294.1, forward strand.
CATCTTCCGTCAAATCCACAGAAAAGAGACGCTCTGTTATCAGAGGTGCAGTCTCTTTTAATGAAGAACGCGGTAGAGGTCGTAGAAAACCAGGAATCTCTGGGATTCTACAGCCATCTGTTTCTGGTTCCGAAACCAGACGGCTCGTTCCGTCCAGTCATAGATTTGAGCTGGATAAACAAGCTGATCGTCGCTCCGAAGTTTTATATGGAGACGATTCGATCGGTCAGAGCGAGTATTCGGGTGAACGATTATGCAACGAGCATAGATCTCAAAGATGGGTACTTTCACGTCATGGTACATCCGACATTCCGAAAGTATCTACGCTTCGCAGTCCTAGGAGTGGTGTATCAGTTCCGGGCCATGTGCTTCGGATTGAATCTAGCACCCTGGGCTTTCACTCGGGTAATGAACTCGGTAATGATCTACTTCCGAGCTCATTCGTCTGCGGTAACGTCGGCCTACCTGGACGACATTCTTCAGAGGTACGGCAACGAGTTAACGCTTCAGAACGATGTTCAGAATCTTCTTCTATTGCTCCGACGTCTCGGTTTCATAGTAAACGAGGAGAAGTCGGATCTGGTGCCGTCCAAGTCATTCACTCATCTGGGAATGAGCTTCGAGACGCACAACAATCTCGTTCGTCTGCCGTTAACCAGAGCGAAATTAGTCAGTTGTTACGCTCGCTATTGTCTGCACGCAGACAAAGTCACGGCGAGAGAATTTATGAGACTGATAGGTCTGTGCGGAGCCGCCGCGGATCTCATTCCGATGGGGCGGCTACGCACACGTCCTCTTCAAATTTTCCTGACTCAGAATTGGAGTGTGAAAATTCATTCGCTCGATGTAGACGTTCTCTTGTCAGATCAAGTGAAACAAGAGATTCAGACTTGGGCAAACATTCAGTGGTTAACTCAAGGAGTTCCGCTGCAGTTGCCGGATCCGAGTTTTACCGTTATGACGGATGCCAGTCAAACAGGTTGGGGTGCATCATTAATCCCAACGGATTCGAGATGCCAGGGTCTTTGGGATCCGCAATTCCTGTGCAAGCACATAAACATCAAGGAAATGATGTCAATTTGGCTTGCGTTACGTCACTGGATGGACATTATTCACGATGCTCATGTCCAAATCCTATCCGACAATACGACAGTAGTGGCGTATATACGGAATCAGGGAGGCACTCATTCAGTTCCGTTGTTCAATCTAACGGAAAGAATCCTTCTGTTTGCGTTAGAACATCACGTTCTTCTTTCGGTCCGTCACATACCGGGTCGTCTGAATGTGCTAGCAGACTCCCTTTCACGAAAGGGTCGCTTGTTGCCGTCGGAGTGGACTCTCAACAAACAAGTATTCAATCAGATTTGCTACCAATGGGAACGGCCAATGATAGACTTATTTGTGACACATCTCAACAATCAGTTGCAGACGTATGTGTCCCCGTGTCCGGATCCAAGAGCATTTGCAGTAGACGCTCTGTCGATCCCTTGGGACGGAATGATAGGATATGCGTATCCTCCAGCGCCGTTAATTCAACAAGTATTGCTAAAGATAAAACAATCTCAATGCAAGATTCTGTTGGTAGCATCTCTGTCGCCACAGAGACCGTGGATAAATCTACTCAGGTGTCTGTTGTGGGACCTACCGCGGAAGCTTCCTCCACGAGAGGATCTTCTTTCGCAGGGGAAATCGCGCCAACTCCATCACAACCCGCAAGGTCTCAACCTTCACGTTTTTCCGTTGTGCGGTCCTTCTTGCATGGCAAGCACTTTACAGGACGAGCAGTGGACGCGATTTCTAACTGTAGGAGGACCTCCTCTTCGCTAAACTATGCGGCTAAGTGGAAGGTTTTTCGTCGTTAGTGTAGGGATCATTCTGTAGATATATTTGATCCCTCTATACCAGACATTGCAAACTTTCTAGTATACTTGTTTGACGAAATCAAACTGCAGCCTGTTACTATAAAGGGTTATAGATCTATGTTATCTGATACCTATGCACATCATGATAGTTTACAAATTGGATCTAATGTCTCTTTATCGAAATTGGTTAGAAACTTTTCGATAAATAGACCCAGAACTCTTAGATTAATTCCTAAGTGGAATTTAGCTTGGGTTCTCCTTAAATTGAAGGAAAAGCCATTTGAACCTCTTGGGACAGTAGATTTCAAATTCTTATCTTATAAGACAGCTTTTCTCTTAGCTTTCTCTTCTGCCAGAAGAGTCAGTGAGCTTCATGCACTATCGGTGGATGATTCTCATTATCGTAGTGTTGGGAACACTATCACCTTCACTACTAATGTGGGTTTTTTAGCTAAGAATCAGGCTCCTAATAAATATCCGGAACCTATTGTTATTAAGGCTCTTCCGTCTTCAGACGGGCGTAGGCCTTTACTCTGTCCTGTTAGAGCACTACGTATCTATAAACAGAGATCTCAGTTTATCAGAAAGGGACGGAAACGTTTCTTTCTGTCTTTGATGCCTAATAGAAAGGACATTTCAGTCCATTCTATTGCTAGATGGATTCAGTTAACTATCCGTACTGCTTATGAAGATTTATCTTCTTCTCAGCAGTCTGTGCTTAAGATTTCTGCTCATGAAGTAAGAGCTCTTTCTACTTCCTGGGCTTATGCTAATAGTGTTGCTATTACAGATTTAATGAAGGCTGCTTATTGGTCTCAGCCATCCACATTTACGAATTTTTATCTGAGAAATATTGAGTCCATTTCTGGAGACCTGCATTGTTTAGGTCCGTTATCTGTTGCTCAGAATGTCGTCCACTAAACAGTTGCAACTATAGTTATGCAGGCTTTCTGTTCCGGCAGTGACTCCGTCCGGCTGCCCTCTTCGCTCTGGGCTATTTGACCCAGGGCAAGGGGAAGGGGGGGGGGGGGGGCGGGTGTTCCCTTAGGTCACCTGCTTTATAGTGAAAAGCAAGGGAATGCCTCCCCCAAGTCAGTATTTCTGAGTCGCTTCCGGGATGGTTTTAAAGTGTAATATTAATGTTTAATTTCATTCATGTCTTATTTTTAAAGTGTAGCTCGGTGTGAAGCATTTGTATATGTCAAGTGTCAAACGGGCTTTAATATACAATACTCGGACACTTTTAAATGATTATAAAGAGTCTCAATTCTCTGGACTACTTTATTTATTGGCCTGCTTTAAAAATAATTAGTATAAGGGTTATACTGGATGTTAATAGAGAACATGAATGTTATTGTGCTCAATTATTAAGGGTAGTGTATCTTTCTAATTTAATATTAAATAAGAAAGATACATGTAAAGCCTAATACTCCTTTTCTCCTTAAGGGGTTACCTCTTTACTATATAGTTGAGCTTATTGGATTTTCCTCTATGTCCTAGGCCCTCCAGCCTGTTTACTATTCAGCTAAGTCTGGGTCATTGGTACAGTATAAAAATGTTAAAAAATTTATAGTAATTTATATATTTTTTATACTTACCAATGACCCAGACGGGGATGGCCCTCCCTGGAGTTGGGAACTCTTGCCTCCCCGCTGAGTACATAGCGCTGACCAGGCACTGCCAGTAAGAATGATAATTGGCGCCAATTTCGGGACGACTGCGTCACTGCGCATGCGCAGTAGAGGCGTACTATGGAGGTCCTTTAGGACATGATTTCTTTTTGTTTTGGATGCAAATTTTGGGGATTGGGGGGCAAAATTTGTGTTTGGCCCTGGTTTTGTTGGAGTTAGCACCAGCTAAGTCTGGGTCATTGGTAAGTATAAAAAATATATAAATTACTATAAATTTTTTAACTTTTTTCATGTTTCTTTGTCACAAAATTTATATGAGGAAATAAAATGTTTTAAAGATTTTAATTTATTACAGGTCTGGTATACAAGCATTAGATAAGGTAGTACAGCTTGCTGTGTCCAACAACTACATTACAGGAAGAGATGGTCTGTCACATACATGGGTTGGATATTATGAGTCCAAGATTCCCACTGATCCATGCTCTATCACATACCTCAACGAATGGTGGGTATATATTTTTGATTGTGACGTGCTGGTGTAACAAAAAGAAATTTGAAATCAAGCAAGAATAGCAGTAATGGCTGCTTCTGTACTTGAATATGCATATATTCACAATGAGATTCAGTTTTGATTTGGAATTTGTGGTACCTGATCCTTTGAACCTTCCTCTATGATAGATGCATCTATTTCAGAATAACAGGTAGCACTTGTTAAGAACCTATACAAATTAGAAATTATGGTAATCTGAATAAGGGATACCCAAACATTGTTCAGGCAATCTGTTTTAGGCTAACTGCTTTTCTGGGGTTTTTTAGCAAGAGAATACCGAATCAAATGTTATATGTTTAAGTGTGGTTTTGCAAAAGATGAAATCAGCATCCTTGAATAGTGCAGTTTATTCCACACATCTCTGTCTTTGAACTGATAATATTTTGCATCTATATACCAAAACCAATGATTGAAGTAAAATGACCTGATTGCCCCTGTGGGGGCACAGTGGCACTATGTACTAAGCCATACTGCATGTTTCAACCAGTGCTAACCAATCTTGTGAGGAGTTAGTGCTTTGCATAGTCTGACAATTGCTCACCACTGCTTGATGGTTCTCTTGAGGTACTCCTGGTTCCTCTTTCATAAAATTTTGACATAAGGAGACCCCTGTCTATCGAAAGTGTTGTTAAACCCTGATAAAAAACAAAAACAAAATGAAAGGTGATGCTATGTAATGAATTGATAATATGCAGTGATGTAATGAAATGTGATGTGATGATATGGTGTGATGAAACATACTGTTGTAAAAGGCTCTCTGAGCCCTTCACAACAGTGTGCTTCATCACACCATATCACCATATCATTTCCAAACTCCTCTATGGGGACCCTGATAAGTGAAGTGCAAAAACCCTGTTTTACTGGTAAAATAGAATCCAGTCATCAATGCTTGGGGTGGAAGTCCTCCAAAATGGGTAACTTGGGTATAATAGTTAACTAAACTTGACTTTATCTCCATTTTGTTGCTACGATTAGCCATTGTGCAGAAATATGTGGCCTTTACCCAATGCAGATGATATCAGAATTTATTATTTTAAATATCATTTTTTTTTAATTTTTCAAAAAATTTCAAGAAAGCAATATCATGTGACTCCTCATTGGAATGAGCTCGACGAGCTAGTTCCAAAGAGGGGTCACATGATATGGTTTTATTGAAACTGTTTAAAAAATAATATTTTTTCAGCTGCAGAATTTGCATATCATGCGGGCGACGTGGCCGATTCATTGGGTAAAGGGTTAAACACCAATAAATAAATAAATAAATTTCTGAACTCAAAGAACTTTTTGTCTTATCTTCATTATAGGTCTTAGGTTTTAGAAAAGTTAACACATGAATATCAATGGTAGTTTCAGTATTCTCTCTTGTTATAAACAGTGTCTAGGAATGTAAGTGGATGAAAAATTGGTTACCTTATCTGTTTTGAGGCATGCAATAGGTGAACTATGGTGCTACACATCAGGGGTCAGGTGAAGTTCTGGCAGCAACAAAATCCGACAACCTCGAACCACCAATTTGGCTTACTTGAAACTCTTCCTTTCTAAGATCCACACATACTGGACGAGACTCCAAGAAGGAGTCACAAATGCCACATCACTGGTGGAATTCGGGGCATGGCTTAATTCTTCTCATACTGTTGGAAGATATTCCCGCCAGGACAGCAATACTCTTGTCAACAGCATACATATAATTCCGCTTATCTTAAACAAAATTTATTTCACAACAAGAACGTATTTTCCTCAGTATAAGTAAGAGACCAAATACAATCTGTGTACTGAGGGTAGCAACAGCATATGTGATCGCTCAATTCAAAGAGAATGTTTTTTACCAGCACTCATCAAAAAAACTGATTGCACATGTCGAGACCACCATTTTTGATAACAATAATTAAATGATAAATAAATCACTAACTCAACGAAAATAAATTAGATCATTTTTTTGCCCTGAAGATAATTTTTATATGGGCCTAACATGCATTAAACCTGAAAAATAAAACAAAGAAACACACAGCTGAAACACTACGATAAACTTAACACTTATAGTACAAGTAGAGCAATGAATTATGTCATGATCTTCATTCATAAAAAAATCAATTCATGGGCTCTGAATGATTGTCAATATATATGTGAACAATTCAAGAAAGGGAGGAACATTGTAAGATAAATTGGTTATTACCACCAAGTGGGTTTCCGAGATGGTGTATTGAAGCCTTGACCTCATCTTTGGGTCGTATATCGACTTTCCCTAATAACTTGTAGATATATACACCATCTCAGAAACCCACATGGTTGTAATAACCTATATGTGTCAATGTAAAGTGTACCATTCATGTCACAAATGATAGCCGGGCTTCATTTGTTCGATTATTTGTGAAATCCAGTCATGGCTGCTTCACAGCAGCCATGACTGGATTTCATGAAAAATACAAGAAAATGCCTCGCAGCTCAAGAGTTAATACCATCTCCTTGGTCCAGCTTCATCCACGACAGTAGATAGCCATGTCGACCATGTATATAATTTTACTTTTCTACCTACCTCTGTGAGAAGGCCCCTTGTTTTTACTGACCTGTGCTAGAGGTAATTATGTTAATTAACATGTTCAGAGTATGACTCCATTAAAAGAAGAAGAAAAAAAATTGATTATCTACCAAATGTGTTCAAGCCTGACTTTGCTGTCAATAGTTGATGATGATATTTGGTGCATCAGCAGCTTTAACTCAATTTTGATGCAGGTTGATGTCAGTGCAGATTACGCAAACAGACAATGAGTTAATGAGCATTGTGCTGAACATTTGATATCTTGTTCATTTTTAAGTTCAGAACTAAAACACAACTGTAGAACATTGTTCAAAGCAGATGTGAAATTTGATAAATATGGCATTTCTGTTTCCCATTCCAAACTAAAAAAAACCCTCTTTAACTGGTTAAGTTCTAAATTATTTTTCAAAGGTGATTTGAAACATGCATATTTTTTTCAAAGATACAAAGCTACCAACAAGAAGAGCCTTAGTTGAACAAAAATAAATAATTGTTTGTTATAATTTATTAGAGAGTGCCAGTTGGCTGTCTCCAATAAATTGTAACCAAACAATTTTATATAAAAAGTTTTTCTTCTACTGCTTAGCAAATAATATACTAATGCATCCTGTGTAAAGCCACTGAAGTGGCTTTGAGCACTTTTCAATAGAGCCATGGTGGAGGCTTCCTGCACTCGACTAGTTAATCCAATACCTAATATGACTAGCAAACAACGCTTACTAAAAAGTTCTTGAATACTCTTTTTTTGCTTTAAAAACCTAGCTTTTGACCCCTCGTGGGGAGCGTTGTGGCTCAGTGGCAGACTGATGGACTTCTATGCTAGAGGTCCTGAGTTTGATTCATGTCCGGGATGACCCACGTTGTGTCCTTGGACAAGGCACTTTATCCCAGTTGCCTACATGGGTGCACGATGATGCTGTGTACTATTGCGTACTGCACGTCGATGGGGCATGTCTTCAACTGCTGTAACCCTGCTTGAGCGGAGCTTGAACTGAGAATGTTGAGGAGCTGACAGTTGCTTGTCGATGCTCGGTGGTTCTCTCCAGGTGCTCCAACTTTCTCCACCCATAAAACTGTTGCGGTCACGATTAGCCATTGTGCATAAGTATGTGACCTTAAACACCAATAAATGATATTTGACCCCTCGTTGGGTTGAGCTTGTTTCAGTCATTGGTCATACACTAGGTATTGAAGACAAAAATTGAATAAAGGATAAAACTGAAGTGTAATTTTTGTGAATAGTGCTGGCCAGATATGGACATTAACCTTTACGTCCTCAGATTAATTTTACATTAATAACTACTGTATATACATGGACACAGCTGCTGATTACTTAACAGTGTGTCTTTCTTATTGTTGGCTGCCTACGCAGGCAGCCAACATTGATGTAAAAGCACTGTCAAAATAAATGCATCCTGCAAGTAGTGTTCTCAAGGAAGAATACACTTGGGACAAGTTTTTAAGAGCAATTTAAAAGGGGCAGTGTGTGGCTGTGTGGGGACTTGAGGGTTAAAATAGGTGAAGGGTTAATCAAGCTTGAGTCAACACTTATCCCTCTGGACCAGTAATTGTAATACACATGAGCTTTGCAAGGCTTAATAATGCTTGAGTCAGCACTTATCCCTCTGGACCAGTAATTGTAATACACATGAGCTTTGCAAGGCTTAACCCTTTGAACATGGTGGTAGCTTCCATGTCAGTTCAATGACAGCAATTGGAAGAGTCCATATTCATTATTTTGGGGTAGACCAATTAATATTTTAAACGAACAGCCTTGGGGCTGCACATTGAAACTTTTGATTGATTTACCCCACACATGTCCTTAGCATCCTTCATACTTAAGAAACTTTTGATTGATTTACCCCACACATGCCCTTAGCATCCTTCATGACATATCATGTTCCTGGCCCAGAAAATCGGGCTCATAGGTTCAAAGGGTTAATAATGCTTGAGTCAACACTTATCCCTCTGGACCAGTAATTTCAATACACATGAGCTTTGTAATGCCTAGTAATGCTTGAGTCAACACTTATCCCTCTGGACCAGTAATTTCAATACACATCAGCTTTCTAATGCTTAGTAATGCTTGAGTCAACACTTATCCCTCTTGACCAGTAATTTTAATACACATGAGCTTTATAATGCTTAGTAATGCTTGAGTCAACACTTATCCCTCTGGACTAGTAATTTCAATACACATGAGCTTTGTAATGCTTAGTAATGCTTGAGTCAGCACTTATCCCTCTGGACCAGTAATTTCAATACACATGAGCTTTGTAATCCTTAGTAAAGCTTGAGTCAGCACTTATCCCTCTGGACCAGTAATTTCAATACACATGAGCTTTGTAATCCTTAGTAATGCTTGAGTCAGCACTTATCCCTCTGGGCCAGTAATTTCAATACATATGAGCTTTGCAGTGCTTAGTAAATGAGTTTTGCAATGCTTAGTAATACTTGAGTCAGCACATATCCCTCTGAAACAGTAATTTTAATACACATGAGCTTTGCGAGGCTTAATAATGCTGGAGTCCACACTTATCCCACTGGACCAGTAATTTCAATACACATGAGCTTTGTAATGCTTAATAATGCTTGAGTCAACACTTATCCCCCTGGACCAGTAAGTTCAATACACATGAGCCTTGTAATGCTTAGTAATGCTTGAGTCAGCACTTATCCCTCTGGGCCAGTAATTTCAATACACATGAGCTTTGCAATGCTTAGTAATGCTTGAGTCAACACTTATCCCTCTGGACCAGCAATTTCAATACACATGAGCTTTGTAATGTTTAGTAATGGTTGAGTCTACACTTATCCCTCTGGGCCAGTAATTTCAATACACATGAGCTTTGTAATGCTTAATAATACTTTAGTCAGCACTTATCCTTCTGGACCAGTAATTTTGATATTCATGAGCTTTGCAATGCTTTGTAATGCTTGAGTCAACACTTATCCCTCTGGACCAGTAATTTCAATACACATGAGCTTTGTAATGCGTAGTAATGCTTGAGTCAGCACTTATCCCTCTGGGCCAGTAATTTCAATACACATGAGCTTTGTAATGCTTAGTAATGCTTGAGTCAGCACTTGTCCCTCTGGGCCAGTAATTTCAATTCTCATGAGCTATGTAATGCTTAGTAATGCTTGAGTCAACACTTATCCCTCTGGACCAGTAATTTTAATACACATGAGCTTTGTAATGCTTAATAATACTTTAGTCAGCCCTTATCCTTCTGGACCAGTAATTTTGATATTCATGAGCTTTGCAAGGCTTAATAATGCTTGAGTCAGCACTTATCCCTCTGGACCAGTAATTTCAATACACATAATGGAATAGAAATAGAAGAGCCTTGGTATTATGTGATTTTAGTATGAATCTCTTGGATGGATTTTACAATGCCTCCAATGCATTATCACTTGATCATTTTTGTTGACATGCATTTTGAAAGAACAATTAGGGCTTTAGCAACTATCATATATTCAACAAATAATCTCTAATTTACTTACAAAACAAATTTAAAACTGACAGTGTTTGAATATGTACACTTTTGTGTTGAGATAACATGGAAATACCAAAATATCTCCGATTGATCTGAAGAATTTAAAAAGAGAAGGACACTTGTGCAGATGTTTCATTTCTATAACTAATTTCCAAAAGTTTCAAACATAAAGCTCATTCCATCCCCACACAAGTTACAACTTAGTACAACAAGTGAGCTGACCATTGGGAGTCTTGTGACAATTTTCTCACTTTTGCGGTTTCAGATTGTCCCAAAGGGGTTTTCCGAGTGTACAAGACCAAAGATTCTATTTACCCTGCAGTCTGCCATGACTTCCCAAACTGCATATATTTCAAAGGTACTCTGTTTGAATGATACTCTTTAGTACTGATTAACGGGGGCACGGTGGCTCAGTTGGTAGAGGTGCAGGCTGCAAGCCAAGAGGTCCTCGGTTCAAATCCCACCTGCGGCAACCGCATTGTGTCCTTGGGCAAGACACTTCACCCCCATTGCCCATGTGGGGGCACGGTGATGCTGTGTACTAAGGCGTACTGCACGTCGATGGTGCACCTGTCTTCAACCAATGCTAACCCTGCTTGTGTGGAGTTGGTATGTTGGGAGCTGACAGTTGCTCGGTGGTTCTCTCCAGGTACTCCGGCTTCCTCCACTCTTAAAACTGTCACGGTCATGGTTAGCCATTGTGCAGAAATATGTGACCCTAAACACCAATAAATAAATAAATACTACTGATTAACAACAGAGTGCTGGTTAATACTATAGAGAACAGAGATTAATCAAATCGCAAGGCTCAGTGTTTTTATACCCCCGCTTCGAAGAAGTGGGGGCTATATAGGAATCGCCCTGTACGTCTGTACGTCCGTCCATACGTCCGTACGTCTTTCCGTCCGAACAAATTCTTGTGTGCGCAACTCCTCCTACATTAAAGAACCGATTTTGAAGAAACCTTTCAAACATCATCACTACTAAGTGAACATGCGCATATTCCAAAAATTTTTATCTGCGACAATTTTAGCCAGGTTATCTCTCTTGAACTTTGATTTAATATGGGTTTCTACATGAAATTCTTGTGTGCGCAACTCCTCCTACATTTATCAATCAATTTGGACAAAACTTTTCAGACATCATCACTACTAAGTGAACATGCGCATATTCCAAGATTTTTGATCTGCGACAATTTTAACCAGGTTATCTCCCTTTGACTTATATTTTTTATGTCTTTCCGTCCAAACAAATTCTTTTGTGTGCAACTCCTCCTACATTAATGAACCGATTTTGATGAAACCTTTCAAACATCATCTCTACTAAGTGAACATGTGCATATTCCAAACTTTTTGATCTGTGACAATTTTAACCAGGTTATCTCTCTTGAACTTTGATTTAATATGGGTTTCTGCATGAAATTCTTGTGTGCGCAACTCTGCCTACATTTATCAATCAATTTGGACAACCTTTCAAACATCATCTCTACTAAGTGAACATATGCATATTCCAAACTTTTTGATCTGCGACAATTTTAACCCGGTTATCTCTCTTGAACTTTGATTTAATATGGGTTTCTGCATGAAATTCTTGTGTGCGCAACTCCTCCTACATTTATCAATCAGTTTGGACGAAAGTTTACAGACATCATCACTACTAAGTGAACATGCGCATATTCCCAAATTTTTGATCTGTGGCAATTTTAACTAGGTTATCTCCCTTTAACTTAGATTTATTATGGGTTTCTGCATGAAATTCTTGAGCGTGCCTTTGGCATGTGGTTAACACCACTTCACCACGAGTGGTGAACATTTGATACACCAAGCTACTTTGGGTATATTTTATTTATACCATGTTTGTCAGATTATTAAACTGACAATTATTATTTTTTCTCGATTTTAATGAGCAGCAGCTGTACATATGTGCGAATTTGTTTTTAGCTCACCTGACTGAAAGTCAGGGTGAGCTATTCTGATCACTTTTCGTCCGTCGTCTGTCGTCCGTCGTGAAGGTGGTGTTTGGGCCTTTTTCTCCCAAACCACTGGCCGCATATTAATGAAATTTCATGTGATTAGGGGTTATATAAGGGCATTTTGATTTTTTGTCAAATTAGGTTTCGGCTCATATTGAGTAGAGGGATGGGGCAAAAATGCTCCAATTCTTAAAAAATCTTCTTCTCAAGAACCAGCAATAGCAGAGACTTGATATTTGGTTTGCAGCTTCCTTTTGAGGTGTAGACTCAAGTTTGTTCAAGAGAAGTTGGAGGGGCTATATTTGACAATGTTAAAGGAGGGGCAAAAATTTTGGCCCCCGCCCCAAATTTCTATTTTCCAAACCGCGAGGCCGATTTGAACCAAATTTTACGTGAGTGCTTATTGGGTCATAAGTACCTAATTTATGCAGAAATTTTTTCCCCATAGCCCCGTGGGAACCACAGGAGCTAAAAATAGAAAAAAAATTAAAACGCCCATATCTCCAAAACTTCACGGCACTGAGAATTCTTATTTGTTGTGAAGCTTCCTTAGGACCAACAGAATGGAATGGTCAAAAAATCAGTTTTATCATGGGGTACTTTTTGGGGACTTTGAAAAAGTGCTGAGTCAGCATTTTTAGCTCACCTGAGCGAAGCTCAAGGGGAGCTTTACTAATCACTTTCTATCCGTCGTCCGTCGTCGTCCGTCCGGCGTTAACTTTACATTATCGACTTCTCCTCCTAAACCACTAGCCCAATTTTATTCAAATGTTGGATAAATGTTTATTACCTAATGCCAATTCAGATTTGTTAAAATGAAGTTGCTCCTCCTCCTGGGTGGTGCCACGCCCTCAAGGGGCACCAAAATCTTTGTAAATCTTCTTCTCATGAACCAGCAGTAGCAGAGACTTGATATTTGGTGTGCAGCTTCCTTTTGAGGTGTAGACTCAGATTTGTTCAAGAGAAGTTTGTGGGGCTATACTTGGCGTCGTTATGGGAGGGGCAAAATTTTTTGCCCCGCCCAAAATTTCTATTTTCCAAACCGAGAGGCTGATTTGAACCAAATTTTATGTGAGGGCTTATTGGGTCATGAGTACTTGATTTATGCAAAAAAAAAATTTCCTGCAGCCCCGTGGGAACCGCAGGAGCTAAAAATAGAAAAAATCTAAAACGCCCATATCTCCAAAACTGCACGGCACTGAGCATTTTTATTTGGTGTGCAGCTTCCTTAGGACCAACAGAAAGGATTGGTAAAAAAAATTGCCATCGGTTTTATCATAGGGTACAGTTTCGGGACTTTTGAAAAAGTGCTGAGTCAGCACTTTTTAACACTGTAGGCAATGGGAAAAACATTAAAAAATCTTCTTCTCCAGATCCAGCAGGCAGAATCTTTTGATATTTGGTATGCAACATTGTAGGGTGGATCTGATTCAAGTTTGTTCAAATCGTCCCCTGGGTTCATATTTGGGCTCAGTATAGGAGCCCGATTTCGAACTTAGTGCATTTCAGGCAAATTTCTTAAAAAATCTTCTTCTCCAGATCCAGCAGGCAGAATCTTTTGATATTTGGTATGCAACATTGTGGGGTGGATCTGATTCAAGTTTGTTCAAATCGGCCCCCTGGGTTTATATTTGGGCTCAGTATAGGAGCCCAAATTTGAACTTAGTGCATTTCAGGCAAATTTCTTTGAAAATCTTCTTCTCAAGATCCAGCAGACAGAATCTTTTCATATTTGGTATGCAACGTTGCGGGGTAGATCTGATTCAAGTTTGTTCAAATCGGCCCCCTGGATTCATATTTGGGCTTACTATAGAAGCCCGAATTCGAACTTAGTGCATTTCAGGCAAATTTCTTAAAAAATCTTCTTCTCCAGATCCAGCAGGCAGAATCTTTTGATATTTGGTATGCAACATTGTAGGGTGGATCTGATTCAAGTTTGTTCAAATCGGCCCCCTGGGTTCATATTTGGGCTCAGTATAGGAGCCCGATTTCGAACTTAGTGCATTTAGGCAAATTTCTTAAAAAATCTTCTTCTCCAGATCCAGCAGGCAGAATCTTTTGATATTTGGTATGCAACATTGTGGGGTGGATCTGATTCAAGTTTGTTCAAATCGGCTTCCTATATTCATATTTGGGCTCACTATAGAAGCTCGAATTTGAACTTAGTGCATTTCATGCAAATTTCTTAAAAAATCTTCTTCTCCAGATCCAGCAGGCAGAATCTTTTCATATTTGGTAAGCAACATTGTGGGGTGGATCTGATTCAAGTTTGTTCAAATCGGCCCCCTGGGTTTATATTTGGGCTCAGTATAGGAGCCCAAATTTGAACTTAGTGCATTTCAAGCAAATTTATTAAAAAATCTTCTTCTCCAGATCCAGCAGGCAGAATCTTTTGATATTTGGTATGCAACATTGTGTGGTGGATCTGATTCAAGTTTGTTCAAATCGGCTTCCTAGATTCATATTTGGGCTCACTATAGAAGCTCGAATTCGAACTTAGTGCATTTCAGGCAAATTTCTTAAAAAATTTCTTCTCCAGATCCAGCAGGCAGAATCTTTTGATATTTGGTATGCAACATTGTGGGATGGATCTGATGCAAATTTGTTCAAATCGGCTCCCTAGATTCATATTTGGGCTTACTATAGAAGCTCGAATTCGAACTTAGTGCATTTCAGGCAAATTTCTTAAAAAATCTTCTTCTCCAGATCCAGCAGGCAGAATCTTTTGATATTTGGTATGCAACATTGCGGGGTGGATCTGATTCAAGTTTGTTCAAATCAGACCCTTGGATTTATATTTGGGCTCACTATAGAAGCTCGAATTCAAACTTAGTGCATTTCGGGCAAATTTCTTCAAAAATCTTCTTCTCCAGATCCAGCAGGCAGAATCTTTTGATATTTGGTATGCAACATTGCGGGGTGGATCTGATTCAAGTTTGTTCAAATCGGCTCCCTGGATTCATATTTGGGCTTAATATAGAAGCTGGAATTCGAACTTAGTGCATTTCAGGCAAATTTCTTAAAAAATCTTCTTCTCCAGATCCAGCTTCAGAATCTTTTCATATTTGGTAAGCAACATTGTGGGGTGGATCTGATTCAAGTTTGTTCAATTCGGCCCCCTGGGTTTATATTTGGGCTCCGTATAGGAGCCCAAATTTTAACTTAGTGCATTTCAGGCATATTTCTTAAAAAATCTTCTTCTCCAGATCCAGCAGGCAGAATCTTTTGATATTTGGTATGCAACATTGTGGGGTGGATATGATTCAAGTTTGTTCAAATCGGCCCCCTGGGTTTATATTTGGGCTCAGTATAGGAGCCCAAATTTGAACTTAGTGCATTTCAGGCAAATTTCTTTGAAAATCTTCTTCTCAAGATCCAGCAGGCAGAATCTTCTGATATTGGGTATGCACCATGCTTATGGGGGTGAGATTCAAGTTTGTTCAAGCCAAGTCCCTGGGTTCATATTTGGGCTCACTGTGGTAGCCCGAATTATAACTTAGTTCAAAATGAGGGATTTTCTTTAAAAATCTTCTTCTTCAGATCCAGCAGTCGGAATGTTTTGATATTTGGTGTGCAGCATCCTTAGGGGTGTGAGATTCAAGTTTGTTAAAGCCAAGTCCCTGGGTTCATATATGGGCTCCCTGTGGGAGCCTGAATTATAACTTAGTTCAATATGAGGAATATTCTTTAAAAAATCTTTTTTTTTTTTAGATCCACTGGTCAGAATCTTTGGATATTTGGTATAAGCTTTTCTTAGGAGGAGCAGATGCAACTTGTTGAAATCAATTCTCTGGGTTGATATAAATTTAGGCTACCATGTCAGGTGAGCGCCCTCAGGCCCCTTGGGGCCTCTTGTTTAATGTGGGTAATGGAAAAAACATAAGACTACTTTTCTCCCAAACCACTGCTCCAAAAGCTTTCAAATTTCACATATAACATCTTTGGAAGATTGTTTCACATGTTTATTGAAATCAATTGCCTGGGTCGATATTTGGGCTCTCTATGGGAGCCCAAATGTTTAAATTAGTGCAGTATGAGGAGTATTTTTTAAAAATCTTCTTCTTCAGATCTAGCAATAAGAATGTTTTGATATTTGGTATGCAGCATCCTTAGGGGGGTGAGATTCAAGTTTGTTGAAGCCAAGTCCCTAGGTTCATATTTAGGCTGACAATTTGTGGTCCCGTTGCAGACTTAGAAATTTTGGACCAAAATCCGAAAAAAATTTTTTTTGTTTTTTCTGCGTTTTGGTCAATTTTAAGACAAAAAAAAAAAAAAAAATTTTCCCCTGAAAACCAAAATCTGTAAAAAATTTTTTGTTGTTTTTTATGCCTTTCTGTCAGTTTTAAGACAAAAAAAAATTTTTTTTTTTTTTCCCTGAAAATTTGGGGTCCGGGTGGGACTTAGAAAATTTTGGACCAAAATCCTAAAAAATTTTTTGTTTGTTTTTTATGCGTTTTGGTCAATTTTAAGAGAAAAAAAAAAAAAATTTTTCCCCTGAAAATTTGGGGTCCGGGTGGGACTTAGAAAATTTTGGACCAAAATCCTAAAAAATTTTTTGTTTGTTTTTTATGCGTTTTGGTCAATTTTAAGAGAAAAAAAAAAAAAATTTTTCCCCTGAAAATTTGGGGTCCGGGTGGGACTTAGAAAATTTTGGACCAAAATTTGAAAAATTTTTGTTTTTGTTTTTTTGTCACTGTTGAAATAGATGGATGTTGTTCAGAGAACAGATTATCAACTGGTTCAGTGCTAGAATCCCATTTCTGGGCTTTATAAACATGATCATGTTCTTGTATTCTTATCATGTGCTTCATCTTCTAATGGAAGCATGTGATATTTTGTTGAAAAGAATTTGTTTTGTTAGAAGTTGGATAATAAATTATAACAAAATCATTACTCTTGAACAAATCTTTACTATGAAAAAAATGATTTAGCACTCAACCAGTTTAAATAAAAAGTATTCATTTTTCACATAACAGTTTTATTTAATGTATTTTATTTGCAGGCATTTAATGGAAGATGTTGATAGTCAAATGGGAGATAGATTTGTACACCTGAAATCAGATGATGAGTGAGTATATTACGCTTATCCTTGGAGTCATGATTTTGTGGAAAAACAGAAGGTTGTGGCACAGTCTGAAATCTTTTTTATGACAGTTAATTATTGGCTAGAAAATTTGAAATTTCAATGTGCGCATCCATACAAATGATATATAAATACATACAATACAATCGCCATGGATTGGTCGTAATCGTGGACAGTGATGTTCACACATGCATTTACCAGGTAATAAAGATCATCATCATCAAAATATTAATTAGTGAAGTACCAGGTAGTAACCAGTGCTTTATTAAATAAATTTATGATGATTATTCCAAAAATTAGTGTTTTGAATCAAATATTGTGTCTGTGGAAATATTGCCCACCTGTGGAAAGTGACCAGTCCACAGCTGCCACACCTTAAGGGGTATATTTTTAGGTCACCAACTTTAGTTGTGTGAGCTTATGGCATGGCTCGATCGGTCAGTGTCTGCATCAGCGTACGTGTCCAATAATGTTAAAGTTTCTGTTTAGGTCACTTATTCACCCTATTTCCATATCATGGCTTTTATAATGCTGCTGTATGATGATTATTATCATTTTACCATGATTTAACCCCTCATACCCTACATTTTAGACATTTTTCTTGACATTTTTAGTTGCGTTTAGTTTTCTGTTTAGCTCAGAATTTCATGTTTAACTAAGTGTTTAAGTCAGCTGCTGTGCTCCTTTTCTTCCAATGGCACTTATATTCATCATACATGTTCCTCAGTATCATTGTTCCATGATTAACCCCTCATACCCTGCATTTTAAACATTTTTCTTGACATTTTTAGTTGCGTTTAGTTTTCTGTTTAGTTCAGAATTTCATGTTTAACTAAGTGTTTAGGTCAGCTGCTGTGCTCCTTCTCTTCCCATGGCACTTATATTCATCAAACATGTTCCTCAGTATCATTGTTCCATGATTAACCCCTCATACCCTGCATTTTAAACATTTTTCTTGACATTTTTAGTTGCGTTTAGTTTTCTGTTCAGCTCGGAATTTCATGTTTAACTTCGTGTTCAGGTCAGCTGCTGTGCTCCTTCTCTTCCCATGCACTTATATTCATCATACATGTTCCTCAGTATCATTGTTCCATGATTAACCCCTCATACCCTGCATTTTAAACATTTTTCTTGACATTTTTAGTTGCGTTTAGTTTTCTGTTTAGCTCGGAATTTCATGTTTAACTTAGTGTTTAGGTCAGCTCCTGTGCTCCTTCTCTTTCCAAGGCACTTATATTCATCATACTTGTTCCTCAGTATCATTGTTCCATGATTAACCCCTCATACCCTGCATTTTAAACATTTTTCTTGACATTTTTAGTTGCATTTAGTTTTCTGTTTAGTTCAGAATTTCATGTTTAACTAAGTGTTTAGGTCAGCTGCTGTGCTCCTTCTCTTCCCATGGCACTTATATTCATCATACATGTTCCTCAGTATCATTGTTCCATGATTAAACCCTCATACCCTGCATTTTAAACATTTTTCTTGACATTTTTAGTTGCGTTTAGTTTTCTGTTCAGCTCGGAATTTCATGTTTAACTTCGTGTTCAGGTCAGCTGCTGTGCTCCTTCTCTTCCCATGCACTTATATTCATCATACATGTTCCTCAGTATCATTGTTCCATGATTAACCCCTCATACCCTGCATTTTAAACATTTTTCTTGACATTTTTAGTTGCGTTTAGTTTTCTGTTTAGCTCGGAATTTCATGTTTAACTTAGTGTTTAGGTCAGCTCCTGTGCTCCTTCTCTTTCCAAGGCACTTATATTCATCATACTTGTTCCTCAGTATCATTGTTCCATGATTAACCCCTCATACCCTGAATTTTAAACATTTTTCTTGACATTTTTAGTTGCGTTTAGTTTTCTGCTCAGCTCGGAATTTCATGTTCAACTTAGTGTTTAGGTCAGCTGCTGTGCTCCTTCTCTTCCCATGGCACTTATATTCATCATACATGTTCCTCAGTATCATTGTTCCATGATTAAACCCTCATACCCTGCATTTTAAACATTTTTCTTGACATTTTTAGTTGCGTTTAGTTTTCTGTTTAGCTCAGAATGTCATGTTTAACTTAGTGTTTAGGTCAGCTGCTGTGCTCCTTCTCTTCCCATGGCACTTATATTCATCATACATGTTCCTCAGTATCATTGTTCCATGATTAACTCCTCATACCCTGCACTTTAAACATTTTTCTTGACATTTTTAGTTGCGTTTAGTTTTCTGTTCACTTCGGAATTTCATGTTTAACTTAGTGTTTAGGTCAGCTGCTGTGCTCCTTCTCTTCCCATGGCACTTATATTCATCATACATGTTCCTCAGTATCATTGTTCCATGATTAACCCCTCATACCCTGCATTTTAAACATTTTTCTTGACATTTTTAGTTGCGTTTAGTTTTCTGTTTAGCTCAGAATGTCATGTTTAACTAAGTGTTTAGGTCAGCTGCTGTGCTTCTTCTCGTCCCATGGCACTTATATTCATCATACTTGTTCCTCTGTATCATTGTTCCATGATTAACTCCTCATACCTGCACTTTAAACATTTTTCTTGACATTTTTAGTTGCGTTTAGTTTTCTGTTTAGCTCGGAATTTCATGTTTAACTTAGTGTTTAGGTCAGCTGCTGTGCTCCTTCTCTTCCCATGGCACTTATATTCATTATAAATGTTCCTCAGTATCATTGTTGAATGATTAACCCCTCATACTCTGCATTTTAAACGTTTTTCTTCACATTTTTAGTTGTGTTTAGTTTTCTGTTTAGCTCAGAATTTCATGTTTAACTAAGTGTTTAGGTCAGCTGCTGTGCTCCTTCTCTTCCCATGGCACTTATATTCATCATACATGTTCCTCAGTATCATTGTTCCATGATTAACCCCTGATACCCTGCATTTTAAACATTTTTTTTTCTTGACATTTTTAGTTGCCTTTAGTTTTCTGTTCAGCTCGGAATTTCATGTTTAACTTAGTGTTTAGGTCAGCTCCTGTGTTCCTTCTCTTCCCATGGCACTTATATTCATCATACATGTTCCTCAGTATCATTGTTCCATGATTAACCCCTCAAACTCTGCATTTTAAACATTTTTCTTGACATTTTTATTTGCGTTTAGTTTTCTGTTTAGCTCAGAATTTCATGTTTACTTAGTGTTTATGTGTTTTACTTTTAAGAGGTTGTGTTTAGGTAAGCTTTGTCGCATGTTATGAGCCTGTTTGATACAGTTCTTGTGTTTGCCAAAGTTACTGTCAAAGAGGAATGTTGGTGAGCTATAGGGCGTTGGCGTCCTTCTTGTTATACTAAACTAATCGCCCAGACTTAGCTGGTGCAACCTCAATATTATCAAGGGCCAAACACAAATTTTGAACCCCCCAATCGGGAGCGCGGTGGCTCAGTGGTAGACTGTTGGACTTCTATGCTAGAGGTCCCGAGTTCGATCTCCGTCTGGGACGACCCACGTTGTATCCTTGGGCAAAGCACTTTATCCTGGTTGCCTACATGGGGGCACGATGACGCCGTGAACTAAGACATACTGCACGTCGATGGTGCACATGTCTTCAACCACTGTAACCCTGCATGAGCAGAGCTTGAACAGGGTTAGAATGTTGAGGAACTGACAGTTGCTCGTCGATGCTCGGTGGTTCTCTCCAGGTACTCCAGCTTCCTCCACCCATAAACTGTCAGGGTCATGATTAGCCATTGTGCATAAATATGTGACCTTAAACACCAATAAATAAATAAATAAATGAACCCCCCCAATCCCCAAAATTTGCACACAATACCAAAATTTAAAAGTCCTGTATGGCCCTCCATACTTTTAGTACTTGTGCATGCACAGTACCCAGAAAAAGAACGGAATTGGCAGCAAGCATCATTCTTTTGTTTGGCCCAAGTCAATAAACATTTGAACTGACATCTGTGCAATAAATTCTCATTTTTGAAGATGCCAGACACAAATCAATGATAGTTTTCATGGAATCAACAGTGTAGCAGGATGTTGGAAGTGAATAACGGTGGTTTTGGATGTTCAGGGCTGTAACTTTATAATTTTTGTACGCCCGTCATTTTTTGACAGACGTATTATTTTATGGCGTTCTGTCTGTCTGTCCGTAAACAATTTTTGTGTCGCCTACTCCTCCTAAGGTTTACATGCTATATTGTTCAAACTTTACAGACATGTTGATCAGTAATTGCCATTGTGCATGTGACAAGAGCATGTAACTCCATTTAGTATTTCCAGAGTTATTAAAACATTACAGTATTGTGTCGCCTACTCCTTCAACATTTTACGTGCTATATTGCTCAAACTTTACACACATGTTGATCACCAATTGCCATTGTGCATGTGGCAAGAGCAAGTAACTCTGTTATGTATTTCCAGAGTTATGTCCCTCCTTTTAGTACTTAAAACATTACAGTATTGTGTCGCCTGCTCCTTCAACATTTTACACGCTATATTGTTCAATCTTTGCACACATGCTGATTACCAATTGTCGTTGTGCATGTGACAAGAGCAGGTAACTCCATTTTGTATTTCCAGAGTTATGCCCCCTTTTAGTACTTCAAACATTACAGCATTGTGTCGCCTACTCCTTCAACATTTTACGTGCTGTATTGTTCAAACTTTGCACACAAGTTGATCACCAATTGCCATTGTGCATGTGACAAGATCAGGTAACTCTGTTATGTATTTCCAGAGTTATGTCCTCTCTTTTAGTACTTAAAACATTACAGTATTGTGTCGCCTACTCCTTCAACATTTTACACGCTATATTGTTCAATCTTTGCACACATGCTGATCACCAATTGTCGTTGTGCATGTGACAAGAGCAGGTAACTTCATTTTGTATTTCCAGAGTTACACCCCCTTTTAGTACATGCAACCTCACAGTATTGTGTCACCTACTCCTTCAACATTTTACATGCTATATTGTTCAAACTTTGCACACATGTTGATCATCAATTGCCGTTGTGCATGTGACAAGTGCAGGTAACTCTGTTTTGTATTTCCAGAGTTATATCCCCCCTTTTAGTACTTAAAACCTTACAGTATTGTGTCGCCTACTCCTTCAACATTTTACATGCTATATTGTTCAAACTGTACACACATGTTGATCACCAATTATCGTTGTGCATGTGACAAGGGCAGGTAACTCTGTTTTGTATTTCCAGAGTTATGCCCCCTTTTAGTACTTGAAACATCACAGTATTGATTCGCCTACTCCTTCAACATTTTACATGCTACATTGTTCAAACTTTGCACACATGTTGATCACCAATTGCCATTGTTCATGTGACAAGTGCAGGTAACTCCATTTTTTATTTCCAGAGTTATGCCCCCTTTTAGTACTTAAAACATTACAGTATTGTGTCACCTACTCCTTCAACATTTTACATGCTATAGTGTTCAAACTTGGCATACATGGTGATTACCAATTGCCGTTGTGCATGTGACAAGAGCAGGTAACTCCATTTTGTATTTCCAGAGATATGCCCCTTTAAGTACTTAAAACATTACAGTATTGTGTTGCCTTCTCCTTCAACATTTTACATGCTATATTGTTCAAACTTTGCACACATGTTGATCACCAATTGCCATTGTGCATGTGACAAGAGCAGGTAACTCTGTTTTGTATTTCCAGAGTTATGCCTCCTTTTAGTACTTGAGACATAACACTATTGTGTCGCCTACTCCTTCAACATTTTACTTGCTTTATTGTTCAAACTTTGCACTCATGTTGGCCATCAATTGTTGTTGTGCATGTGACAGGAGCAGATAACTCCCTTTAATTGTTAAACGCCGAGAATCCTCTTGTTATGATCCTCAAAATGTCCTTTTCCTTGGCGCCACCTATCGTCAATCGTTATCAATGAAGTTAACCTGTCAATGAATGGACGCTACCATTGTAAACAGCGAGGAGAATCTTCTACACCTAAAAATTGTTTGCATTTCCATTCTGCATACTAAAATTTCACAAAAACAATATGAAATGTGTGCACACAAGCATACAATTTGAAACCCTTTACTCCAGACAGGGCAGGGGAATGGGCAATGATTGGAGGGTGGGGACAGACATAATAGAGTCAACAAAAATTTCAAACTTTACCCCAGAGAAACTTGTGCATGTTCCAGTTGTGACGGGCGTATGTTGCCCCGCTAGGCGGTGCTCTTGTTATGTAAAATTATTTATGTTCTCCAGTTTCAGGATATGCTTCTGAATGTCATCATTATAATTCGACTCCACTGTTGTTTTGTTAGTATTACTTCCATCCCCTCTCCTGAACCCTCCTATTATACTCCCAAGCTCTTTAGGCTTTTTTATTGAGAATTTTTATTAAAATTCTTGGGTGTTTAACTTGTTTTACGGAATAGGTATTCCATTTATCCCCTGTGTTTATGTCCTCTTCGTTACTGTTCAGGACGTTTTGTATTCTTGCATCTTCTACCAGATGCATTGATTTTTCTTCCTATGAAGATCTAGCTTTGCATCAGGTGGTTGTTGATTGGTTACTGACTTTGGGCCTTGGCCTTGGTTGTGCCTGTTTGTTTGGTTAGTTTCCAGTTTTTCCTCTTGACTTTGTTGTCTGTTCAATAATGTTTTGGAGTTATATTAATTCAGTGTTTAGTTAAAATAATTATTATAACCCCACTTTCGAAGAAAATGAGGAGATATACTAGATTACATGCATCCGTCTGTGCGTCTGTCCATCCGCCTCTGTCCGTCCATCCGTCCATCCGTCCGTGTGTCCATCCGAGAATATTCATAACTTTCATACCCCCACTTTATTATGGAACTTGGTATTTAATTAAATTGTAACATTTCCCAAGACTAGAATGATTTTCGGTGTTGTCAGATTATTTTTTTTTTTTATTGTTTTTTAGCTCACCGAAGGGAGCTTAACTTATCACCGGCGTTCAGCGTCCGTCATCGTTCGTCGACGTGAACATTTTTCAAACGACTTCTCCTCTGAAACCACTGGTCCGATTTTTACGAAACTTCATGTGGATGTTCATTACTATATGGCAATTCAGGTTTGTTCAAATGAAATGGCCACGTCCCTTGGGGGCTCTGTATGGGACATAACTCTGATAGCACCGTATGAATTATAGAAAAATTATTAAAAAATAATCTTCTCCAGAACCAGCGGGCAGAATCATTTGATATTTGGTATACAGCATTATGGGGTGGATCTGATTCAAGTTTGTTTAAATTGGCCCCCTGGATTCATATTTGGGCTCACTATAGAAGCCCAAATTCGAACTTGGTGCATTTCAGGCAAATTTCTTAAAGAATCATCTTCTCCAGATCCAGCAGGCAGAATCTTTTGATATTTGGTATGCAACATTGTGGGGGTGCATCTGATTCAAGTTTGTTCAAATCGGCCCCCTGGATTCACATTTGGGCTCAGTATAGAAGTCCGAATTCGAACTTAGTGCATTTCAGGCAAATGTCTTAAAGAATCATCTTCTCCAGATCCAGCAGGCAGAATCTTTTGATATTTGGTATGCAACATTGTGGGGTGCATCTGATTCAGGTTTGTTAAAATCGGCCCCCTGGATTCACATTTGTGCTCAGTATAGAAGCCCGAATTCGAATTTAGTGCATTTCAGGCAAATTTCTTAAAAAATCTTCTCCAGATCCAGCAGACAGAATGTTTTGATATTTGGTATGCAACATTGTGGGGTGGATCTGATTTAAGTTTGTTCAAATCGGCCCCCTGGATTCATATTTGAAGTCACTATAGAAGTTCGAATTGGAACTTAGTGCATTTCAGGCAAATTTCTTAAAAAAATCTTCTTTTCCAGTTCCAGCAGGCAGAATCTTTTGATATTTGGTACACAACATTGTGGGGTAGGTCTGATTAAAGTTTGTTCAAATCTGCCCCCTGGGTTCATATTTGGGCTCAGTATAGGAGCCCAAATTTGAACTTAGTGCATTTCAGGCAATTTTTTTTTAAAAATCTTCTCAAGATCCAGCAGGCAGAATCTTTTGATATTGGGTATGCAGCATGCTTAGGGAGGTGAGATTCAAGTTTCTTCAAGCCAAGTCCCTAGGTACATATTTGGGCTCACTGTGGTAGCCCGAATTATAACTTAGTTCAAAATGAGGAATTTTCTTTAAAAATCTTCTTCTTCTGATCCAGCACTCAGAATGTTTTGATATTTGATATGCAGCATCTTTGGGGGATGAGATTCAAGTTTGTTCAAACTATGTCCCTAGGTCCATATTTGGGCTCACTATAGGAGCCTGAATGATAACTTAGTTCAAAATGAGGAATTTTCTTTAAAAATCTTCTTCTTCAGATCCAGCAGTCGGAATGTTTTGATATTTGGTATGCAGCATCCTTAGTGGGGTGAGATTCAAGTTTGTTCAAGCCATATCCCTAAGTCCATATTTGGGCTCACTGTGGGAGCTTGATTTGTAACTTAGTTCAAAATGAGGGATTTTCTTTAAAAATCTTCTTCTTCAAATCCAGCAGTCGGAATGTTTTGATATGTGGTGTGTAGCATCCTTAGAGGGGTGAGATTCAAGTTTGTTAAAGCCAAGTCCCTTGGTCGATATTTTGGCTCACTGTGGGAGCCTGAATTATAACTTAGTCAATATGAGGAATTTTTCTTTAAAAATCTTCTTCTTCAGATTCAGCAGCCAGAATGTTTTGATATTTGGCCTGCAGCATCCTTAGGGGGTGAGATTCAAGTTTGTTCAAGCCAAGTCCCTGGGTTCATATTTGGGCTCACTGTGGGAGTCCGAATGATAACTTAGTTCAAAATGAGAAATTTTCTTTAAAAATCTTCTTCTTCAGATCCAGCAGATGAATGCTTTTGATATTTGGTATGCAGCATCCTTAGGGGGGTAAGATTCAAGTTTGTTCAAGCCATGTCCCTAGTTCCATAAAATTTGTCTCTCATGACTTCATTCCTTTGTAGTGTTGATGAACCATGTCCAACTGAATGTGACCCCAAATACTTCTTTGAAACACTTTGTTTGAATCACTTTGCCCGGTGAGCGATTAAGGCCCCTTGGGGCCTCTTGTTTTATTACTTGTTCATTTATGCTTCATCAGTCCAGCACTGCAGTGGGGGTATAAATTGCCTTCAGCAAGAGCTCTTGTTGTTTTTCCTATTAGAATGCATATTATTTTATTCCGGTAGTTTAGCTTTAATTAGGTAGTGCTTGTCCACACTTAGGCTCTATTGGGATGCCCTTGGGCCCATGAGGTTCCATTGGTGTACTTAGGCTTCATTCAAAAATTTTCAAAAATTTTTGTGATTGTCTATGTTATGTATCCTTGCGATGTTTATTCTGTATTATTGGGAGTGCAGCGAACTTATGATTTGGGCTTCATTATTATTGTTTTATTATAATAATTGGTACTTAGTGTAAGTCCAGGAAGCCTTGGATTTAAATGCTGTTGTTTACCGGTAGTCGCGGCACTCCTTCAATACTTGTACTACCGGTGTCGACCTGTGTGGTGGGCAGTGAAGTTCTGATTTAGGAACTTTCACTGCAGGCTAATACTAGTCTTTCAGTCTCTTTTTCAGAGGAACAAGAACATGGTGATGGTACTTTGACACCTCTCCCTTGCGTGCTGTCATCATCGCACTCTGATGAGCCCCGCTCTGATGAGTAAACAGAGCTAGCTGTCAAGGTGCTCATGATATTTAGCAGGGGATTGAGGTCTCTAGTTAGTTCGCTTAATCCTCTGCATGCAGCTAGTTCGACCGGTGAAGCTGTCATCCCTATATGGAAGCTGGGACGCTGGGTAGGTCCGTTGCGGTTGAGTAGTATAAACGTGGGTAGAGCGAGCACCTCATAAAATAAAGCTCATCCAGTGATGATGGCAAAAGGAGAAGAAGCCTGAAAGTTTCTCTACGGGACGCTCAGCGAGATCTGGGGTCAGATCGCGAGTTGGAGAGCTTTCTCTGTCCTGTTAGCAGTCAGGGTCAACTGTTTTCTGTCGTGAGAAACTTCAATGAGTTGGAGAACCCATCCGAATTGTGCAAGTCGGGATGCTCCTTCCACATTTCAACCACAGTCGGCTGTTGTTATGGGTTCCTCTTCTTCCATGGAAAAGCACGCTAAGAGGTAGAAGCCTACAAATTTCTAAAAGGAATGCTCGGCGAGGTTTGGAGTCAGATCGCAAGCTGGAGAACCCTCTCAATTCCGTCATCAGTCGGGGTCGACTGTTTCCGCTTCGAGAAACTTTAGTGAGTTGGGACGTCCGTTCATGCTTGAGGTCTGGGACGCTCCTTCCACACTGCAGACGTAGCCGGTTGCAGCTATGGCTTCTTTCTCTGCTTCATCGATGAAGCATGTTAGACCGCAGACTAGCTGTCCAACTTCGCATGTTCATGCTGTTCCATGGAGGTGTTCCCAGTCTTCACCACCGAAGTCGGATTCACCTGCAGCTAGTGGTTCGAGGCATTTTTATACAGGACATGTGTCGAAAGATCTGGGGTCAGATCTCCATCCCATGAGCAGCATATGATGAAGAAGCAGATAACCGCTACTCTGCAAGCCTCGTTCAGGGACCTGCTGCCGCAGATTGCACAGCTTATCGCAGCATCCCAGTAGTTGCAGGTTCAGCCGATAACAGTCTCCGGTAGTGAGCTGTCTGACAGTGCTTGGTTGGTCCAGTCCTCTGTACATTCAGATGGTGTTGACCATGTTTTTCAGATGGAACATTCATATGGTGAGAGGGCTACGGAGGTTGATTCTGCATCCCTCACAGAACAGCACATTAAGACTATGAATTTTATAAGTTCTTTCGAATCTTATTCCATCTGAACAAAACTCTGCATTTACTAGGAAAGAAAACAGCTTAAGGTACCGGGCGAAGGAAAGACAAAGATCTTTTCTTCCCAGATCTTCCTGCTCAGGTGTTGAAGGCCTTTGGTCCGCTTGCATTTACTAGGAAAGAAAACAGCTTAAGGTACCGGGCGAAGGAAAGACGAAGATCTTTTCTTCCCATATCTTTCTGCTCAGGTGTTGAAGGCCTTTGGTCCGCTTAATGACGCCTCCCTTGGCCTAGCAATAGTATAAGAAAGGCAATGATCTATTCTTTACAATTAGAAGATCGATAGCTCATAGGCTGAGACAGCTTTCTTGTTTGGAATAGCGCCGTTAGAAGGAATAAGTACATCTTTTCCTTCTCGATGTTGTATTCCTAGAGGCGTCGGAGGCATTTAGTTTATGGTTGACGCCATAGTAGCCTTATGTACTGTTAGAGCGGTCTTTTCTTATACATTAGCGGCTAACGTCATATGTCTCTGTTTAGTGAGCTGTCTAAGGCCGCAGGGTAACACAGAGATATCTGTCTTCACCGATATATGACTTTTAGGCTGTGTTAGCTATGCTGAGACCGCTATCTTTTTGGAATTAGGCCTTTAGAAGGAAAGATTACGTTTTTTTCCTTCTTGGTGTGGTATTCCTAGGCGTCACAGGCATTTAGCCCTATTGTTGTCGCCTTAGTTTGTCTTATGTGAATTAAGAGTGGTCTGTTTATATTTCATTAGCGTCTAATGTCATAGTGGCCGTATATATCTTACAGCGGTATTTTCTTATACATTGCAGCTAACATCATAAGTCTCCATTTAGTGATCTTTCCAAGGCCACAGGTTACACAGATATCTGTCTTCATGGAGATGAAGACAAATAAGTTGCGTAAGCTAAGTTGAGACTACTGTCTTTTTGGAATTATGGCCATTAAAAGAGCAGCCCTTTATTCCTTACCTTGAGCAACTAACGTTGTAAGTCTCCATTTAGTGAGCTTTCAAGGTTGCAAGTTACACCGAGATATCTGCTTCACGGAGATGAAGACTTCTTAGCTGCGCTAGCTAATCTGAGACTGCTGTCTCTTTGGAATTAGGGTCGTTAAAATGAAAGAGTACATTGTTTCCTTCTCAGTGTTGTATTCTTAGGTGTCTGGGCCTTTTAGTCCTATTGTTGATGTCTTATTAGAATTAAGTGCGGCCCTTTTTCCCTTAACTTGAGCGACTAAGGTTGTAAGTCTCCATTTAGTGAGCTTTCTAAAGTCACAAAAATTACACCGAGATATCTGTCTTCATGGAGATGAAGACTTCTAAGCTATGTTAGCTTGGCTGAGACTGCTGTCTTTTTGGAATATAACCGCTAAAGGAAAGAGTGCATTTTCCCTTCTCAGTGTTGTTTTCTTAAGTGTCACAGACTTTAGTCTTATTGTTGACACCATAGTAGCCAATCTAGAATTAAGAGCGGTGTTTTTTTCCCTATCATTTGCGGCTAGCATTGTAAGTCTCCTTCAGTGAGCTTCCAGGGCTGCAGTTAACAGCCATATAATTGTCTTCACGAATAGGAAGACCTTTAGCTGCTTCAGCTAGGCTGAGACCACTGTCCCATCGGACAAGATACCGTTATAAGAGAAGAGGTTGTTCTCTCCCTGACGGTATTGTTTGGTGTTAGTTGTCAGAGGCTTTTAGTCCTATTGATGATGCCATATTAACCTAGTGAGAAAGATGAGCGTTCTTTTGGATGCCTGTAGTTAGCTCCTTTCTCAGGAATATATTTCCTCCTATAGTCGATATGAGGCGCAAGGAGTCCATCTAGGTTTTTATGATCAGGTGCCAGAACTTAGTTTTTCATCGCTCGCTTCATTTTGAATCCAATCTATTGTCATGGATTATATTTCCACTCAGAAGATTTGGATATTATGTCTGTATGGTGTATTGCTTGGGGCTATGGCGTACGGTCTTGATTTCAAGAGATATGCCGACGCTATATCAGTGGGTGTATTCCTTGCAATAGTGCCATGTTCATCACGTCCCTCTCCGTCCTTAGTGGCATTATGGAGTTTGTCAGACGTGAGGGAGCCCTACGGTTTTACACTATTCTAGATGACTAACACTAAAGCATTACGAGTTGCGCCGGGTTAAATTGGTCATGCTTGTTTTGACTAACGATAAGCTTCTATTAGCTGTATTACTCTTTATTAACCCTTTACCCAACATAACGGCCCAAACCGGCCAGCGCTATTCTCAAAAATCGACAATTAAATTTCAAAATATTTTCATTTTTTGTCTCAAAAACATAGGTTATGACCCCTCGTTGGAACAAGCTCGTCGAGCTCGTTCCAACGAGGGGTCATAACCTATGTTTTTGAGACAAAAAATGAAAAAAATTAATTATTCAAGAATTTTTTTTGCAAGTGTTGTCTGCTTTTCATGTTAGGTAAAGGGTTAATAAAGTATAGCTTTGGAATTGTAGTGTAGTGTGAGGTTCATATAGTGTAAGTATCGATCAGCTCAGGTTTTCCTCAAAATGTATTATTTTTTGGCAGTGTGATGCAAATATTCTGATATTTTCCAAAAATTCTCACTGTGTATTCATCACCATGTTTCATTGCTTTTAATGTTTAATTGCTAAACGTTCCAACCCAGTTCAAAGTCTTGGCCTTTTTCCCAATATGGACTAATTAAGGTGTATAAACTAATGGCCACAAAAGATATGTTTAAGGTCATGAATAACATTATTTTCTCAGTACAAATTGTCATGGCCATGACAAACATATTTTCTAAACTGGACTGTTATTTCATGGCAAGTTAAAGGGTTGATTGTTAATCCATAGCTACGAAATAGGAAGTTCATGGGTTTTGAGTTTTATTTGCCCAATTTCTCAAAAATTTCATAACAGATTTTCATGGCCAACTTTCATGATATTGCAGGGTTTTCATGGCAAATTCTTGCAGTGATGTTTCTCACTGTATTAAATAGATCGTATTCTATACATTTTTCCAGGCATTCCATCCTTTTAGAGCCTATGCATTTATTATGTTGCTAAGCATCTGCACACTGTTGTCGATTAAATTAAATTTCAACCTGCAAATTTATTCATGGAGCTCTGTCAAACAAGAATGAATTGGTTTAATTCCTCATTGCATTATGAGATCAATTTAAGCTATAAATTTCTCTATTTTGACATCAGTAAGCAGAGCATTAAACTGCAATAAAAACCTTGCTGCTGTTTAATGCTGCAACAAGGTTTTTATTGCAGTGGATCATTTTCAATTTTGTATGTAATTGCTTCACCATGTGAAGTAAATTATTTTATTAATGTAAAATGTCTTTAAAAAAGTCCCTGAATACTTCGGTTCGTTTATTTTTTCTTGGGAAATTCTAATTTTATTATTTGCTGATTGTGTTGGTGATTGTGTTGGAATCAATACTGCTGTTTGATTTGAAGTTGGGATTGAAATACTTATGTGACGTTGAAAAGACTGTGTCTTATAAACCTATAAGCCTTTTCTCTCTCAGATACTAAGTTGATGTTTATTTTGAACAGTGAACAGGAAGCAATGAAGAAGAAAATAAGTACAGCATTAAAGAACGTAATGATGAGAGTTGATCTTGATGAAGCCACCTCAAAATCGGTAACAGAAACCTATTATACAATTATCAGTTTTTAGCTCACCAAAGGGAACTAAACTTATCACTTGCCATCTGTCGTCTGTCGTTCATCCGGCTTCGTGAACATTTTTCAAACGACTTCTCCTCTGAAACCACTAAGTCGATTTGCTCGAAACCTGGTATGGATGTTCATTACCATATGTCAATTCAAGTTTGTTCAAATGAAATGGACATGCCCACTTAGGGCTCCATAGGGGGCATAACTGATAGCACCCTATGTATATTAGAGAAATTACTAAAAAATCTTCTTCTCCAGCACAAGTGGACAGAATCATTTGATATTTGGTATACAGCATTATGGGGTGGATCTGATTCAAGTTTGTTCAGTTTTGCCCCCTGGATTCATATTTGGGCTCACTATAGACGCCCAAATTCGAACTTAGTGCATTTCAGGCAAATTTCTTAAAAAATCTTCTTCTCCAGATCTAGCAGGCAGAATCTTTTGATATATGGTATGCAACATTGTGGGGTGGATCTGATTCAAGTTTGTTCAAATCGGCTCCCTGGGTTCATATTTGGGCTCAGTATAGGAGCCCGAATTAGAACTTAGTGCATTTCAGGCAAATTTCTTCAAAAATCTTCTTCTCAAGATCCAGCAGGCAGAATCTTTTGATATTAGGTATACAGCATGCTTAGGGGGGTGAGATTTAGGTTTGTTCAAGTCAAGTCCCTGAATTCATATTTGGGCTCACTGTGGGAGCCCAAATTATAACTTAGTTCAAAATGAGGAATTTTCTTTAAAAATCTTCTTCTTCAGATCCTGCAGTCAGAATGTTTTGATATTTGGTATGCAGCATCCTTAGGGGGGTGAGATTCAGATTTGTTCTAGCCATGTCTCTAGGTCCATATTTGGGCTCACTGTGGGAGGTCGAATTGTAACTTAGTTCAAAATGAGGAATTTTCTTGAATAATCTTCTTCTTCAGATTCAGCAGTCGGAATGTTTTGGTATTTGGTGTGCAGCATCCTTAGGGGGGTGTGATTCAAGTTTGTTAAAGCCAAGTCCCTGGGTTCCTATTTGGGTTCCCTGTGGGAGCCCAAATTATAACTTAGTTGAATATGAGGAATTTTTCTTTAAAAATCTTTTTCTTTCGATTCAGCAGTCAGAATGTTTTGATATTTGGCTTGCAGAATCCTTAGTGGGGTGAGATTCAAGTTTCTTCAAGCCAAGTCCCTGGGTTCATATTTGGGCTCACTGTGGGAGCCCGAATGATAACTTAGTTCAAAATGAGGAATTTTCTTTAAACATCTTCTTATTCAGATCCAGCAGTCGGAACATTTTGATATTGGATATTGGGTATGCAGCATGCTTAGGGGGTGAGATTCAGGTTTGTTCAAGCCAAGTCCCTAGGTTCATATTTGGGCTCACTGTGGGGGCTCGAATTGTAACTTAGTTGAAAATGAGGAATTTTCTTAAAAAATCTTCTTCTTCAGATCCTGCAGTCAGAATGTTTTGATATTTGGTATGCAGCATCCTTAGGGGGGTGAGATTCAGATTTGTTCTAGCCATGTCTCTAGGTCCATATTTGGGCTCACTGTGGGAGGTCGAATTGTAACTTAGTTCAAAATGAGGAATTTTCTTGAATAATCTTCTTCTTCAGATTCAGCAGTCGGAATGTTTTGGTATTTGGTGTGCAGCATCCTTAGGGGGGTGTGATTCAAGTTTGTTAAAGCCAAGTCCCTGGGTTCCTATTTGGGTTCCCTGTGGGAGCCCAAATTATAACTTAGTTGAATATGAGGAATTTTTCTTTAAAAATCTTTTTCTTTCGATTCAGCAGTCAGAATGTTTTGATATTTGGCTTGCAGAATCCTTAGTGGGGTGAGATTCAAGTTTCTTCAAGCCAAGTCCCTGAGTTCATATTTGGGCTCACTGTGGGAGCCCGAATGATAACTTAGTTCAAAATGAGGAATTTTCTTTAAACATCTTCTTATTCAGATCCAGCAGTCGGAACATTTTGATATTGGATATTGGGTATGCAGCATGCTTAGGGGGTGAGATTCAGGTTTGTTCAAGCCAAGTCCCTAGGTTCATATTTGGGCTCACTGTGGGGGCTCGAATTGTAACTTAGTTGAAAATGAGGAATTTTCTTAAAAAATCTTCTTCAGGTCCAGCAGTCGGAATGTTTTGATATTTGGTGTGCAGCATCCTTGGGGGAGGGGGGGGGGGGGGGAGAGAGGGGGGGTTGAGATTCAAGTGTGTTAAAGCCAAGTCCATGGGTTCATATTTGTGCTCCCTGTGGGAGCCCAAATTATAACTTAGTTCAATATGAGGAATATTCTTAAAAATCTTTTTTCAGATCCACTGGTCAGAATCTTTGGATATTTGGTATAAGCTTTTCTTAGGAGGGGCAGATGCAACTTGTTCAAATCAATTCCCTGGGTTGATATTTAGTCTACCTTGTCAGGTGAGCGCCCTCAGGACCCCTGGGGCATCTTGTTTTATTCAGCAATGGGAGCCATGATTAGCAATTGTTCATGCATAATTGCTTTGTTACAGTTTATTGGAAAGTACCAGTTGGCACTCCAATAAATTGCAGCAAAGCAATTTGAACATTTTTTTTCAATTGCGGAGAAAACAGAAAGTTAACCCTTTACCCAACGTGAAAAGCAGACGGCACTTGCAAATAAAATTCTCGAAGCACTTAAAAAAAAATTATTTTTTGGTCAAAAATATAGCTTATGATCCCTCATTGGAACGAGCTCATTCCAATGAGGGGTCATAAGCTATGTTTTTGTGACAAAAAATGAAAAGTAATAAAAATTGAATGGTGAATTTTGTGAATAGTGCTGGCCGGTTTTGGCCCTTACGTTGGGTAAATGGTTAATACACTCAGTGTAAAGCCATTAAAGTGGCTATCAACACTTTTCAATATAGCCATCATAGTGGTATCTAACACTCGACTCGTTACATGAGGTCACATCATATGGTTTTCTTGAAATTTTTTGAAAAAATCCTGAACAAAATAATTAAAATAACAAATTTTGACATCATGTGCATTGGATAAATGGTTAACTGGAGACTTATTGGAGCTCGTTCCAATGAGGGGTCATAACCTATGTTTTTGAGACAAAAAATGAAAAAATAATGAAAATGAATTGGCGATTTTTGTGAATAGCGCTGGCCGGTTTTGGCCATTACATTGGGTAAAGGGTTAACTGTTAACCTGCTGTGTATTTTCAAAATGAAGCAGCCATGACAAGATTTTATGAAAAAATTATCCACATTTAACTCAAGAAATCATTGGTCAAAATGTCCATGCAATTTACAGGGAGGAAATTTATTTAATTGGTGTCTTCCTGTTCACCCGGCAGCTATTGTTTCGGGTAGAAGTGTGATAATCCGTGACATCAAAGAAAAACTGACTATAGTTTGGTTCATTAAAGGTGGACCTCATTCGACTTCTTGTTAATGTAGATTATCAACTATTCGCCAGCTGAATAGGGAAATTGGAAACTGGAATATATATATTCATGGGCAAATACATGACTAAGATTAAAATTTCATTCCATATATTATTTTATTATGTAGTGTTGTATTGTCAAATAAAAATAATCATAATAATCCAATAAATACAATAATAATCAAATAAATACATAAAACATAGAACATAATAATTGGATGCTATTGGAACCGGCTCATTGAGTCATTTTACATGACTAAGATTAAAATTTCATTCCATATATTATTTTATTATGTAGTGTTGTATTGTAAAATAAAAATAATCATAATAATCAAATAAATACAATAATAATCAAATAAATACATAAAACATAGAACATAATAATTGGATACTATTGGAACCGGCTCATTGAGTCATTTTACATGAAAAATCGGGTTAGAATTATCATATTCCATTTAGTTGTAGTGACAGATATATACAAAGTTACTAATAACCTGTAATGTGGGATACAGAATCCAGGTACTCCATGAGGCTGCTCCTTCCTTCTCTGTACAATCTCTGACAATGGCAAAGTCTGTTATCTATAGATCTGTGGGTGACATTTCTGTGCCCTTTTCCAATTTGCCTGGCCGTAATGGAAAAAACAGCCTTTCAGTTGACTTGTAGGAAAAGAGGCAGCTATGACATTCTGTGCAGCAGTCTC
This sequence comes from Pictodentalium vernedei, assembly GCA_031216915.1. Classification (NCBI taxonomy): domain Eukaryota; kingdom Metazoa; phylum Mollusca; class Scaphopoda; order Dentaliida; family Dentaliidae; genus Pictodentalium; species Pictodentalium vernedei. Next base: position 241,007,956 of record CM062294.1, read on the forward strand.
GTAGTCTGTGAAGAATATTGCTGGATTAATGTTAATTCCTTTTTCTTGGGACTTCTGCTTATTTATTTATTTATTTATTTATTGATGTTTAAGGTCACATATTTATGCACAATGGCTAATCGTGACCGTGACAGTTTTACGGGTGGAGGAAGCCGGAGAGAACCACCGAGCAACGACGAGCAGCTGTCAGCTCTCCAACATCGTAACTCTGAACTCTGCACCGCAGCACAGGCAGGGTTAGATTGGTTGAAGACATGCGCACCATCGACGTGCAGTACGCCTCAGTACACAGCGTCATCGTTCCCCCCGTGTAGGCAATCGGGGTGAAGTGTCTTCCCCAAGGACACAATGCGGTTGCCGCAGGTGGGATTCGAACTGAGGACCTCTCGGCTTGCAGCCTGCACCTCTACCAACTGAGCCACCACGCCCCCGACTTCTGCTTAATGAGATTGAAAAACCATTGGTATGTCTGCTGTGTCTTGTTGGGTAGAAAGGCATAAAGAAGTGGACACATCTTCCCTGTGACGAAACCATGGATTGTGTAGAGTTGGAAGAATATCGCTGGACATTTGTCGAAAGTTCCATCGCAGAATAGTGTGTTAGCGGCAGCCATGTGTTGCAGATTTTGGTCAGTAGAGAAAATCAAAATTTTGTCAACTTTGCCATCGTCAGCTATCAGGAAATCATCACCAGTTGTTGTCTTTGTGTATGGTTCTGGAAGGAGTAGTGTTGACCTCTGTCTTGGTAGATTTGGACGTGTCTTGGCCCTTGAACTTTTAAAGTGCTGTTTTAATGCTATAAAACGTGGGGATCTTCACCAATACATCTTCATGGGTTTCATCTGTTCTCAGTTTCACTACTTCTTCTTGGTATATTGCTGTTATCGGCCTGGAATCATTCTTGACTGTAGATTTCAGCTCATGCAGAAAGACATCTACTGCTACTTGCCCTATGTCTGATGGGTGGTTGTGAGTAGGTCTGCCGCTCGCCGTTGTAATGATGCCATCAATGGTATTGAGTGTAGCGGGACCTGTCTTTTGGCAGCAACGCCAGTGGATACGCTGATTTCTTCTGGACTTGATGGAGAATTTGAAGCTGTCAGATATAAGATACTGTCCTCCTCTTCCATTGGGAATGTATTGTGTATTTACTTGTGCGTTAGCCATTATGATATGACATTGCCAGTTTTCTACCCCTATATATATCTCCCACATTACAAACAAATAGACTAATGTTCACGTGAACATATCTCAATAAATTTATTGTTATTACTATCGGTATTATTAACCTAATGCCGACTAAGATGTTAGCAGGCTATCTTATTAAATTTACTGTTATCACTAACTACTAACAAGTTTGTTATAATATACTGTTTTATCTAACGGTTCCAATAACAAAATATGTTTGCCACGGATTAACTTAATTCTGTTCATCCAACAAGGTATTGGTAGCTGGCTAAAACAACATCATCCGGCAAACAAGTCAACACAGTTAATTAGATACTGACTATATGTCAGCCTTTCCCTGTTAATTAATACAGCCTGCCGGCTGAACAGGAATAACCCGATTAATTGTCCCCACATTTTACTTGTCTTAGTGGCAAGAGATTTTGAGTCCTGGGGGAATATTTCCATCAGCATGCAAAGAGTTAGATTTACTTACAAATGAATTCCTGTCAAACAGGATATAAATTGTTGCATTCTATTCCATTGTAAATGAACTAGTGATGTAGTAGATTATTACATCATTACATCGTCTGTTTCCTGTAACTTACCCCTAAGTGCCATCAAAGGTATAAGTTTTTAGTTTTTATCTGGAAATCAGGATATTTTTATACTGTACCAATGACCCAGACATAGCTGGTGCTAACTCTTAAAATATAGGGCCAAACACAAATTTTGCCCCCCAATCCCCCAAAATTTGCATCTAAAACCAAAGAAAACATGTCCTGAAAGGCCCTCCACACTTCGCCTCTACTGCGCATGCGCAGTGTCAAGGACGTTCCGAAATTGGCGCCATTAATCATTCTAAGTTTGGCCCTTCATCAGTTAACATCTGACTGATCTTTGTGCTTGGAAATCTCAGTTTAAATGATGCCAGACACATAAGTATTAGTGAAATGGTGATTCTAAGGAGGATAGAGAAGGAGGAGAGGAAAAAAATGTGTGACAGAATATTATCAGGGCTGGAACTTAAAATTTTTTAATGAAATTATGTTAAGTTACCTATTTTCGAGGCAGCAGCCATTTTGTTGTCATTCTGATTATTTGGTTACACTGTTTTTTAAGTGTTTTCCTCTCTCCCTGTCCTTTAAGTCCCCCCTTGCTATTCTCCCATGCTTTTGGCATAGTTTTTGTAATTATTATTACTAAATTTTCTTGGGAGTTTTAGCTGAATAACAGAATGAATTCTGTTTTTTTCCCCATGTTTACGTCTTCACCTACGGGTGGTTAGGCGTTGTGTTCTGCATCTACCATCTGATGTTCTGCAGTTTCTTCCCTGGAAGTCTCTGTTTTGCATCAGATAGTGTGTTTTTGGTAACTGATTTCGGGCCTGGGTGCCTGGAGTCTTATTTTAGTGTTTTTACACTTATTGTTTACATTTACAACAGCCCTCTGTGTGAGGGGGGGATTTCTGGAAAGTTAAAAAATTTATAGTAATTTATATATTTTTTATACTTACCAATGACCCAGACTTAGCTGGTGCTAACTCTAACAAAATCAGGGCCAAACACAAATTTTGCCCCCCAATCCCCAAAATTTGCATCCAAAACAAAAAGAAATCATGTCCTAAAGGACCTCCATACTACGCCTCTACTGCGCATGCGCAGTGACGCAGACGTCCCGAAATTGGCGCCAATTATCATTCTTACTGGCAGTGCCTGGTCAGCGCTATGTACTCAGTGGGGAGGCAAGAGTTCCCAACTCCAGGGAGGGCCATCCCCGTCTGGGTCATTGGTAAGTATAAAAAGTATATAAATTACTATAAATTTTTTAACATTTTTATACTGTACCAATGACCCAGACTTAGCTGAATAGTAAACAGGCTGGAGGGCCTAGGACATAGAGGAAAATCCAATAAGCTCAACTATATAGTAAAGAGGTAACCCCTTAAGGAGAAAAGGAGTATTAGGCTTTACATGTATCTTTCTTATTTAATATTAAATTAGAAAGATACACTACCCTTAATAATTGAGCACAATAACATTCATGTTCTCTATTAACATCCAGTATAACCCTTATACTAATTATTTTTAAAGCAAGCCAATAAATAAAGTAGTCCAGAGAATTGAGACTCTTTATAGTCATTTAAAAGTGTCCGAGTATTGTATATTAAAGCCCGTTTGACACTTGACATATACAAATGCTTCACACCGAGCTACACTTTAAAAATAAGACATGAATGAATTTAAACATTAATATTACACTTTAAAACCATCCCGGAAGCGACTCAGAAATACTGACTTGGAGGAGGCATTCCCTTGCTTTTCACTATAAAGCAGGTGACCTAAGGGAACACCCGCCCCCCCCCCCCCCCCCTTCCCCTTGCCCTGGGTCAAATAGCCCAGAGCGAAGAGGGCTGCCGGAACAGAAAGCCTGCATAACTATAGTTGCAACTGTTTAGTGGACGACATTCTGAGCAACAGATAACGGACCTAAACAATGCAGGTCTCCAGAAATGGACTCAATATTTCTCAGATAAAAATTCGTAAATGTGGATGGCTGAGACCAATAAGCAGCCTTCATTAAATCTGTAATAGCAACACTATTAGCATAAGCCCAGGAAGTAGAAAGAGCTCTTACTTCATGAGCAGAAATCTTAAGCACAGACTGCTGAGAAGAAGATAAATCTTCATAAGCAGTACGGATAGTTAACTGAATCCATCTAGCAATAGAATGGACTGAAATGTCCTTTCTATTAGGCATCAAAGACAGAAAGAAACGTTTCCGTCCCTTTCTGATAAACTGAGATCTCTGTTTATAGATACGTAATGCTCTAACAGGACAGAGTAAAGGCCTACGCCCGTCTGAAGACGGAAGAGCATTAATAACAATAGGTTCCGGATATTTATTAGGAGCCTGATTCTTAGCTAAAAAACCCACGTTAGTAGTGAAGGTGATAGTATTCCCAACACTACGATAATGAGAATCATCCACCGATAGTGCATGAAGCTCACTGACTCTTCTAGCAGAAGAGAAAGCTAAGAGAAAAGCTGTCTTATAAGATAAGAATTTGAAATCTACTGTCCCAAGAGGTTCAAATGGCTTTTCCTTCAATTTAAGAAGAACCCAAGCTAAATTCCACTTAGGAATTAATCTAAGAGTTCTGGGTCTATTTATCGAAAAGTTTCTAACCAACTTCGATAAAGAGACATTAGATCCAATTTGTAAACTATCATGATGTGCATAGGTATCAGATAACATAGATCTATAACCCTTTATAGTAACAGGCTGCAGTTTGATTTCGTCAAACAAGTATACTAGAAAGTTTGCAATGTCTGGTATAGAGGGATCGAATATATCTACAGAATGATCCCTACACCAACGACGAAAAACCTTCCACTTAGCCGCATAGTTTAGCGATGAGGAGGTCCTCCTACAGTTAGAAATCGCGTCCACTGCTCGTCCTGTAAAGTGCTTGCCATGCAAGAAGGACCGCACAACGGAAAAACGTGAAGGTTGAGACCTTGCGGGTTGTGATGGAGTTGGCGCGATTTCCCCTGCGAAAGAAGATCCTCCCGTGGAGGAAGCTTCCGCGGTAGGTCCCACAACAGACACCTGAGTAGATTTATCCACGGTCTCTGTGGCGACAGAGATGCTACCAACAGAATCTTGCATTGAGATTGTTTTATCTTTAGCAATACTTGTTGAATTAACGGCGCTGGAGGATACGCATATCCTATCATTCCGTCCCAAGGGATCGACAGAGCGTCTACTGCAAATGCTCTTGGATCCGGACACGGAGACACATACGTCTGCAACTGATTGTTGAGATGTGTCGCAAATAAGTCTATCATTGGCCGTTCCCATTGGTAGCAAATCTGATTGAATACTTGTTTGTTGAGAGTCCACTCCGACGGCAACAAGCGACCCTTTCGTGAAAGGGAGTCTGCTAGCACATTCAGACGACCCGGTATGTGACGGACCGAAAGAAGAACGTGATGTTCTAACGCAAACAGAAGGATTCTTTCCGTTAGATTGAACAACGGAACTGAATGAGTGCCTCCCTGATTCCGTATATACGCCACTACTGTCGTATTGTCGGATAGGATTTGGACATGAGCATCGTGAATAATGTCCATCCAGTGACGTAACGCAAGCCAAATTGACATCATTTCCTTGATGTTTATGTGCTTGCACAGGAATTGCGGATTCCAAAGACCCTGGCATCTCGAATCCGTTGGGATTAATGATGCACCCCAACCTGTTTGACTGGCATCCGTCATAACGGTAAAACTCGGATCCGGCAACTGCAGCGGAACTCCCTGAGTTAACCACTGAATGTTTGCCCAAGTCTGAATCTCTTGTTTCACTTGATCTGACAAGAGAACGTCTACATCGAGCGAATGAATTTTCACACTCCAATTCTGAGTCAGGAAAATTTGAAGAGGACGTGTGCGTAACCGCCCCATCGGAATGAGATCCGCGGCGGCTCCGCACAGACCTATCAGTCTCATAAATTCTCTCGCCGTGACTTTGTCTGCGTGCAGACAATAGCGAGCATAACAACTGACTAATTTCGCTCTGGTTAACGGCAGACGAACGAGATTGTTGTGCGTCTCGAAGCTCATTCCCAGATGAGTGAATGACTTGGACGGCACCAGATCCGACTTCTCCTCGTTTACTATAAAACCGAGACGTCGGAGCAATAGAAGAAGATTCTGAACATCGTTCTGAAGCGTTAACTCTTTGCCGTACCTCTGAAGAATGTCGTCCAGGTAGGCCGACGTTACCGCAGACGAATGAGCTCGGAAGTAGATCATTACCAAGTTCATTACCCGAGTGAAAGCCCAGGGTGCTAGATTCAATCCGAAGCACATTGCCCGGAATTGATACACCACTCCTAGGACTGCGAAGCGTAGATACTTTCAGAATGTCGGATATACCATGACGTGAAAGTACGCATCTTTGAGATCTATGCTCGTTGCATAATCGTTCACCTGAATACTCGCTCTGACCGATCGAATCGTCTCCATATAAAACTTCGGAGCGACGATCAGCTTGTTTATCCAGCTCAAATCTATGACTGGACGGAACGAGCCGTCTGGTTTCGGAACCAGAAACAGATGGCTGTAGAATCCCGGAGATTCCTAGTTTTCTACGACCTCTACCGCGTTCTTCATTAAAAGAGACTGCACCTCTGATAACAGAGCGTCTCTTTCGTTTGAAGGATATCTTTAGACCTTCCGAAGTCACTCCTCTCACCCAAGGGTCGTCCGTAATCGACGCCATTTCTTGTGAAAAGCTTGACAACCTTCCGCCAACCGGAACGCGATAGAGGTTTAAGCCATCACCTCCTGGACCTGCGAGGTCTGCGGTAGGAGAAACCACGTCTTCCACGACCCGCACCTCACCCCGTCGACCTCGGGGCGTCCGACCGATTGTCCCGGCCTGAAGGACGTCCCGAACGAGAGTCGCTATCCTGACGGTCTCTCGAATAAGACCAAGAGAACGCACCGAAACCTCTATAGGAACCTCTCTTGGGCGCATTAGACCCAGAAGTGCCTGTCTTATTCGTGTCTGCTGTATCCGACTTCTTAGGAGCAGATTTGAACAACAGAGAATCCTTAGCTTTCTTTGTAATTTTATCATAAATAGCGGAAAGCTTGCCGTCAAAGAGAAGTTCTCCTGAGACCGAAGCGACTCTAAGAGAGTTCTTCACCTTAGAATCCACTAATGTGGATGTAGCTAGGGCTGCGTCACGTCTAACCAACTCCAGATTTGCCACTGAAAGGGCGGAGTTACACGTGGAATAAGCTACTGCCCTTGAAAGAAGTCTTAAAGAGGATTGTATATCCTGAAACTCTTTCCCCTGAAGGCGCAGTGATAACGCCTTAGTAAGGTGATCTGCGTAAGATAAGGCATCTAAATTGGCTCTGTTAGACGCAATAGCTGTTTCCAACACCGCGGTTGGAATAGAAGCTGACGACGGTAATGATAGCTCTAAGTCTTCCGCCTCGTCGTCCATACGCAGAGGAACTCTCGGTATACCCTGTCCTGCCGTATCGAATTTATTCCTTGCATTAATGAAAGGCAGGTTGAGAGTATTAGCGGACAAGAAACCTGCTTTCCCCGTCCTGGAAGCAAGTTTAAATATAGCGTCGTTCAATAATTCAGATGTTCTTGCAACATTATTGGACTGCGACGGAAACTCGGGAGCGATGTCCCTGAACCGCTCCAAAAAATTCAGAGTCCAATGACGCTATAATTCTCTTGTCCGGAAGCGCAGCAGTCTGGCCCGACGGAACAACTTGAGGGAGAATGTGCCGGATGAAGTCCACGGCAGCTTTATGTTGTTCCGAAAGGGATAGCTCCAAGTCATCCGTATCCCTTTCACCATCCGGTCGGACCTCATGATGTTCCCGGTCGTCCGCCCCCAATGCTTCGGCGGAGCGTACCGACCCAGCGCCGTCGGATAATTCTCGATCCGACACCGTTTCTGTCGGTTGCTGGGATGCTGCGATAAGCTGTGCTATCTGCACAAGAATGTCCGGCGTCGAGACCTGCGGAGGCGCAGTCTTTCGCTGCTTCGCCGAGGGCAGCTCCGCATCAGATGGCTCCCGCATACTTTTCCTATGCGAACGTCCGGAGTCCATCGGTCTCGAATCCCTGGCTGCCGGATGGTGTGACCTGGTCGCCGAAGAATCCTTGATCGGCGAAGCTGGTAATATATCGGCGGTCACGCAGCCAAGGTGCAGTCGTGTGCGCTGACGAGAAGAGGAAGCCTTAACAGTCTCTGCGGACTGCTTATACAACGGAGCGTCCCGAGCGACGGACGTATGCTCCGCTAAAGACACATTTTGTACCACAACCTCTGGTCCCAGATGTTGTTGTACGAGAGAGGGGCCTCTCTCGCTCGCGGCCCGGCTGGACCTGGACGAGCTAGGAACCGGACTCAAAGGCTTCCTCCGTTCTCGCTTACTATCCGCCATCACTGGGTGTGCATCTATTATGTTTATAGTGCTCGCATCACCCAACATTTCCTTTTGGACCGCATCGGACGAACCCGGCTGCCGAACCATTCGGTGAATGGACGCTACACCGGGCGAGCTAGCGGACGACATTTGTTTAATCTCCATGAGCACTTTTGCCGCTAGCTCTGAATTCATTTGTGACGACGGACGCACACTTGAAGAAGATAACATGGAAACATCACCCTGTTCTGGTTCCTCTGAAATAGAAACTGAGAGAGTAGAGTGACCTTGCGGAGAAAGAGCCGGAATCGCTCTTTCTCCAGAAACAACATATCGTGACACACGTTTCCAATGTTTCTCATCCCAATGTTCACATATAGGACAGGGATTAATGCGAGAACACTGACTACAATTAATACAATGATCATGAAAGTCAGAGGAAGATTTCTTCCTATTACAATTTGAACAACGTCCCTTCATTGTGAAAGAACAACAATAAGTCCTAGTTACTCGCAAAAACCCCTGACACAAAGATACATAATAACATGATCCATTAATAAATGAAAAAACAATTGCAAAACAAAATAATTTTGAAAAAATATTTTTTCAGCGAAGCCCAAGTTGCTGAAAAGTAACGTTGAGCCCCGATGGATCCGATGGCAAAGTGTGGTCAAAAATTTTAAATTTATATTAAATAATTAATGAGACACTTTCGGATAATACAAATGTATCTTATAGTGAGATAAACTACAGCAAAGGCAAACAGCCCTCCTCAAAAAAGGCTGTTGCCAATGAAAACAAACAGTGTAAAAACACCAGAAAACATGACTCCAGGCACTGAAAAAACTGGCCCGGAATCAGTCATCAATTACACTCTATCTGATGCAAAACAGAGACTCCCAGGGGAGAATCTGTAGAACATCAGATGGAAGATGCAGAACACAAACGTTGTACACCCATGGGTGAAAACGTAACTATGGGGAAAATAACAGAAAACATTCTGTAACCAAGCAACTCTCCCAGGAAATTTTAGAAATGAAATTTCTCAAAAATATGCCAAAAGCATGGGAGAATTGCAAGGGGGGACTTTAGAAGGCTAGGGGAGAGGAAACACTGAATAAGCAGTGCAACAATTAGCAAGAATGACAACAAGAGGCCCATGCCTCGAAAATAGGCAACTTAACATAATTTCATCAAAAAATTTTAAGTACAGCCCTGATTATTTTTTGTCACTTCTTTTTCCTCTCCTCCTTCTATCCTCCTTAGAATCACATTTTCTCCAAGAATTACGTGTCTGGCATCCTTTAAACTGAGATTTACAAGCACAAAGATCAGTGAGATGTTGACTGATGAAGGGCCAAACAGAGAATGATAATTGGCGCCAATTTCGGGACGTCTGCGTCACTGCGCATGCACAGTAGAGGCGTAGTATGGAGGTCCTTTAGGACATGATTTCTTTTTGTTTTGGATGCAAATTTTGGGGATTGGGGGGCAAAATTTGTGTTTGGCCCTGGTTTTGTTAGAGTTAGCACCAGCTAAGTCTGGGTCATTGGTACAGTATAAAAATATAATATCTTGATATTATTTTAATCATAACTAGATACATTATTATCGTTCGTAAGTGTTGAATAAATTGTTTAAAATATTTTTAAAATTTTTGTCCACACTTAGGCTTGGGATCCATTGGGGCTCAACGTTACTTTTCAGAAACTTGGGCTGTTCTGAAAAAATATTTTTTCAAAATATTTTGATTTCAATTATTTTTTCTATATTAATGGATCATATTATTATTATGTATTTTGATTGCCAGGGGTTAGTGCGAGTACCAGGACTTGTTTTCTTTTCACATTGAAAGGATATTGATCAATTGTAATAAGAGGAAGTCTTCCTCTGACTTTATAATCATTCTATATGTGGTCAGTGTACTCGCATTAACTCCTGTTCTGTATCGTATGATTTCGATGACAATATGGGAAGCGTATGTCACGGTATGTTATTGGGGAATTGGACACTCCGGTCCTTTCCCCGCAGGGTCACTCTACTTTATCAATTTCTATTTCAGACGATCAAGATTAGGGTGATGTATCTGTGATGTCTTCCAACAGTGTGCCTCCGTCGTCACAATTAATGAAGGGCTAGCGGAAAGTGCTCATGTAATACGCCAATTGCCTAAGAGGACCCTAGTAGGTTTGACGGCCTTTGACGTCCGCTAGCTCGCCCGGTGTAGCGTCCATTCACCGAATGGTTCGGCAGCCGGGTTCGTCCGTTGCGGTCTAGAAGGAATTTTGGGGTGATGCGAGCACTATAAATCAACCTAATGCACACCCAGTGACGGCGGATCGGAGGGAGAACGGAGGAAGCCTTTTAGTCCGGTTCATAGCTCGTTCCGGTCCATCCGGACGGCAAGCGAGAGAGGTCCCTCTCTCGTTCAACAACATCTGGCCCCAGATGTTGTGGTACAAAATGTTTCGCATTCGGAGCATACGTCCGTCGCTCGGGACGCTCCGACATATAGTCAGTCCGGAGTAGATTGTCAATAAGGCTTCCTCATTCTCATAGTTGCGCACACGACCGCTCTTGGCTACGTGACCACGGATATCCAGTCAGCTTCGCCAGTCAGAGATTCATCGGCGACCAGGTCACACCATCCGGTAGCTAGGGACACGAGGCCTGCAGACTCCGGACGTTCGCATAGGAAGTGTGCGGGAGTCAACGTACACGGAGCTTCCGGCGGCAATGCATCGTAAGACCGCTACTGCACAGGCCTCGGGAACGGACGTGCTTTCCTAAATAGCACAGTTTATCGCAGCATCCCAGCATCAACTGAATCTGTCGCATATTTTTTTATCCGACGATGCTGGGTCGGGACGCTCCGCGGAAGCGAGTACAGACGTCCGAAAATTTCATCCGGTCCGACGGGATACCGAAAGGGATTTGGAGGATTTCGAGCTTTCCCTTTCGGAACAACATATGCTGTTGTGTATGTCATCTGACTTGGTCTTCTACAGCTTCTTTCGTCGGACCAGAATGCTGCGATGCCGGATAAGAAACTGATAGCAGCGGTGGACTTAGAAATTTTTGGTTCGGTTCAGGGACATCGTCCCTCAGTTCCGACATAGTCCAATAATGTCACACAAACTTTCGAATTATTGAACGACGCTATATATATTATTATTTTATGCTTGCTATAACCAAGCATTTCTGGTTTCTTGTTCGCAAAGTTACGAAGATGTCTTTCAAAAGTGTGCCTCTGTCGTCATAGTTAATGAAGAGCTAGCGGCAATAAGTGCTCATGGAATATGTCTATCGCCTACGGAGTGACATTCGCTAGCTCACCCGGTGTAGCGTACATTCATCGAATGGTTCGGCTGCCGGGTTCATCCGTTGCGGTCTAGGAAGGAGATTTGGGTGATGCGAGCACTTTAATTACTTTAGTACTCACCCAGTGACGGCAGATTGAGGACAGATCGGAGGAAGCCTGTTAGTCCGGTTCCTGGCTTGTCCAGGTCCGTCCGGGCTGTGAGCGAGAGAGGTCCCTCTCTCGTCCAACAACATAGGGGGCCGCATGTTGTGGTTCAGATATTTTACATTCGGAGCATATGTCTGTCGGTCGGGACGCTCCGTTATATTGACAGTCCGAGAGACTGTCCTTAATGCTTCCTCATCCTCACAGCAGGGCACACGACCGCACATTGGCTACGTGACCTCGAGTATCCGATCAGTTTCGTCATTCAGTGATTCCACGGCGAATAGGTCGCGCCATCCGGTAGCCAAGGGACATGAGGCCTATACACTCCGTTCGCTCGCATATTGGTAGTACGCACGGGGTAACGATCACGGAGCTTCCAGCGGCAATGCATTGTAGGACCGCTTCTCCTCAGGCCTCAGTGACGGACGTGCTATCCGAGTTAGCACAGTTGTTTCGCAGCATCCCAGCAATTGACAGTTTCTTGATCGAATCAGGAATTATCCGACGGCGCTGGGTCGGTGCGGTCCGTGGTTGCATCCGACAGGATGGCGAAAGGGATTCGAAAGATTTCGAGTTTTCCCTTTAGTAGTATCGGAAGCTGCCTTTCATATTTTCTGGCATTATCTTCCAGTGATTGTTATTTCGGACTTCATTGCTGCGATCTTGGATAAGAGACTTATAGCGTCATTGGACTCGGATTTTTCGATCGGTTCAGGGACATTGTCCCTGACTTACCGACGCAGTCCAATAATGTCATTACAACATGTGTTTTATTTTTCGACGCTATATATACATACAAGCCTGCTACCAAGCATGATAGTTTAGTTTCTTGTCCGCGTTGCTCATTTCTGCTGTTTTATCATTTATACGAATAGTTTATTTTGGCAGAGCAGGGCATACCGAGAGTTCATATGCGTCTAGACGGTGTGGTTAAAGACTGGAAATATTCTTTTTCACCGTTTATGTCTTTTCCAACTTTAATGTTGGAAACGACATGATGTATAGTAGACTTAACTTAGACGCTTTATCATACGTAATCCGCCTTACTGAGGCGTTATCATTACGTCTTCAAGAAAAGATTTATGGGATATTATTCTCAATGTAATTTCTTTTGAGGGCAGTAGTTTGTTCATGTATAACTCCGCCCTTCAGTGGCTGATTGGAGTTGGTTAGACGTGACGCAGCCCTACCTACATCCACACGCGTGGATAGTAAGGTTAAGAACTCTCTCAGAGTCGCTTCGTTCTCGGAGGAGCTTCTCTTCGACGGCAACTTTTCGGCAATCCATGAATTGCTCGATTTTCACGTTCTCTTGTCTATCTAGTGTTACAAGAGATTCAGACTGGGGCAAACATTCGGTGGTTGACTCAGAGAGTGCCACCGCAGTTGCCGGACCCGAGTGTGGCTGTTATGACGGTTGCCAGTCAAACAGATTGGGATATAATACTGATCCCTACGGATTCGAAGTGCCAGGGTCTTTGGGTTCCGCAGTCTTTTAGCAACCAGTTTTCTTCCGCGGAATAATGTTTTTTAGGCTTGCTTTATGTCATTGCATGAACATTATTCAGAAACGCATGCCCAAATCCTGTCCTTTAATTCGACAGTAGTGGCGTATCTCCGGAACCAGGGAGGCACTCTTTCGTTTCCGTTATTCAATTTAATGGAAAGAATCCGTCTGTTGGTTATAGTACACCAAGTTCTGTTTTGGTCCGTCATATTCCAGGTCGTCTGATTGTTTTACCGGACTCCCGTTCACTTACGGGTCGCTTGTTGCTGTCAGAATGGACTCTCAACAAACAAGTATTCAATCAGATTTGCTATCTATGGGAGCGCCCAATGATGATTTATTTACGACACAGCTTGCTAATCAATTGCAGACGTATGTGTTGGCTTGTCCAGATCTCTGAGCCATGTTGTTAACGCTCTATTGATCTATAGGACGGAATGATAGGATACGCGTATCCTCCGGCGCTGTTGTTTCAGCAGGTATTGCTAAGATAAACAACCACAATACATTTCTGTTGATAGCATCTCTATCTTCACAGAGATCATGGGTAATTTACTCTCTTGTCTACTGTGGGTCTTAACGTGAAATCTTCCTCAATGTGAGGATCTTTTTTCACTGGGTAAATCGTGTCATCTTTATCACAACCCGCAAGGTCGCAACCTTCATGTATTCCGTTGTGTGGTCCGTATTGCATTGTAAGCATTGTACTGGACGAACTTTGGACGCGATTTCTTACTATAGGAGATCCTCTTCTTCGCTATTCTATGCGGCTAAAGTGGAGGCTCTTCCGTCGTTGGTGTAGGGATCATTATGTTCATATTGTTGATCCCTCCATACTACTCATTGCAATTTTTTAGTATACTTGTTTCACAAGATCTACTGCAGCCTGTTATTATTAAGGTTATAGGTTTATGTTACCTCATACCTATGCACTCTACGATAGTTTACAATTGAGTCTTATGTCTCTTTATCTAAGTCAGTTAGTAACTTTTTGATAAATAGACTTAGAATCTTTAGATTAAATTCCTATATGGATTTTAACTTCGGTTCTTATTTAGCTAAGTAATCATTTGAGCCTCTGGAAACAGTAGTTTTCAAATTCTGACCTTTTAGACAGTAATTCTGTTGGTTTCTCTTTTACTGTAGAGTCAGTGAGTTTCATGCACTATCGATGGATGATTTTCACTTTCGTAGTTTCGGAATCACTACTTCCGTTACTATTTAGGTTGGATTTTTGCATAAGAGTTAGGCTCCTAATATCCGGAACCTATTGTTTTTAAGGTCCTTCCGTCTTCGTACGGGCATAGGCCTTTACTCTTTCCGGGTAGAGTTTATGTATTTATAAACAGATATCTGTTTATTACTATGGGCGTAAGCTTCTTCTGTCTTTGATGCCTAGTAGAAGGACGTTACGCTCCATTCTATTGTTAATGGATTCTATTAACTATCGGTACTGCTTATGGTATATCATTGACTTAGCAGTTGTGCTTAAGATTTCGGCTCATGAAGTAAGAGTTCTTCTACATCTTGGGCTTACATTAATAGTGTCGCTATTATAGATTTTTGAAGGCCGCTCATTGCGCTCAGCCATCCACATTCATGAATTTTTATCTCAGAAATATCGAGTCCATTTCTGGAGGCCTCTATTGTTAGGTCTATTATCTACTGCTCAGAATGTCATTCACTTAACAGTTGCTACTATAGCTAGGTAGGCTGTCTGTTTCGGCAGTGTCTCCGTTCTGCTGCCCTCTTCGCTCTGGGCTATTTGACCCAGGGCAAGAAAAAGGGGGGGGGGGGGGGGAGGGTGTTCCCTTGGGTCACCTGTTTTACTATGAAAACAAGGGGATACCTCCTCCGGAGTTAGTAATTCTGAGCTGTTATTGGGATGGTTGTTTAGTGAGAAGTTTAGGTTTTTAAAATTCATTCAAGTCTTAGTTTTTAAAGTATAGCTTTTGATTATTGCATATGTCAACGGACATGATTATGCAATCCTCAGACACTTTTAGGAGTATAAGAGTCTCTATTCTCTAGACTTACTTTATTTATTGGCTTACTTTAAAAATTATTAGTATAAGGATTATATTGGATATTAATAGAGTACATGGATGTATGAAGCTCAATTTTGGAAGGTGTTGTATCTTTCTAATTTATCATAAATAAGAAAGATACATGTAAGGCCTATTACTTCTTTTTCCCTACAGGAGATGACTCTATTTTATATTATTGAGCGTATTCCATTTTGCTCTATGTCCTTGACCCTCCAGCCTTTTTACTATTCAGCTATGTCTGGGTCATTGGTACAGTATAAAAATGTTAAAAAATTTATAGTAATTTCTATATTTTTTATACTTACCAATGACCCAGACGTGGATGGCCCTCCCAGGAGTTGGGAACTCTTGCCTCCCCGCTGAGTACATAGCGCTTACCAGGCACTGGTTTTTAGAATGATTAATGGTGCCAATTTCGGAACGTCCTTGACACTGCGCAGTAGAGGTGAAGTGTGGAGGGCCTTTCAGGACATGTTTTCTTTGGTTTTAGATGCAAATTTTGGGGGATTGGGGGGCAAAATTTGTGTTTGGCCCTGTATTTTAAGAGTTAGCACCAGCTATGTCTGGGTCATTGGTAAGTATAAAAAATATAGAAATTACTATAAATTTTTTAACTTTTTCAGGAATATTCAGAACGTAACATTTATGGATGTCAGAACTCACCTACTCCTTTTTGTCAACTTCATGTGTATTTTGTAATTTCAGCACACCCAACAGATTTTTCCGACTTTCAGACGTACTTACCCAACTTTCTATTAGTTATGTGAATGCAAGTTTAGGTAAATTAAGTTATTTTGACCATTGAAAGTTAATTCTACAGAATAATTATGCCAGAGAGGAAAGTTACCAGATTGAAAATGAGAAATTGAGCTGATGATTGTTCAAAGCAGTACTGATGGCAAAACCACTGTAAAAAAGTTTTCAGACATTTTTTATTATCCTCCTTTTACATCTCTCTGTTATTTTTTCAGCTGCGAATTGGTGTTGAAGAGGAATTGGGGAGAAACTTACAAGAATATAAAGAGTTTTTGGATGAGGAGATGATACGAATCTTAGGGCAAATGGATGCTCCTTCACTGATATTTGATTATTTGTACTTGGGTTCTGAATGGAATGCTTCAAATCTGGAAGAGCTGTGTGCTAACAAGTAAGCGAAAAGAATAATACTTGAAATGGTTGTGTTCTAGCAAGAAGTTTTTGAAATAATTTGTACATATATATATATGTGAGGAATATGATTAACATGGAGTGTATTCCATAAACTGAATGTCTCTGTTAATTGTGTTTATTTTTCCATATCTTAAGCATAACTCTAAATCTGTAGAAATCTCTCTTGTTAATTGCAAATTACATCCCTTGTACATTGGGACCACATACATTGAATAGCCACATTGCCATTGAAAAATATTCATATGACAGGGCTGTGCAATTAACTGGAATTTTGATAATTTTTCGTTTAACTTGACAAAGTCAAGATAAGTTATTGCCATCTCCCAGTAGTTCTTGTCCGATCATCACAAAATTTCAAAGCAGGTTCGAGGTCATGTCTAAATGAGAACAACCCCTTTTGGTCACGATCAGTCAACCATGACATCTGTGTGGGCTGAAAACATTTAGCACAGTCTACAGGTCATATTTATGAAGGGATTTCATTGTAACTTGGTTGGATGATTCCATATAATGTCTAGATGAGAATGTCATATTTTGGTCGGGTTCAGTCAACCGTGTCAGCCAAGGGGCCACGTTACCTAGATTCTTTTAGCACAGTCTACAGCTTGCATTTATGAAGGGCTTTTCATTATAAATTGTCTAGATGAGAATCCTATTTTGGCTGTGATCTGTCTATTGTGACAGCCGCACAGGCATGTGACCTAGATTTGTTTAACACATCAACAGTTCATATTTATGAAGCGATTTCATTGTAACTTGGAAGGATAACTCGGTATGATGTCTAGATGAGACTGTGTTATTTTGGCCAGGATCGGTCAGCCCTGACCTGGATTCCTTTAGCACTGTCTACACATTTTTATGAAGGCATTTCATTGTAACTTGGTAGGATAACTTGGTATCATATCTAGATGAGACTTTCCTATTTTGGCCACAATCAGTCAACCATGACCACCGGACAATCATGTGACCTAGATTCTTTTAGCAAAGTGTATGAGTCATATTTGTGAAGGGATTTCATTGTAACTTGGTAGGATTACTTGTTTTGGAATGATTTTAATGTAGCTTGGTAACTTGGATTGACATACATTAACTGTGAGGGCCACATCAACCCAGGCCTCAATTCTTTAGTACAGTCTGCACCTCAGATTATTCTTATAGAAAACATAGCATGTAGGGAACTGAAATTAACATATTTTTATACAACAACCAATGGCCCAAACTAGCTGGTGCTAACTCAAAAATTAATCCAGGGCCAAACACAAATTTTGCCCCCAATCCCCCAAATTTGCATGCAAAACCGAAAATTCAGTGTCATATCTGGTCCACCATACTTTTCAGATCTGTGCAGGAAGACACCGAAATTGGCACAAACCATCATTCTTTGTTTGGCCCTGAAGTCAGCAACAATGAACTGACATCTGTGCTTTTAAATCTCATTTTTGAGGATGCCAGACACAGATCAATTGGTGGATCCAAGGACATAATTGGATGATGGAAGTGAATAACGGTGGTCAGGAACGTTCAGGGCTGTAACTTTATAATTTTTATGAAAATTATTTCATGTCTCCCAATTTCGGGACATGGGCCTGACGTCATCATTCTTGCTAATGATTTTTCCACTGTTTGTTAAGTGTTCCTTCCCTATGCTTTTTGGCTTATTTTTATTGAAAATTTTTATAAAATTTCTTGGGAGTTTGACGTGTATTTCAGAATGTTTATTCTGTATATCCCCAGGTTTACGTCCTCATCCAAGGGGTGTTTGGGCATTTGGGTCATGCATCTTCTGTCCGATGTCATTTTTTCTTCATCTGAAGATCTTGCTTTACATCGGGAAGCTTTAAAATCTGTTACTGACTTCGGGCCTTTTTTATTCAGTGCCTGGGGTCTTGTTTCCGGTTTTTTCCTCTGACGTTGTTTACATTGGCAACGTCCTATAAATATATGTAGTTTCAACTTATTATTACTGTAGGATTGTTATAGATACATGTTGGGAGCGCGGTGGCTCAGTGGTAGACTGTTGGACTTCTATGCTAGAGGTCCCGAGTTCGATCCCCATCCGGGATGACCCACGTTGCGTCCTTGGGCAAGGCACTTTATCCCGGGTGCCCACATGGGAGCACGATGACGCCGTGTACTAAGGCGTACTGCACGTCAATGGTGCACATGTCTTCAACCGCTGTAACCCTGCTTGAGCGGAGCTTGAAGAGAGTTAGAATGTTGAGGAGCTGACAGTTGCTTGTTGTTGCTCGGTGGTTCTCTACAGGTACTCCGGCTTCCTCCAGCCGTAAAACTGTCATGGTCACGGTTAGCCATTGTGCATAAGTATGTGACCTTAAACCCCAATAAATAAATAATAAATAAATAGATAAATGTTATAATATTCCGGTAGTGTAGAAATAATTTTTTTAATTTTGTCCACACTTAAGCTCTATCGGGATACTTGGGCTCGCTGTGTTCCCTTTGGGAACTTGGGCTTTTGTCAAAATTTTTTCAAAAATATTTTTTGGAAATTAATTTTTCAATTTGTATTTTGAATGTTGATTATTGTGTATCTTTATCATATATTTATTGTGGAGTTTGTGGGAGTACTATCGACTTTGTTTGATTAATTATGAAAGCTTATTGTTTAAAATGCAAGGCGAGGAAGTCTTCCTCAGATTTAAATGCTTGTTGCCTTGCTTATAGTCGATGTACTCCCGCTACTTCTTGTCCTACATGTGTTGATTGGGATGACAAACGTTGGACACGGATGTCACAGTATGTTGTTAGTGGTGAGAGGCCAATGCCAGGTCCTCTCGCTGCAAAGTCAATCAAGTTTTTCAGTTTCTTTTTCAGAGGAACAAGAACATAGTGATTGTTATGTGACACTTTCAAGAAGTGTGCTACCGGCGTGGTGCTCTGATGAGCAAACAGAGCTATCTGCCAAAGTGCTCATGAATATTAGGCAGGGGATAAAGCCAGTAGCTGGTGGTTTTACAGTTACGGCTTCTTCCTCTTCATCTACTAAGCACACATGACCGCACTGTAGGTACCCGACTTCAGATATCCAGCCTGCTACGCGAAAAAGGGATCACGCTTCACCGGTGAAGTTGGACCATCTGGTAGCTAGGGAGGCGAGGCCTCGATCATCGGGACATTCGGAGAAAAGAGCCATCTCCGACATACCGTCCCAGGAGCAGCAAGCAGAGAAGAAACAGAAGACCGCTGCTTCTCAGGCCTTAGTGACAGACTTGCTGTCGCAGATTGCACAACTGATCGCAGCATCCCAGCAAGTGCAAGAGCAGCCTCCTCCAGACTCAGAACATGAGCTGTCTGACTGTGCTGGGTCGGTCCAGTCGTCTGCTCACGCAAATGCAAGGGATCGAGATTCACAACTGATTCTCTCGGATGGTGAAAGGGATATGGAAGAAGATTACCCTTCCCTTTCGGAACAACACATGGTTGCGATGGATTTCATCCATCAATACTACCCTGATTTTGTTTCGTCGAATCAGAATGCTGTGATGACAAGGAAGAATCCGCTGGCGTCGTTGGATGCAGACTTTATCCGAACAAAGGAGGAGGTCCTTTCTTTTCCGGTTCAGTCTAGACAGGTGTCGCAGGCCTTCGGCCACATAGACGATGCTGTATTTAATCTCTCAAGTACGAGGAAGAAAGGCGGTTTCTTATCTTCATCTTCTATAAACATACTGTTTCTTGGACCACGGTCATTTAAAACGGTTGGAGAAGATGTTCGAAGAGTTCCTCTGCGTTTGGATGAGCAGGCTGAGGATCTAGAGGTATCTTTACCTGGATTCATTCACAATTCGCTCAGACACAATTGAGACGGCAATTTCTTCAAATAGAGCGAATTTGGATGCTATGTCTTATGCAGATCACCTTACAAGAGCTATGGCGCAACGTCTCAACGGAAAGGAATTTGAGGACATTCGTACCTCTCTTAGAGTTCTTTCCAGGGCAATTATGTATTCCAGGTATAACTCCGCCCTAACAGTGGCTAATTTGGAGTTAATCAGACGTGATGGTGCCCTTGCATCGTCATCACTGATAGATGACAAGGTGAAAAACTCTCCGAGTTGCTCCGGTCTTTGGACATACGATATTCGACGACAAGCTTTCATTAGTCTATGATCAGGCTACTAAAAATGCATCTAATGCTCTGCTTTTAAAGTCGGCATCTAATCGATCCACTGCAACAGACAAGAGTAAGGGAGGACGTTCCAGACAGAAATCGTCAAAAGGGGACTCCTCACGAGGGTATAGGAAACCCTCTTATTCTTACTCTGGAGGTCGTCAGTATAGCGACTCGGGAAAGGGGCGGAGGTCTGATTGGGACTATTGGTCAGACGCCCCTAGGCCGACAGGACAAGGTTCTTCATGGAGAGGACTTGGTTTGTCCTCCCGTAAGCCTCGCAGGTCGTACAGTTGATGGTCAAGACCTCTATTGCTTGCCAGTTGGCGGAAGGTTATCAAGCTTTGCGATAAACTGGATAACAATCACGGAAGACCAGTGGGTGAGAAGTGTAGTCTCTGACAGCCTACGGCTATCATTCCGAGCAAAACTCCCACTAACAAGCTGTCCGTGTTGGACAAATCTTCCATCAAATCCTTGCAAAAGAGAGTCTCTCGTAGCGGAGATACAAGCTCTCTTATTAAAGGAAGTAATAGAGGTCGTCGAGAATCAAAATTCTCAAGGTTTCTACAGTCACCTGTTCCTCGTACAAAAGCCAGACAGCTCATGCCGACTGGTTATAGACCTGAGCTGGATAAACAAGCTCATTGTGGCTCCAAAATTTTATATGGAGACCTTTCGAGTGAACGACTATGCGACAAGCATAGATCTAAAGGATGCGTACTTTCATGTCCTGGTACATCCGGCATGCAGAAAGTACCTGCGGTTCGCCGTGCAAGGGAAGGTGTATGAGTATAGGGCAATGTGCTTTGGTCTGAACCTAGTGCCCTGGGCATTCACTTGAATAATGAACTCGGTAATGTCACAATTCCAAGCTCTTTCGTCTGTGGTAACGTCGGTTTACTTGGATGACATTCTACAGAGATACGGCAACAGAATTATTCTTCAGAACGATGTTCAGAGTCTGCTTCTATTACTCCGACGTCTCGGTTTCATCGTAAACGAGAAAAAGTCGGATCTACCTCCATCCCAGTCATTCATTCACTTGGGAATGAGCTTCAAGACTCACAACAATCTGGTTCGTCTGCCGTTACCCAGAGCGAGATTAGTCAGCTGTTATGCTCGCTTTTGTCTACATTCAGATGCAGCAAGGGAATTCATGCGACTCACACGCGTCCCCTCCAGATATTCTTTACTCAGAACTGGAGTGTGAAGACGTATTCACTAGAAACCAGTATTGTTTTAACGGACCTGATAAAACAAAGGGTTCAGATTTGGGCAGATATTCAGTTGTTAACTGAGGGAGTTCTGCTGCAACTGCCGGATCCGGCTCTCACGATTATGCCGGATGCGAGTCAGAGGGGTTGGGGCACGACCCTAAGTCCTGAGGATTTGAAGTGTCAAGGTCTTTGGGACCCTCGGTTCCTGAACGGAGAAGATTCTTCGTCATGAATCATCATGTTCAGCTTTCTCTCTGTCATATACCAGGTTGTCTGAACGTAATAGTAGACTCGCTCTCTCGGAAAGGTCGCCTGTTGCCATTCGAGTGGATGCTCAACAAGCGAGTATTCAGGCAGATTTGTTACCAGTGGGATCGCGCCAAGATAGATCTGTTTGCGACGCACCTGAACATTCAGTTACCGACGTTCATGTTGCCATGTCCAGACCATTGTGCATTCGCTGTAGATGCTCTGTCAATCTCATGGGACGGAATGATAGAATATGCGTATCCTCCAACTCCATTGATTCAGCAGATTCTGTTAAAGATCAAACTGTCTCATTGCAAAATTCTACTAGTAGCATCTCTGTCGTCACAGAAACCATGGATAAATCTTCTCAGATGTCTGTTATGGGACGTTCCCCGGAAGCTTCCTCCACCAGAGGACCTTCTTTATCAGGGGAAGTCACGTGCGCTGCATCACAACCCGGAAGGTCTCAACCTTCAAGTATTTCCGTTGTGCGGTCCTTCTTGCATGGGAAAACAGTTTACAGGACAAGCAGTGGATGCAATTTCTAACTGCAGGAGGTCCTCCTCTTCGTTGAACTATGCAGCAAAGTGGAAGGTTTTCTTCTGTTAGTGTAAGGATCAGTCGATAGACGTTTATGATCCTTCCATACCAAATATTGCCAATATCCTGGTCTACTTGTTTGACGTTCTCAAACTGCAGCCCGTCACTATAAAGGGCTATAGGTCTATGTTATCAAGACACTTGCGCTCATCATGTTAACTTGGCTATTGGATCTAATGCTTCATTGTCCAAGCTGGTTAGAAATTTCTCTATTAATAGACCTAGAACCCTCAGATTAATTCTGACGTGGAATTTGGCTTGGGTTCTGTTGAAGCTTAAAGAAGCTCTGTTTGAGCCGTTGGATGTTGTAGAATTCAATTGACCTATAAAACAGCATTTCTCTTAGCCTTTGCATCTGCTAGAAGACTTAGTGAACTTCATGCTTTATCAGTTGATGATTCTCACTACTGTAGTGTGGGTAATACCATTACCCTAACTACGGAAG
The DNA here is from genome assembly GCA_031216915.1 of Pictodentalium vernedei. Lineage (NCBI taxonomy): Eukaryota > Metazoa > Mollusca > Scaphopoda > Dentaliida > Dentaliidae > Pictodentalium > Pictodentalium vernedei. The sequence continues at coordinate 241,030,930 of CM062294.1, forward strand.
TAGGATTTCTGGCTAAGAATCAGACTCCAGATAAATGTTCTGAGCCTGTTACCATTAAGGCTCTACCATCCTCGGACAACTGAAGACCTCTGCTGTATCCAGTCAGGGCTATGCGCATATATAAACATCGATCAGATTTTATAAGAAAAGGAAGAAAACATTTCTTTCTTTAATTGATTCCTAACAGAAAAGATATTTCTGTTCATTCAGTTACTAGATGTATTCAGCTGGCAATACGCATTGCCTATGAAAATCTATTTTCGGATCAACGTTCTGTAAATAAGATATCAGCACATGAAATTAGAGCGCTGTCCACTTCTTGGGCTTATTCTAACAGTATAGCCATTACTGATCTCATGAAGGCTGCGTACTGGACACAGCCCTCTACATTTACCAAGTTTTACCTTAGAAATTTAGAGTCCATCTCTGGTGACCTTAGATCTTTGGATCCTCTTTCTGTTGCTCAGAATGTCGTCCGTTAATGATTACATCTATAGTTATTTAGACAACCTGTTCCAGCAGTGACGCTGTTCCACTGCCCTCTTCATTCCGCGATCTCGTACCTCAGAACAGGGGGAAGGGGGGGGGGGGGGAGGTTTTTTTCCCTTATGATCATCTGGCTTTGTAGTGAAAAGCAAGGGAAGACCTCCTCCGGTGTCAGTAGTCCTGAGTCGGTGTTGGGATGGTTTTAATGTGTAGCTCGGTGTGAAGCAATAACTATGTCTCATTTATGTACTGTTTTTAAAGTGCAGCTCACTGTGAAGCATTTGTATCTGTCACGTGTCAAACGGGTATTAATATACAATCCTCGGACACTTTTAATGAGTATAAAGAGTCCCATTATCTGGACTATCTTTATATATTGGTTTTCCTTCACCGAATTAACATAATGGGTTATGCTGGCATTAAATGGAGAATTATATATTATGTAATAATCAATTACATTGTTTGTGTTAAGTCTTTCTCGTTTCTCGTAAAGAAGAAAGACATATATAATTCCTTTTTTAGCTCAGCTTTGATGTAAGTCAAATTTGAGCTCACGCCATGGCCAGTCGTTCGTCGTCCGTCTGTCCGTCAACAGTTCAATACGGCTTGGGCTAGAGGCCGTATTTATGAACCGATCTTTACGAAACTTCTTGGGTACCTTTGTTATCACCGTGGGACGAGAACGAGTGTTTTGGGGTCCGGTCCAAAATTCAAGTTGGCCGCTGGCAGCCGTTTTGTACAAAATTAGGTGCAATCAGATTTTTGCGCAGAACTTCCATATGAAAGCTCTGATTTGAAAAAATTTTTTTATGAATATTTAATACCATGGGATACATTACATATAATACGGGGTTTTTTCTCATGGGTAAATTATGAAAATTAGACTAACTTTGATGTATTTAGTGTTACTTTCAGCACTGTAAGTGCAAATGCCAATCGGCTCGGGCTAGAGGCCGTATTTATGAACCGATCTTTATGAAACTTCTTGGGTACCTTTGGTATCACCGCGGGACGAGAACGAGTGTTTTTGGTCCGGTCCAAAATTCAAGATGGCCAACGGCAGCCGTTTTGTACAAAATTTCGGTGCAATCAGATTTTTGCGCAGAACTTCCATATGAAAGCTCTGATTTGAAAAAATTTTTGTATGAATATTTAATACCATGGGATACATTACATATAATACGGGTTTTTTCTCGTGCGTAAATTATGAAAATTAGACTAACTTTGATGTATTTAGTGTTACTTTCAGCACTGTAACTGCAAATGCCAATACGGCTCGGGCTAGAGGCCGTATTTATGAACCGATCTTTATGAAACTTCTTGGGTACCTTTGGTATCACCGCGGGACGAGAACGAGTGTTTTTGGTCCGGTCCGAAATTCAAGATGGCCGACGGCAGCCGTTTTGTACAAAATTAGGTGCAGTCAGATTTTTGCGCAGAACTTCCATATGAAAGTGCTGATTTGAATAATTTTTTGTGTGAATGTTTAGTACCATGGGATACATCACATATAATACAGGTTTTTTTTCTCGTGCAAAAATTAGGCAAATTAGATGAACTTTGATTTTTTCAGTGCTACTTACACACAGCAAGTGCACATGTCAATACGGCTCGGGCTAGGGGCTATATTTATGAACCGATCTTCACGAAACGTCTTGGGTACCTTTGTTATCACCTTGGGACAAGAACGAGTGTTTCTGGGTGTGGTCCAAAATTCAAGATGGCTTTAGTGGCCATTTTGTACCGAAATTAGGTCTAATCAGTTTTTTGTACACAACTTCTATACGGCTCAGACTAGAGGCCGTTTTTATGAACCGATCTTTACGATACTTCTTGGGTACCTTTGTTATCACCGTGGGATGAGAACGAGTGTCTTGGGGTGTGGTCCGAAATTCAAGATGGCCACCAGCTGCCATTTTGTACCAAAATTACTGCAATCAGTTTTTTGTACAGAACTTCTGTATGAAAGTTCTGATTTGAATAAATTTTTGTTTGAATGTTTAGTAACATGGAATACATCACATATAATACGGGTTTTTTTCTCGTGCAGAATTATGGAAATTAGATGAATTTTGATTTATTCAGTGCTACTTATACACAGTAAGTGCACATGTCAATATGGCTCATGCTAGAGGCTGTATTTATGAACCGATCTTCACGAAACTTCTTGGGTACCTTTGTTATCACCTTGGGACGAGAACGAGTGTTTCTGGGTGTGGTCCAAAATTCAAGATGGCTGCCAGTGGCCATTTTGTACCGACATTAGGTCCAATCAGTTTTTTGTCACAACTTCTATACATCTCGTATTTATGAACTGATCTTTATGAAACTTCTTGGGTACCTTTGTTATCACCTTGGGACAGGAACAAGTGTTTTGGGGTGCCTTTGTTATCAATGTGCTATGAGAACAAATATTTTTGGGTTCAGTCAGACCCACTCTGGGACTCAAAGATTTCTTTTCTAGTTTAGCATCTGACTGTCGCCCACCTTTACAATACTTAACCTATACATTTGTTACAGGCTACGGTCAGTATTTATGTACAGACCGTTACAATACTTTACATGTACCTTTGTTATCAGGTCTTTACCTAGATTTTTGTCATTGCTGTGTCACATACTATACATGTACATGTCTTAACAAGTTGAGCTACAGTGTCATTGACACTTTCATTCTCTTCTTTACTGAAGTGATTGGATTTTCTTTTATGTTCTAGGCCCTTCAGCCTTTTTATGATTCAGCTAGTCTGGACCATTAGTTGTTGTATAAAAATATTATAAATTCTAACTAATTTGTATATTTTTTATACTTACCAATGGCCCAGATGGGTATGGCCCTCCCATGAATGGGCACTCATACCTCCCCGCTGTTTACAACATTTAACAGGCAATTATAGAAAGAATGATGGTTGGCGCCATTTTCGGTGTCTTCCTGGATACTGCACATGCGTAGATCTGAAAAGTATGGAGGACCAGATAGGACATTGAATTTTCGGTTTTGCATGCAAATTTTGGGATTGGGGGCAAAATTTGTGTTTGGCTCTGGATTAATTTTTGAGTTAGCACCAGCTAGTCTTGACCATTGGTAAGTATAAAAAATATACAAATTACTTAGAATTTATAATTTTCTCAATTATCACAATTCTTGTCTTATTAGCTTACCTGATTGAAAGTCAAGATGAGTTATAGTGATCATTCACCATCTATTGTCCATGAACATGGTGTTTGCACCTGCTCTTCCTAAACCAATGAACGAATCATAATTACATTTGAGGTGCTTGCTTGTTCTACATTGCATTTTGTTTTTGTTCAAATCAACATGTCCAGCCCTGTAGGGAGTGGGTGGGGAAAATGCTCCAAATTCTTAAAAAAATCTTCTTCTCATGAACCAGTGGGTGCAATGACTTGATATTTGGTATGCAGCTTCCTTTTGAGGTGTAGAATCAAATTTGTTCAACAGAAGTTTGTGGATCAATATTTGCCTTTGTAATGGGAGGGGCAAGATTTTTGGGTCCACCCAACATTTTTATTTTCTGAACCGATGGTCCAATTTGAACCAAATTTGATTTGTGGTATTATTTAGTCATAAGTACTTGATTCATGCAAAAAAAAAGTTTTTCTTGTGTCCCTGTGGGAACCCCAGGAGCTAAAAATAGAAATACAGTAGAACCTGACTTGAGAGACCACCCCTTTTGCCCCTTTTGCCAATCAAAAGTGGTCTCTCAAGACAGGTGGTCTCTCATTAGAGGTTTGAGGTTTTCGCTAGTCAGTGAACGACTAACCAGAGAATATTTGTTGCAGAAATGGAGAAGAATTGATTTTTCAACTTTTTTTTATTATTGTTTTATTTTTATTCAGTTTTAATACAAGTACAGAGGCATTGCTTGAGAAATTACAGTTAATAGGACATAAACTGAAAAACCTTTAGAGATTATGATGCGAAGGGGCTGGTCCATCCAAAATAGTAATTTCTTAATTTATACAAACAAAGTGTTCTCCTCTTTCTATCAATATTTTCAAATGAGTTATTTTTATAATAATTTACAGTGATACCCTGAAAAGCATCGAAAAAGTGCCGAGTGAGCATATTTGCAAAAATTAAAAAACTTTTCTTCTCCAGAACTACTGATCAGCATCTTTAGATATTTGGTCTACAGCATCCAGGGGGCTGGGGGAGGGGGGGGGGGGGGGTCTCGTACATGTTTGTTCAAATTAAGCCCCCTTGGTTCATATTTGGGCTAAATACAAGAGCCTGAATAGTAACTAAAAATCTTCTTCGGATCCACCAGTCAGAATGCTTTTATATTTTGTATGCAACATATTTAGGGGAGGTCAGATTCAAGGTTGTTAAATTTGCCTGATTTAATATTTGGGCTCCCTATGGTAGCCCTAATTTTATTTGAGGGCATTTCTTTAAAAATCTTCTACTTCAGATCCACCAGTTGGAATGCTTTCATATTTGGTATACAACATCTTTAGCGGGGTCAGATTCAAGTTTGTTCAAATAGGGTGCCTTGGTTAAGATTTGGGTCCCCATGGGAGCCCAAATTTTAACTTTGTGAAATATGAGGGAATTTCTTTAAAAATGTTCTTCTTCAGATCCACCAGTCAGAATGCATTTGTATTTGGTGTACAACATCTCTAAGGGGGGGGGGGGGGGGGGGGGGGGGGGGGGGGGGGGGAGATTCAAGTTTGTTCATATTGGGTCCCTGGGTTAATATTTGGGCCCCCTATGATAGCCCGAATTTCAACTTGGTGCAATATGAGGAAATTTCTTTAAAAATCTCCTTCAAATCCACTTATTAGAATGCTTTCACTTTTGGTATACAGCATCCTGCTGGTGGAAGGGAAGGGCTCAGACACAAGTTTGTTCAAGTTAAGTTCAAGGTTGATATTTGGACTTCCTAGTTTTGCATTACTGGAAATCTGGGCATTATTTTCTGTGGTTGCATCCCAGTACTAGAAAAAATCATCTGGCATGGACAACAAAGTTATAAATAATTAAATAACTTCATTCCTCTGGAGTGTTAATGGCTATATATGCTAATTAAATCCTTCTTTAAACAGCTATTGTCAGGTGAGCACCTCAGGCCCCATGGGACCTCTTGTTTCACAATTCTTTCATAAACATTCAACATTATCCTTTTCGTCAAACACTACACACAATCAAGTTAAGCTACAGTGTCATTGATACTTTCATTCTATATTCTAGTGATAAACTGAGAATTTTTTCATTATCTCTTATTTGACACAGCTATCGAGGCTTGATCAAACAAGATGTAATAAATTTAATAGATAGAAGATACTACATGTAAGTCCTAAAAGTGGATGAATCCAGGCCAAAGACAAAAAAAAAACATGGAAAATGCAATGGTTTATAGAGTAAGTTTTTGCTACATCACAGATCAGTTTATAGGAATTTATAATCTGTATGCATTTACTGTATTAAACTTGAACTGAAGGTTTGGGAATTGGTTTATTGTTTAAAATGTAAATGCAATTTACTCTGAGTAAGAGGCTAATCTGTTAATAAATATTCCATTAAGTGGGGTGCACTATAATTCAATACAGAAATGCCTTATTTACTGGAAATGAACATTGTAATTATCAGATTTTAAATGTTAATGTCATGTACTCCTAACCACTGACAGCTATAGTTGAATTTGGACAAGATTTAGCCATGTTGCTCATGTTAGTTTGGGACACTAAAAAGCATTACCTTGCCTGCTCCAACAAGTTATATTTGGCCTCAGAACTTATTTAAAAACTTTATTACCAAAATTTATTTTGTTTTATCACATGATCTGAGCCTTTTGCCAACAATTAAAATGATACTTTAAGCCTTTACTTCACAAATCGGCTGCATCTGCTCATGTAATTTACAAATTGAGCAGTTGCGAAAAAAAGATTTTTGAAAAATTTCAACAAAACCATTTCAGAGACCTCTCATTGGAACAGGCTTGTTTCAATCAGGAGTCACTTGAATTGTTTTGTTGTCATTTTTCCAAAAAATTTGAAAAAAAATAATTAAAATAATAAATTTTGATATTGTATTTGTTGGGTAAAGGGTTAAATGAATAAAGCACAATAATTCAGTAACAGTTTAGAAGTAATGTACTAGTACTGTGATCACAAAAGCAGTCTTTTTCACAATCAAATCATGATTTGATCGCAATACACTTACATCAGTGGGTTGAGATTTCTTAAATGAATAAAATACTGTAATATTAAGAAAGTACAGTGGAACCCTGTTGATTGAATAGCCACTTTGCCAATGAAAATTATTCAATTAACAGGAGTATTCAATTAACAGGGATTATGTCACTTTCCTGTATTCTAGAGATAAACTTAGCATTTATTCTATTATATCTTGTTTGACTGAGCTCTATGAGCTCTGTCAAACAAGATATAATAGATTAAATGCCTGTATTGGATGTACTGAGGTGAAATAGGTCTGTAAACAAAGGAAAACCGGGGTGAGTCAGGGTAATTTCTCGACATGTTACAAGATTTTTTATTCAATTAACAGGAGTTTACTCTATAACCCATATTCAATTAACAGGGCAAATTTGTACTGGAGGTATGGTAAATGTTTTTGTGTTGGGAAATTATATTCAGTTAACAGGGTTATTCAGTTAAGAGATATCCAATTAAGTGGGCTCCACTGTATCAAGAAAAACAATTGAAAATAGCATCTCAGATGGAGCTTTCTTGCTTTTCCTTTCTTGCAGGTTATTTGACAGGTAATTGCCTATTCGTTAACTCTTTGCATGCTGGTGGCAGATATTCCTGCCCAGGACATGAAATCTCTTGCCATATCTCTTGCCAGTGAAATAAGTATAATTTGGGCATTTCTCCCATGTGAATTGAAAAGTTGTTTTAACCAGTGATTTCTTGAGTTAAATTTGGATGAATTTTTCATCCGATCTAGACTAGATCTGATGAAAAATAGCTTGAAATTAATCAACGGGTTAAGAATTAATGAGTAAAACTTCTGACATGATATGACCCTGGCTTCTGAAAGTATTGTTAAAGCCCAATAAACAGACCAAAAATAATGAGTACATCCCTGTTGTTTAAATAAAAATGTGATAATTCAAAAAAATTAAGAGGTCACTAAAAGTGTATGCCAAGGTGTATGGTGAGGGGCCAAGGTGGGTTGATAATTTGCCAAGGTGAAAATATTGTTCCACTTTATTTCTCATTTTACTCAATGAAACATGTTCATTTTTGTCATCTTTCCTTATTTGGGATAAGCTATTTTAAAAACTACTTTATTGTATAAACCTAGCTAAATAATGCAGACATTCTTCAACCAGTGTCTCTAGAAGCAGCACTGGAGAATTCAGAGAAGACACTTAACACCAGAAAGTTCTAAATTTCTACCAAGAGATGCTTTTGTGAATGTTTGTTTGCCACTGCACAAAATGTTTTGTCAAATAACACCGAGAAAAATATCTTGTAATGTATACAAAAAATACAGTAAACTCATAAAATATACACTTTAAAAAAGTGATTGTGACACCAAATATCCGCAGCTGCGTTCAGCCAACTCCTCCAACATTTTTTGTTTCATTTAAAACTGATTCATATGGGAAGGGCAGAATGTAGTGGTGGTTTTTGCTGGTTTGAAAATGGAGAACTTGATTTTTTCTGGCAAACCGCATGAGGTGACATGATGTTCATTAGCTGATTGGGCTTTATTTACAAGTGCAGGTACCACAAATTAAAGGCTTCGTATTTGCTGGATGGGCTTCATATTACTTTGAAGTGAAAATTTTTAGTCTGTATGCATTTTCCTTGTTACAATTTATGGGAGCATGCCTGTAGGCATTCTCCAATAAAATATAAGAAGGCAAATACATGTGAACAAATTTTGCTGATTAAAAATAATTTAACACACTTCCAGTTAATAAATAATAGTATATTGAATGTTTGCACCTCAAGTGCAAAAATATCCAATGCTGTTCTCAGTATTTTTCAAAGGATTTACAGTCCTGTAAATAACCTGCAAATGATTGTGTAGGTTACATGGGCAGGCCTGGCATTCTTTAAGAGTGCAGGGGTGCTGCACGCCTAGAAAAAATTGAGGAGGGCTATTTTTTGCACCCCTTGATATTTTTATACTGTACCAATGACCCAGACATAGCTGGTGCTAACTCTTAAAATATAGGGCCAAACACAAATTTTGCCCCCCAATCCCCAAAATTTGCATCTAAAACCAAAGAAAACATGTCCTGAATGGCCCTCCACACTTCACCTCTACTGCGCATGCGCAGTGTCAAGGACGTTTTCAAAATTGGCGCCATTAATCATTCTTAGTTTGGCCCTTCATCAGTTAACATCTGACTGATCTTTGTGCTTGTAAATCTCAGTTTAAATGATGCCAGACACATAAATATTAGTGAAATGGTGATTCTAAGGAGGATAGAGAAGGAGGAGAGGAAAAATGTGTGACAGAATATTATCAGGGCTGGAACTTAAAATTTTTTAATGAAATTATGTTAAGTTACCTATTTTCGAGGCAGCAGCCATTTCGTTGTCATTCTTGTTATTTAGTTACACTGATTTTTCAATGTTTTTCTCTCCCCCTTTCCTTTAAGTCCCCTCTTGCTATTCTCCCATGCTTTTGGCATAGTTTCTGTAATTATTATTACTAAAATTTCTTGGGAGTTTTAGCTGAATAACAGAATGAATTCTGTTCTTTTCCCCATGTTTACGTCTTCACCTATGGGTGGTTAGGCGTTGTGTTCTGCATCTACCATCTGATGTTCTGCAGTTTCTTCCCTGGAAGTCTCTGTTTTGCATCAGATAGTGTATTTTTGGTAACTGATTTCGGGCCTGGGTGCCTGGAGTCTTATTTTAGTGTTTTTACACTCATTGTTTACATTTACAACAGCCCTCTGTGTGAGGGGGGGATTTCTTGAAAATAATATCTTGATGTTAATTTAATCATAACTAGATACATTATTATTGTTCGTAAGTGTTGCATAAATTGTTTAAAATATTTTTAAATTTTTTGTCCACACTTAGGCTTTGGATCCATTGGGGCTCAACGTTACTTTTCAGAAACTTGGGCTGTTCTGAAAAAATATTTTTTCAAAATATTTTGATTTCAATTATTTTTTCTATGTTAATGGATCATATTATTATTATGTATTTTGATTGTCAGGGGTTGGTGCGAGTACCAGGACTTTGTTTTCTTTTCACATTGAAAGGATTTTGATCAATTGTAATAAGAGGAAGTCTTCCTCTGACTTTTATAATCATTCTATATGTAGTCAGTGTACTCGCATTAACTCCTGTTCTGTATCTGATGATTTCGATGACAACATGGGAAGCGTATGTCACGGTATGTTAGTGGGGAATTGGACATTCCGGTCTTTTCCCTGCAGGGTCACTCTACTTTATCAATTTCTATTTCAGACGATCAAGATTAGGGTGATGTATCTTTGATGTCTTCCAACAGTGTGCCTCCGTCGTCACAATTAATGAAGGGCTAGCGGAAAAGTGCTCATGTAAATACGCCAATTGCCTAAGAGGACCCTAGTAGGTTCGACAGCCTTTGACGTCCGCTAGCTCGCCCGGTGTAGCGTCCATTCATCGAATGGTTCGGCAGCCGGGTTCGTCCGTTGCGGTCTAGAAGGAGTTTTGGGGTGATGCGAGCACTATAAATCAACCAAATGCACACCCAGTGACGGCGGATTAGAGGGAGAACGGAGGAAGCCTTTTAGTCCGGTTCATAGCTCGTTCTGGTCCATCCGGACGGCGAGCGAGAGAGGCCCCTCTCTCGTACACTAACATCTGACCCCAGATGTTGTGGTACGAAATGTTTTGCATTCGGAGCATACGTCCGCCGCTCGGGACTCTCCGACATATGGTCAGTCCGGAGAGACTGTCAATAAGGCTTCCTCATTCTCATGGTAGCACACACGACCGCTCTTGGCTACGTGACCTCGGATATCCAGTCAGCTTCGCCAGTCAGAGAATCATCGGCGACCAGGTCACACCATCCGGTAGCCAGGGACACGAGGCCTGCAGACTCCGGACGTTCGCATAGGAAAGTGTGCGGGAGTCAACGTACACGGAGCTTCCGGCGGCAATGCATCGTAAGACCGCTACTGCACAGGCCTCGGGGACGGACGTGCTATCTTAAATAGCACAGCTTATCGCAGCATCCCAGCAACAACTGAATCTGTCGCATTATGTTTTATCCGACGATGCTGGGTCAGGACGCTCCGCGGAAGCGGGTACGGACGTCCGAAAATTTCATCCGGTCCGACGGGATACCGAAAGGGATTCGGAGGATTTTGAGCTTTCCCTTTCGGAACAACATATGCTGTTGTGTATGTCATCTGACTTGATCTTCTACAGGTTCTTTCGTCGGACCAGAATGCTGCGATGCCGGATAAGAAACTGATAGCGTCGGTGGACTTAGAAATTTTTGGTTCGGTTCAGGGACATTGTCCCTCAGTTCCGACATAGTCCAATAATGTCACACAAATTTTCGAATTATTGAACGACGCTATATATTTATTATTATATGCTTGTTATTACCAAGCATTTCTGGTTTCTTGTTCGCAAAGTTACGGAGATGTCTTTCAAAAGTGTGCCTCTGTCGTCATAGTTAATGAAGAGCTGGCGGCAATAAGTGCTCATGGAATATGTCTATCGCCTAAGAGGTCCCTTGTAGGATCGACGGAGTGACATTCGCTAGCGTACATTCATCGAATGGTTCGGCTGCCGGGTTCGTCCGTTGCGGTCTAGGAAGGAGATTTGGGTGATGCGAGCACTATAATTACTTTAGTACTCACCCAGTGACGGCGGATTGAGGACAGATCGGAGGAAGCCTGTTAGTCCGGTTCCTGGCTTGTCCAGGTCCGTCCGGGCTGTGAGCGAGAGAGGTCCCTCTCTCGTTCAACAACATAGGGGACCGCATGTTGTGGTTCAGATATTTTACATTCGGAGCATATGTCCGTCGCTCGGGACGCTCCGTTATATTGACAGTCCGAGAGACTGTCGATAATGCTTTCTCATCCTCACAGCAGTGCATACGACCGCACATTGGCTATGTGACCTCGAGTATCCGATCAGTTTCGTCATTCAGTGATTCCACGGCGAACAGATCACGCCATCCGGTAGCCAAGGGACACGAGGCCTATACACTCCGTTCGCTCGCATATTAGTAGTATGCACGGGGTAACGATCACGGAGCTTCCAGTGGCAATGCATCGTAGGACCGCTTCTCCACAGGCCTCAGTGACGGACGTGCTATCCGAGTTAGCACAGTTTTTTCGCAGCATCCCAGCAATCGACAGTTTCTTGGTCGAATCAGGAATTATCCAATGGCACTGGGTCTGTGCGGTCCTCGGTTGCATCAGGTACGGACGACGGAACGCTTTATAGGGTCCGACAGGATGGCGAAAGGGATTCGAAAGATTTCGAGTTTTCCCTTTCGTAGCATCGGAAGCTGCCATACATATCTTCCGACTTTATCTTCCAGTGATTGTTATTTCGGACTACATTGCTGCGATGTTGGATAAGAGACTTATAGCGTCATTGGACACGGAATTTTGGATCGGTTCAGGGACATTGTCCCTGACTTACCGACACAGTCCAATAATGTCATTAGAACATGTGTATTATTTATCGACGCTATATATATAAGCCTGCTACCAAGCATGATAGTTTAGTTTCTTGTCCGCAATGCTCATTTCTGCCTTTTATCATTTATACGAATAATTTATTTTGGCAGAACAGGGCATACCGAGAGTTCATATGCATCTAGACGGCGTGGTTAAAGACTGGAAATAATCTTTTTCGCCGTCTATGTCTTTTCCAACCACAATGTTGGAAACGACAATGATGTCTAATAGACTTTACTTAGACGCTTTATCATACGTAATCCACCTTACTGAGGCGTTATCGTTACGTCTTCAAGAGAAAGAATTCCGGGATATAATTCTCAATGTGATTTCTTTTGAGGGCAGTAGTTTGTTCACGTATAACTCCGCCCTTCAGTGGCTGCTTGGAGTTGGTTAGACGTGATGCAGCCCTAGCTACATCCACGCGCGTGGATAGTAAGGTGAAGAACTCTCTCAGAGTCGCTTCGTTCTCGGAGAAGCTTCTCTTCGACGGCAACTTTTCAGCAATCCATGAATTGCTCGATTTACACATTCTCTTGTCTATCTAGTGTAGCAAGAGATTCAGACTGGGGCAAACATTCGGTGGTTGACTCAGACAGTGCCACTGCAGTTGCCGGATCCGAGTTTTATAATTATGACGGTTGCCAGTCAAACAGGTTGGGATATAATATTGATCCCAACGGATTCGAAGTGCCAGGGTCTTTGGGTTCCGCAGTCTCTAAGCAAGCACTTATCTTCCACGGAATAATTTTTTTTTTTAGGCTTGCTTTATGTCATTGGATGAACATTATTCAGAAACGCATGTCCAAATCCTGTCCGTTAATTCGACAGTAGTGGCGTATCTCCGGAACCAGGGAGGCACTCATTCGTTTCCGTTATTCAATTTAATGGAAAGAATCCTTCTGTTTGTTATAGTACACCAAGTTCTGCTTCGGTCCGTCATATTCCGGGTCGTCTGATTGTATTACCGGACTCCCGTTCACTTATGGGTCGCTTGTTGCCGTCAGAATGGACTCTCAACAAACAAGTATTCAATCAGATTTGCTATCAATGGGAGTGCCCAATGATAATTTATTTACAACACAACTTGCTTGTCAATTGCAGACGTATGTGTTTGCTTGTCTGGATCTCTGAGCTTATGTTGTAAACGCTCTATTGATCTGATAGGACGGAATGATAGGATATGCGTATCCTCCTGCGCTGTTGTTTCAGCAAGTATTGCTAAGATAAACAACCACAATACATTGCTGTTGATAGCATCTCTGTCTTCACAGAGACCATGGGTAAATTTACTCTGATGTCTACTGTGGGACTTAATGCGAAATCTTCCTCCATGAGAGGATCTTTTTTCGCTGGGTAAAATCTTGTCGTCCTTATCACAACCCGCAAGGTCTCAACCTTCACGTATTCCGTTGTGTGGTCCTTATTGCATTGTAAGCATTGTACTGGACGAGCTTTGGACGCGATTTCTTACTGTAGGAGAACCTCTTCTTCGCTATACTATGCGGCTAAAGTGGAGGCTCTTCCGTCGTTGGTGTAGGGATTACTATGTTGATATTGTTGATCCCTCCATACTAGTCATTGCAACTTTTTAGTATACTTGTTTGACAAGATCTACTGCAGCCTGTTATTATTAAGGTTATAGGTTTATGTTACCTCATACCTATGCACTCTATGATAGTTTACAATTGAGTCTTATGTCTCTTTATCTAAGTCAGTTAGTAACTTTTCGATAAATAGACTTAGAATCATTAGATTAAATTCCTATACGGAATTTAACTTCGGTTCTTATTTAGCTAAGTAATCATTTGAGCCTCTGGAAACAGTAGTTTTCAAATTCTGACCTTTTAGACAGTAATTCTGTTGGCATCTCTTTTACTGAAGAGTCAGTGAGTTTCATGCACTATCGGTGGATGATTTTCACTTTCGTAGTTTCGGAATCACTACTTCCTTTACTATTTAGGTTGGATTTTTGCATAAGAGTCAGGCTCCTAATTAATATCCAGAACCTATTGTTATTAAGGTCCTTCCGTCTTCGTACGGGCATAGGCCTTTACTCTGTCCGGTTAGAGTTTATGTATTTATAAACAGATATCTGTTTATTACTACGGGCGTAAGCTTCTTCTGTCTTTGATGCCTAATAGAAGGACGTTACGCTCCATTCTATTGCTAATGGATTCAATTAACTATCGATACTGCTTATGGTATATCATTGACTCAGCAGTTGTGTTTGAGATTTCGGCTCATGAAGTAAGAGTTCTTCTACATCTTGGGCTTACATTAATAGTGTCGCTATTATAGATTTTTGAAGGCTGCTCATTGCGCTCAGCCATCCACATTCATGAATTTTTATCTCAGAAATATCGAGTCCATTTCTGGAGGCCTCTATTGTTAGGTCTATTATCTACTGCTCAGAATGTCATTCACTTAACAGTTGCTACTATAGCTAGGTAGGCTGTCTGTTTCGGCAGTGACTCCATTCTGCTGCCCTCTTCGCTCTGGGCTATTTGACCCAGGGCAAGAAAAAGGGGGGGGGGGGGGGGAGGGTGTTCCCTTGGGTCACCTGTTTTACTATGAAAACAAGGGGATACCTCCTCCGGAGTTAGTAATTCTGAGCTGTTATTGGGATGGTTGTTTAGTGAGAAGTTTATGTTTTAAAAATTCATTCAGGTCTTAGTTTTTTAAGTATAGCTTTTGAATATAGCACGTGTCAACGGACATTATTATACAATCCTCAGACACTTTTAAGGAGTATAAAGAGTCTCTATTCTCTAGACTTACTTTATTTATTGGCTTACTTTAAAAATTATTAGTATAAGGATTATACTAGATATTAATAGAGTACATAGATGTATGATGCTCAATTTTGGAAGGTGTTGTATCTTTCTAATTTATCATAAATAAGAAAGATACATGTAAGGCCTAATACTTCTTTTTCCCAGAGGGGATGACTCTATTTTATATAATTGAGCGTATTCCATCTTGCTCTATGTCCTTGGCCCTCCAGCCTTTTTACTATTCAGCTATGTCTGGGTCATTGGTACAGTATAAAAATGTTAAAAAATTTATAGTAATTTATATATTTTTATACTGTACCAATGACCCAGACATAGCTGGTGCTAACTCTTAAAATATAGGGCCAAACACAAATTTTGCCCCCCAATCCCCAAAATTTGCATCTAAAACTAAAGAAAACATGTCCTGAAAGGCCCTCCACACCTCGCCCCCACTGCGCATGCGCAGTGTCCAGGACGTTCCGAAATTGGCGCCATTTATCATTCTAAGTTTGGCCCTTCATCAGTTAACATCTGACTGATCTTTGTGCTTTTAAATCTCAGTTTAAATGATGCCAGACACATAAATATTAGTGAAATGGTGATTCTAAGGAGGATAGAAAAGGAGGAGAGGAAAAGAATGTGTGACAGAATATTATCAGGGCTGTAACTTAAAATTTTTTAATGAAATTATGTTAAGTTACCTATTTTCAAGGCAGCAGCCATTTTGTTGTCATTCTGATTATTTAGTTACACTGTTTTTTCAAGTGTTTTTCCTCTCTCCCTGTCCTTTAAGTTCCCCCTTGCTATTCTCCCATGCTTTTGGCATAGTTTCTGTAATTATTATTACTAAAATTTCTTGGGAGTTTTAGCTTAATAACAGAATGAATTCTGTTCTTTCCCCATGTTTACGTCTTCACCTACGGGTGGTTAGGCGTTGTGTTCTGCATCTACCATCTGATGTTCTGCAGTTTCTTCCCTGGAAGTCTCTGTTTTGCATCAGATGGTGTATTTTTGGTAACTGATTTCGGGCCTGGGTGCCTGGAGTCTTATTTTAGTGTTTTTACACTCATTGTTTACATTTACAACAGCCCTCTGTGTGAGGGGGGGATTTCTAAATAATAATATCTTTATGTTATTTTAATCATAACTAGATACATTATTATTGTTCGTAAGTGTTGAATAAATTGTTTAAAATATTTTTAAAATTTTTGTCCACACTTAGGCTTGGGATCCATTGGGGCTCAACGTTACTTTTCAGAAACTTGGGCTGTTCTGAAAAAATATTTTTTCAAAATATTTTGATTTCAATTATTTTTTCTATATTAATGGATCATATTATTATTATGTATTTGATTGCCAGGGGTTAGTGCGAGTACCAGGACTTGTTTTCTTTTCTCATTGAAAGGATATTGATCAATTGTTTTAGGAGGAAGTCTTCCTCTGACCTTATTATCATTCTATATGTGGTCAGTGTACTCGCATTAACTCCTGTTCTGTATCGTATGATTTCGATGACAATATGGGAAGCGTATGTCACGGTATGTTGTTGGGGATTTGGACACTCCGGTCCTTTCCCCGCAGGGTCACTCTACTTTATCAATTTCTATTTCAGACGATCAAGATTAGGGTGATGTATCTGTGATGTCTTCCAACAGTGTGCCTCCGTCGTCACAATTAATGAAGGGCTAGCGGAAAAGTGCTCATGTAATACGCCAATTGCCTAAGAGGACCCTAGTAGGTTCGACGGCCTTTGACGTCCGCTAGCTCGCCCGGTGTAGCGTCCATTCACCGAATGGTTCGGCAGCCGGGTTCGTCCGTTGCGGTCTAGAAGGAATTTTGGGGTGATGCGAGCACTATAAAATTAACTTAATGCACACCCAGTGACGGCGGATCGGAGGGAGAACGGAGGAAGCCTTTTAGTCCGGTTCATAGCTCGTTCCGGTCCATCCGGACGGCAAGCGAGAGAGGCCCCTCTCTCGTTCAACAACATCTGGCCCCAGATGTTGTGGTACAAATGTGTTGTTAGCGGAGCATACGTCCGTCGCTCGGGACGCTCCGTTGTATAGGCAGTCCGCTGAGACTGCTAAGGCTTCCTCTTCTCATCAGCGCACACGACCGCACCTTGGCTGCGTGACCGCCGATATATTACCAGCTTCGCCGATCAAGGATTCTTCGGCGACCAGGTCACACCATCCGGCAGCCAGGGATTCGAGACCGATGGACTCCGGACGTTCGCATAGGAAGTATGCGGGAGCCATCTGATGCGGAGCTGCCCTCGGCGAAGCACCGATAGACTGCGCCTCCGCAGGTCTCGACGCCGGACATTCTTGTGCACATAGCACAGCTTATCGCAGCATCCCAGCAGCCGACAGAAACGGTGTCGGATCGAGAATTATCCGACAGCGCTGGGTCGGTAGCCGGGGACTCGAGGCCTGCAGACCCCGGACGTTCGCATAGGAAGTGTGCGGGAGTCAACGTACACGGAGCTTCCAGCGGCAATGCATCGTAAGTCCGCTACGGCACAGGCCTCGGGAACGGACGTGCTTTCCTTAATAGCACAGTTTATCGCAGCATCCCAGCATCAACTGAATCTGTCGCATATATTTTATCCGACGATGCTGGGTCGGGACGCTCCGCGGAAGCGGGTACGGACGTCCGAAAGTTTCATCCGGTCCGACGGGATACCGAAAGGGATTCGGTGGATTTCAAGCTTTCCCTTTCGGAACAACATATGCTGCGATGCCGGATAAGAAACTGATAGCGTCGGTGGACTTAGAAATTTTTGGTTCGGTTCAGGGACATCGTCCCTCAGTTCCGACATAATCCAATAATGTCACACAAACTTTCGAATTATTGAACGACGCTATATATATTATTATTTTATGCTTGCTATCCAAGCATTTCTGGTTTCTTGTTCGAAGAGTTATGGAGATGTCTTTCAAAAGTGTGCCTCTGTCGTCATAGTTAATGAAGAGTTAGCGGCAATAAGTGCTCATGGAATATGTCTATCGCTTACGGAATGACATTCGCTAGCTCACCCGGTGTAGCATACATTCATCGAATGGTTCGGCTGCCGGGTTCGTCCGTTGCGGTCTAGGAAGGAGATTTGGGTGATGCGAGCACTTTAATTACTTTAGTACTCACCCAGTGACGGCAGATTGAGGACAGATCGGAGGAAGCCAACAACATAGGGGACCGCATGTTGTGGTTCAGATATTTTACATTCGGAGCATATGTCCGTTGCTCGGGACGCTCCGTTATATTGACAGTCCGAGAGACTGTCTTTAATGCTTCCTCATCCTCACAGCAGGGCACACGACCGCACATTGGCTACGTGACCTCGAGTATCCGATCAGTTTCGGCATTCAGTGATTCCACAGCGAATAGGTCGCGCCATCCGGTAGCCAAGGGACACGAGGCCTATACACTCCGTTCGCTCGCATATTGGAAGTATGCACGGGGTAACGATCTCGGAGCTTCCTGCGGCAATGCATCGTAAGACCGCTGCTCCTCAGGCCTCGGTGACGGACGTGCTATCCGAGTTAGCACAGTTGTTTCGCAGCATCCCAGCAATTGACGGTTTCTCGGTCGAATCAGGAATTATCCGACGGCGCTGGGTCGGTGCGGTCCGCGGTTGCATCAAGCTACGGACGACCGAACGCTTTATAGGGTCCGACAGGATGGCGAAAGGGATTCGAAAGATTTCGAGTTTTCCCTTTAGTAGTATCGGAAGATGCCTTTCATATCTTCTGGCATTTCTTCCAGTGATTATTTTTCGGACTTCATTGCTGCGATCTTGGATAAGAGACTTATAGCGTCATTGGACTCGGATTTTTCGATCGGTACAGGGACTTTGTCCCTGACTTACCGACGCAGTCCAATATTGTCATTACAACATGTGTTTTATTTTTCGACGCTATATATTATATATATATATACAAGCCTGCTACTAAGCATGATAGTTTAGTTTCTTGTCCGCGTGGCTCATTTCTGCCATTTTATCTTTTTTACATATAGTTTATTTTGGCAGAGCAGGGCAAACCGAGAGTTCATATGCGTCTAGACGGTGTGATTAAAGACTGCATATATTCTTTTTCGCCGTTTATGTCTTTTCCAATTTCAATATTGGGAACGACATTATGTATAGTAGACTTAACTTAGACGCTTTATTATACGTAATCCGCCTTACTGAGGCGTTATCATTACGTCTTCAAGAAAAGATTTACGGGATATTATTCTCAATGTAATTTCTTTTGAGGGCAGTATTTTGTTCACGTATAACTCCGCCCTTCAGTGGCTGATTGGAGTGTTTAGACGTGATGCAGCCCTAGCTACATCCACGCGCGGATAGTAGGTTAAGAACTCTCTCAGAGTCGCTTCGTTCTCGGAGGAGCTTCTCTTCGACGGCAACTTTCCGGCAATCCATGAATTGCTTGGTTTATACATTCTCTTGTCTATCTACTGTTACAAGAGATTCAGACTGGGGCAAACATTCGGTGGTTGACTCAGAGAGTGCCGCCGCAGTTGCCGGACCCTAGTGTGGCTGTTATGACGGTTGCCAGTCAAACAGATTGGGATATATACTGATCCCTACGGATTCGAAGTGCCAGGGTCTTTGGGTTCCGCAGTCTTTTAGCTATCAGTTTAACTTCCGCGGAATAATGTTTTTTAGGCTTGCTTTATGTCATTGCATGAACATTATTCAGAAATGCATGCCCAAATTCCTGTCCTTTAATTCGACAGTAGTGGCGTATCTCCGGAACCAGGGAGGCACTCTTTCGTTTCCGTTATTCAATTTAATGGAAAGAATCCGTCTGTTGGTTATAGTACACCAAGTTCAGTTTTGGTCCGTCATATTCGGGGTCGTCTGATTGTTTTATCGCACTCCCGTTCTCTTACGGGTCGCTTGTTGCTGTCAGAATGGACTCAACAAACAAGTATTTAATCAGATTTGCTATCTATGGGAGCGCCCAATGATGTTTTATTATGACACAGCTTGCTAATCAATTGCAGACGTATGTGTTGGCTTGTCCAGATCTCTGAGCTAATACTGTTAACGCTCTATTGATCTATAGGACGCAATGATAGGATACGCGTATCCTCCGGCGCTGTTGTTTTAGCAGGTATTGCTAAGATAAACAACCACAATACATTTCTGTTGATAGCATCTCTATCTTCACAGAGATCATGAGTAATTTACTCTCTTGTCTACTGTGGATCTTAACGTGAAATCTTCCTCTATGTGAGGATCTTTTTTCACTGGGTAAATCGTGTCATCTTTATCACAACCAGCAAGGTCGCAACCTTCATGTATTCCGTTGTGTGGTCCGTATTGCATTGTAAGCACTGTACTGGACGAGCTTTGGACGCGATTTCTTACTATAGGAGATCCTCTTCTTCGCTATTCTATGCGACTAAAGTGGAGGCTCTTCCGTCGTGGTGTAGGGATCATTATGTTCATATGGTTGATCCCTCCATACTACGCATTGCTAGTTTTTAGTATACTTGTTTCACAAGATCTACTGCAGCCTGTTGTTATTTAGGTTATAGGTTTATGTTACCTCATACCTATGCACTCTACGATAGTTTACAATTGAGTCTTTTGTCTCTTTATCTAAGTCAGTTAGTAACTTTTTGATAAATAGACTTAGAATCTTTAGATTAAATTCCTATACGGATTTTAACTTCGGTTCTTATTTAGCTAAGTAATCATTTGAGCCTCTGGAAACAGTAGTTTTCAAATTCTGACCTTTTAGACAGTAATTCTGTTGGTTTCTCTTTTACTGTAGAGTCAGTGAGTTTCATGCACTATCGATGGATGATTTTCACTTTCATAGTTTCGGAATCAATACTTCCGTTACTATTTAGGTTGGATTGTTGCATAAGAGTTAGGCTCCTATTATCCGGAACCTATTATTTTAAGGTCCTTCCGTCTTCGTATGGGCATAGGCCTTTACTCTTTCCGGGTACAGTTTATGTATTTATAAACAGATATCTGTTTATTACAAGGGCGTAAGCTTCTTCTGTCTTTGATGTCTAGTAGAAGGACGTTACGCTCCATTTTATTGTTAATCGATTCTATTAACTAGCGTACTGCTTATGGTATATCATTGGCTTAGCAGTTGTGCTTAAGATTTCGGCTCTTGAAGTAAGAGTTCTTCTACTTCTTGGGCTTACATTAATAGTGTTGCTATTATAGATTTTTGAAGGCTGCTCATTGCGCTCAGCCATCCATTCATGAATTTTATCTCAGAAATATCGAGTCCATTTCTGGAGGCCTCTATTGTTAGGTCTATTATCTACTGCTCAGAATGTCATTCACTTAACAGTTGCTACTATAGCTAGGTAGGCTGTCTGTTTCGGCAGTGTCTCCGTTCGGCTGCCCTCTTCGCTCTGGGCTATTTGACCCAGGGCAAGAAAAAGGGGGGGGGAGGGTGTTCCCTTGGGTCACCTGTTTTTACTATGAAAACAAGGGGATACCTCCTCCGGAGTTAGTAATTCTGAGCTGTTATTGGGATGGTTGTTTAGTGAGAAGTTTAAGTTTATAAAATTCATTCAAGTCTTAGTTTTTAAAGTATAGCTTTTGAATATTGCATATGTCAACGGACATGATTATGCAATTCTCACACACTTTTAGGAGTATAAGAGTCTCTATTCTCTAGACTTACTTTATTATTGGCTTACTTTAAAAATTATTAGTATAAGGATTATTGGATATTAATAGAGTACATGGATGTATGAAGCTCAATTTTTGGAAGGTGTTGTATCTTTCTAATTTATCATAAATAAGAAAGATACATGTAAGGCCTATTACTTCTTTTCCCTACAGGGGATGACTCTATTTTATTTTATTGAGCGTATTCCATTTTGCTCTATGTCCTTGGCCCTCCAGCCTTTTTACTATTCAGCTATGTCTGGGTCATTGGTACAGTATAAAAATGTTAAAAAATTTATAGTAATTTATATATTTTTTATACTTACCAATGACCCAGACGGGGATGGCCCTCCCAGGAGTTGGGAACTCTTGCCTCCCCGCTGAGTACATAGCGCTTACCAGGCACTGGTTATTAGAATGATAAATGGCGCCAATTTCGGAACGTCCTGGACACTGCGCATGCGCAGTGGGGGCGAGGTGTGGAGGGCCTTTCAGGACATGTTTTCTTTAGTTTTAGATGCAAATTTTGGGGATTGGGGGGCAAAATTTGTGTTTGGCCCTATATTTTAAGAGTTAGCACCAGCTATGTCTGGGTCATTGGTAAGTATAAAAAATATATAAATTACTATAAATTTTTTAACATTTTTTATACTTACCAATGACCCAGACGGGGATGGCCCTCCCAGGAGTTGGGAACTCTTACCTCCCCGCTGAGTACATAGCGCTTACCAGGCACTGGTTATAAGAATGATTAATGGTGCCAATTTCGGAACGTCCTTGACACTGCGCATGCGCAGTAGAGGTGAAGTGTGGAGGGCCATTCAGGACATGTTTTCTTTGGTTTTAGATGCAAATTTTGGGGATTGGGGGGCAAAATTTGTGTTTGGCCCTATATTTTAAGAGTTAGCACCAGCTATGTCTGGGTCATTGGTAAGTATAAAAAATATATAACTTACTATAAATTTTTTAACTTTCTGGAATGCCAGAAATGTTTAGGACTGCCTTCAAAATCTATTATCCATAATAGTCCCATGAGTTCCAATGTGTTCTATGTACCTACTGACACGTAGAACACATTGGAGCTCAGGGGACAATTTGTCAATGTTGCATTGATTCGCAATAATTCATGACCTATTCTGTGTCACATTTTGATACATTTTGAGTGTAGAAGGCAGTCACATAAGAATTGATTACAACATTTTGAATAGTGAGAAGATCTGTGAGCCAATTTTTCCACTATGTAGCTGAATGTAGTACAATTTTTCAGTCACAATATTAATACCTTGAAGTGAATATAACTAAAATAGCATACAAGTTTTTGCATTGACAATTTCAGGTGCAATTGCACTCCCAAGCAATCTGAGGAGAGCAATTGTTTTGCACTCTTTGATTTTCTAGATTGCCAGGCCTGCATGGGGCTTACTTCAGATGTAAACATATGCGATCGGACTACAGGTTATGACAAAAAAAGACAACATAAATTCCCATTCTCACAAGTTACCAGTCAGAATTGAAAATCTTTTGGGACTACCTCAACTCAGAGGTTGCACATTGCATATCTACAAATGAATGGAGTGCCAATTACATTTCAGCAGACTTTCCACCAAAATAAATAGCCAAAACTAATATGTGATTTCACCAAAGCAACATCACATGTTAGTTGTTGCTATTTACTTTGGCGAAGATTTTATTATGATGTGAGCAGCTTGGCTAGCTATTCACGTGAAAAAAGAGAAGGCAGAAAAGCCTTACAACACTTTTCTCCTATATGTTACCTTTGTGTTATATATATAGCCTAAGCTGCTAATAGGTCAGGTTGTAAGCTCTATATATCAAGGGCTTGACTTACAAGCATGCACTCCCTGCACGAATCCTGGGATGTGAGGGTGTGCGTATTTACTGTGGTAAACAAGCTCTGTTTTAGTGGTAAAATAGGACCCAGTAACCAATGCTTGTGGTGGCAGTTCTCTAAAATGGGCAACATGGGTATAAATGATTGTCTAAATTTGACTTTATATTCATGTTGTGGTCGCTATTTGCCATTGTGCAGAAATATATGACCTCAACCCTTTACCTAACATGAAAAGTAGATGACACTTGCAAAAAAAATTCTTGAATAACTAATTGTTTTCATTTTTTGTCACAAAAACATAGGTTATGACCCCTCATTCGAACGAGCTCATCGAGCTTGTTCCAAAAAGGGGTCACAACCTATGTTTTTGAGACAAAAAATGAAAAAATAATTAAAATTAATTGGTGATTTTTGTGAATAGTGCTGGCCTGTTTTGGCCGTTACGTTGGGTAAAGGGTTAAACACCAATAAATAAATAAATAAATGTATGCATGCACATCTTGTCTTACATTCACATTCAAATGCTTGATCCCATTTTCTATAGCATTTTTAAACTGAGTTCATTTAATTTGTTTTAATCCAAGGTTTACTGAGGCTCAAAATGAATTTGGAAGACAAGGTGTCAAAATTTGTGTAAAATAGGATGAGCTTGATACCCTTTTTATCAACTGTGTGTGTAAACAATGCACAAGGATGATTTTTCAGTCAAAGATTTAATAAATTATTGTTATATTCTTGTGACACTGTGACATTATTGCACTCAACGATTTTACATCCGGGTTTAAAATTCATGCAAGAATCAAAATCGATTCTATCAAATGATTCTCTCAAGGAAAACAATGACCATCAACTTTGATTCTCACAAAATGTTCATTTGATTCTTGTCATTGATGCTAGAAGTGTCATTAACCCTTTACCCAACGAATCGTCCGCATTTGTCTGCATAACATGCAAATTCACCAGCTGAAAAAATATTATTTTTCGGAAAATTTCAACAAAACCATATCATGTGACCCCTCTTTGGAACGAGCTCGTTCCAAAGAGCGGTCACATGATATGGTTTTGTTTAAATTTTTTGAAAAAATTTAAAAAATGATATTTAAAATAATAAATTTTGAAATCGTCTGCATTGGGTAAAGGGTTAATGACCTGGGACCAATACTATAAACCTTTTACAAGTGTATTTTCCAGAATTGTATTTCCTACATGCGGCTATGAATAGCTGAAATGAATAAGTTAGCATTTTAACAGACATGACAATTGACTGGTAGGTAAATTGTCACTTCTTTTGAATTGCTAATGGCTCACTGCAGTCACTTATATTCACATGCAGAAAATATGATTATGGAAAATACAATTCTGAAAAGCTTATAGTATTGGTCCCTGGAGCATCTTACCTTTTTAACTCAATTAACATTTTAACTTAGAAGTGGTGTCTAGTAAAGTACAGGCAGCCAAAACTTTCCCAGAAACCACTTACTAGGTACTGTAACTTTCATCAGCAAGACCACCAAAAGCCTATATGTTGTAGCATGTGTTCTATATATACATGTAAGACAAGAAATTCAACAAAATTGGAATCAGGCCTTTCAAAGTTGAACTCGAGTATATATATAATTATGTTGTTCTTTGTTTTTTTCACTCTGGAATATATACTGGTTGTGTTCACAAGTGTATAACAGTACTCTCAAATTCTCATTTTTAGCTTAACTTGACAAAGTCCAAATAAGCTATTGCCATCACGTGTGCGGAAGTCTGTTAGTCTGTTAGTCTGCAAGTCTGTGCACATTTTCCTTTAGCACAGGCTACACCCCGTAGTTCTTGTCTGATCATCACGAAATTTCATATCCAGGTTTCTAGATGAAAGTCCCCTTTTGGTCGTGATCAGTCAACCGGCATGGCTGCCCGAGCCCAAAACCCCAAAACCATTAGCACAGTCTACAGGTCGTATTTATGAAGGGATTTCATTGTAACTTGGTAGGATGCCTCTATATAATGCCTAGATGAGAACGTCCCCATTTGGTCATGATCTGTCAACCCTGATGGCTGCCCAAGCCCAAAACACAAAACCTTTTAGCACAGTCTGCAGGTCATGTTTAATATGGAGGGATTTCATTGTAACTTGGTTGGATGACTCCGTATGATGTCTAGATGAGAACTTCCCCATTTGGTCGTGATCTGTCAACCGTGACGACTGCTCGAGCCCAAAACCCGAAAACCTTTAGCACAGTCTACAGGTCATATGTATGGAGGGATTTCATTGTAACTTGGTAGGTTGACTTCATATAACGTCTAGATGAGAAAGTCCCCTTTTGAACATGATTGGGCAGCTGTGACAGCTACAGGAGCCTGAAGCCCAAAAACCTTTAGCACAGTCTACAGGTCATATTTATGAAGGAATTTCATTGTAACTTGGTAGGTTGACTCCAAATAATGTCTAAATGAGAACGTCCCCTTTTGATCGCGATCATTCAGCCTTGATGGCTGCCCAAGCCCAAAAACCTTTATCATAGTCTTTAGGTCATATTTATTTAAGGATTTCATTGTAACTTGTTAGGTTGACTCCATATAATGCTTAGATGATGACATCCCCTTTCGGTCGCGATTGGTCAACTGTGACTGCAACAGGTGCCCGAAGCCCGAAAACCTTGAGCACAGTCTACATGTCATATTTATGAAGGGATTTCATTGTAACTTCGTAGAATCATTCCAGATGATGCCCAGATGAGAATGTCCCCTTTTGGTTGCGATCATTCAATCATGATGGCTGCCCGAGCCCGAAGCCCGAAAACCTTTAGCACAGTCTGCAGGTCATATTTATGAAGGGATTTTTTTGTAACTTGGTAGGTTGACTTCATATAATATCTAGATGAGAATGTCCCCTTTTGGACATGATTGGGCAACTGTGATGGCTACAGGGGCCTGAAGCCCAAACACCTTTAGCACAGTCTACAGGTCATAATTATGAAGGGACTTCATTGTAGCTTGATAGGATGTCTCCAAATAATGTCAAGATGAGAACGTCCCCTTTTGGTAACGATCATTGATGGCTGTCCGAGCCCCAAAACCTTTAGCATAGTCTGTACATCATATTTATGGAAGGATTTCATTGTAACTTGTTAGGTTGACTCCATATAATGCCTAGATGATGACATCCCCTTTTGATTGTGATTGATCAACTGTGACAGCTACAGGGGCCCAAGCCCGAAAACCTTGAGCACAGTCTACAGGTCATATTTATGAAGGTATTCCATTGTAACTTCGTAGGATCACTCCAGATGATTCCCAGATGAGAAAGTCCCCTTTTGGTTGCGCTCATTCAACCAGGATGGCTGCCCGAGCCCAAAGCCCCAAAACCTTTAGCACAGTCTACAGGTCATATTTATGAAGGAATTTCATTGTAACTTGGTAGGTTGACTTCATATAATGTCTAGATGAGAACGTTCCCTTTTGGATGCAATTGGGCAACTGTGACGGCTACAGGGGCCTGAAGCCCAAAAACCTTTAGCACGGTCTATAGGCCATATTTATGAAGGGATTTCATTGTAACTTGGTAGGATGACTCCAAATAATGTCTAGATGAGAACATCCTCTTTTGGTCGTGATCATTCTGCCTCGATGGCTGCCCGAGCCTAAAACCCAAAAACCTTTAGCATAGTCTATTGGTCGTATTCATAGAAGGATTTCATTGTAACTTGTTAGGTTGACTGCATATAATGCCTAGATGATGACATCCCCTTTTGGTCGTGTTTGGTCAACTGTGACAGCTTCAGGGGCCCGAAGCCCGAAAACCTTGAGCACAGTCTACAGGTCATATATATGAAGGGATTTCATTGTAACTTCATAGGATTTCTCCAGATTATGCCCAGATGACAACACCCCCTTTTGACCATGATCATTCAACCATGATGGCTTCCCGAATCCAAAACCCGAAAAACTTTAGTACAGACTATAGGCTGTATTTGTGAAGGGATTTCATTGTAACTTAGTAGAATGACTCAGTATAATGTCGAGATGAGGACGTCCCCTTTTAGTTGCAATCGGTCTACCGTCATGGCTACATAGGCCTGAAGCCCGAAAACCTTTAGCACAGTCTACAGGCCATATTTATGAAGGGAATTCAAGTTAAGGGAATTCAATGTAACTTCATAGGATGACTCGTTTTGGAATAATTTCACTGTAACTTGTTAACTTTCGTTGACATACATTAACTGTGAGGGTCACATACATTAACTGTGAGGTCATATTAACCCACCTCTCCCCTCTTTAGTACAGTGTACACCTTACATTATTTTTAATAAAAACATAGCATACAGGGAACAGAAATTAACATATTCCCAATTATCACAATTCTTGTCTTATTTCATAATCCTTTCATAAACATTGAACATTATCCTTTTCATCAAACACAACACACAGACAAGTTAAGCTACAGTGTCATTGACACTTTCATTTTTAACCCTGTACCTAACACGAAAAGCAGACGACACTTGCAAAAAAAATTCTTGAATAACTCATTTTTTTTATTTTTTGTCTCAAAAACATAGGTTATGACCCCTCGTTGGAACGAGCTCGTTCCAAAGAGGGGTCATAACCTATGTTTTTGAGACAAAAAAATGAAAATTAATTGGCGATTTTTTTTAGAATAGCGCTGGCCGGTTTTGGCCGTTACGTTAGGTAAAGAGTTAAAACTGAAAATTGATTCTTGCAGCAGGAGTTGCGAGAATCAAAACTCATTCTCATGTATCAGGACAAATTTTTACTCTTAAAGGCCTGGAGCTTTTTATACATTTTTGCAACACTTTGATAGTTTACATCCTGTGACTTTGCAGTTGTTACTAGACTAGTTTTGGCTGCCAATATAGGCAGCCAATACTTGCCTTGAAACTACAGTCAAGGTACTTAGAATATAACTTTCAAATTTACCCAGAGAGCACATGTTGAAGCGCCTTTTCAGCTGTGGTAAAAAGTGAGCAAAATCGGAATTAGCCAATTAGGCCCTTAAGGGTTAAGGGCTGAACATGGACAAATAGTGGCAAATACAGATTATACAAAAGTCAGTTGATCTGGCTCATCATATTTGGACATGTTGATGAGGCCTCTTTCTCTCTCTCTCTCTCTCTCTTCTCTCTCTCTCTCCTTCCAAACCCTCCCTCCCTACGTCCCCCTCCCTCCCCATTTTTTATAGTCCACTCTTTGCATACTGTATTATTATGAACATTTCCATGACAGTCATGCCATTTCTCAAAATCATCCTCAGTTCACCTGAAAAAAGTTTTTTGTGGTATTAACTTGTCTGATTATCAGAATCTAATGTTATTTTCAGTATTAGTGTTTAACTGGTCACAAATAGTTTATTTAGAACTTACATATTACTTGTTTTGAACATTTCTGATGAAATCCTTTTTTTTTTAATTTTCAGGGTTGGACATATTTTGAATGTCAGCAGGGAAATTGACAACTTTTTTTCTGGCATGTTTAAATATATGAATGTTAGAGAGTATGACAGGCCAACATCAGATCTTATGAAATACTGGGAGGAAACATGTTTGTTTATATCTAAAGCTAGGTAAGATTTCAACTAATATATTTCAAATGTCACTGAAGTCCTCATGCTATACACACTCGCTTGATATTTTTCTTCCTATAATTTTCTGTATTGTGTTCTTAGCCCTCTGCCTGACACAATAAATTATTGTGATGAGTTGACAGTAACATGGTCTGAGGTTTGCGGCTCTGGGCTTATTTATGTTCAACTGAGACATGAAGCATCGAGGTTGAAAATACATGAGCCACAAACCTCAGACCAAATTACCATCAATTTATCACAATAATGTATATGTGCCAATAAGACCTATAATTTTAGATCAGTAACTTAGATAAAGGTTGAGGTTACTCCATCTCAGTCCAAATCATTAACTTATAAGTGGGTTGTGAGTATGCATTCATAGAATGATCACTGATCTCGATAAATATGATTTCTTGACTTAAACTTAGATGTATTTTTTGTTAAATCTAGCCAAAGCTGCTTCTCAGCAGCAGTGACTAGTTTTGATGAAAAGTACTTTCAAAATACTCTGATGGTTAAGAGTTAACCCTTTACCTAACATGAAAAGCAGACGACACTTGCAAAAATAATTATTGATTAACTAATTTTTTTCATTTTTTGTCTCAAAAACATAGGTTATGACCCCTCGTTGGAACGAGCTCGACGAGCTCGTTCCAACGAGGGGTCATAACCTATGTTTTTGAGACAAAAAATGAAAATATTCTGAAAATTAATTGGCGATTTTTTAGAATAGCGCTGGCCGCTTTTGGCCGTTACGTTGGGTAAAGGGTTAAAGCAAGATGCTTTCATAACAGATCTTGTCATAATGTAAGAAATTGGGGGAATTAAATGAGTATCCGGGCATTCTAAGGTGCAAAATTTTAATTATAAACTGTTTTAGAGCTGTGCATTTTTTAAAATGTTGACACTAGTTTTTCATTGCACTTTTCTGGCAGATATTCCTGTCAAAGACAGGGAATTTCTTCCCACTAAAATAAGTTTCCTCTGTAAATTAAATCAACTTCTTGAATGATTTATTGAGTTAAATTTTCAAGAATTTTTCATCAAATCTAGTAAAAGGGCTGCTTCACAACAGCCATAACTAGATTTGATGAAAATAATATCAAAATCTACTCAACAGGTTAAGAGTTAAGCCTAACTCTTACTTTGGAAAAAAATTGGGTTTTGTCTGCACATTCATACCAGAGTTATGGCCCTTGTAGAACTTGGAAAAATAGTAAAATGCCCCAGCTCATCCCAACGTGTCAGGATGAGTGGCATTCTTTCCATGAAGCCTGTGAAAGCCGTAGTAATAAGCATGCACTGACAGAGTCCTGTCAGAGCTGACCTCATTTCAAAGTAATCAGAAAAAACGTGGTGAGTACTGCTGTGTGAGGGTATAAAAGTCCCTGTCAACTTATCAAGTCATCATTCCCAAAATGATTGAAGTCAATGGCCGTAGTAATAAGCATTGGGTGGGACAAACACGTGCCACTACAGCGGTGGGATGCTTATTACTACGGCCTTCACAGGCTTCATGGAAAGAATGCCACTCATCCTGACACGTTGTTGGGATGAACTGGGGCATTCTTTTCCATTTCAACCTGTTTGGCCTCCTTCATAAGCATGCACTGTTCAAAGCAGATAATAGACTTCAATCATAAGCCAGTGAATGGAACCCACAAAGTATGTGTGGGAGAGAAAAAACACAAAACACTCTGCAATATATATATTCTGATACAAATACAGGTATAAAGTTCAAGTGCACGGATACTGAAAATCGGTAATGTCATTCTCAAATTCCCTGCGTACTCTGAATCTCTGGATCAGTCTGTTCATCGAATGGTTCTGCAATAGAAATTGTAGAATGTTGATGAGCGCCAATTAGCTGCTGTCATCATTTTCTTTACAGGAATACCTAACTTAAAAGCAGTGGATGAGATGGCTCCTCTGGTGCTATGAGCTTTAAACATATTCGTGTCAATACCAGAAGCTTTCATAATGGTACATATCCAACGGGAGATGGTAGTGTTGGATACAGCACAAAATGTTTTATATGAAATAAAAAGTTTTGAACTTCTCCTTATTGTTTTTGTTCTTTTGAGATAATGTTTCAATACAGAGTATACACATAAGGATGGGTTTGAAAATTTCTTAAGCTTGATTGGAGGTTGATATCATTTAATTTTTGTAGTTTTCAAGAGGGTAGTGATACAGAAAACAGCTGAATTATCTTGAAAAGACAACTGATTGATATCTAGTGCTGCCAGGGTTTGAACACGGGCTGACGTTACCATTGCCAGAAGACAAGCTAGTTTTTCTGTGACCTGCCTGAGACTTAAATCTTTCAGAGGATGAAGAGAAGCTAGGTGTTTTAAAACTTTAGAAGCATCCCAAAAATGTGTATATCTAGGGAGCGGAGGATTAATGTTAAACACACCCCTTTCATAAATCTCGATAAGAGAGGAGAATCACGGAGGTCACAATCCAATAACAAAAGTGTCTGTAGAAGAATAGCTTTATGAGTATTGAGGACAGAATAAGAACATCCTGAACTTGAAAGGAAGGTAAGGTATTCAAGTAAATCCACTACAGAAGGTTGTACAATATTTTTCTGGCATTGACGACACCAAAGCAACCATCGTTGCCAAGCATGTTCATACTGTTTGTTGGTGCTTTGTCTCCTGGAGGCCGAGATATTTGAGGCTGCTGTTGTTGAAAAGCCCTTACCACAGAGGTAACTCCTGATACATTGCAAGCGGCTAAACTCAATGTGTGTGCCAATGTGTGTTTCCTGGAGGAGTGTGAAAGTTGTGGAAGATTTTTGTGAGATGGGATGAGAACTGGTAGTTGTACAAGACACCTGAGCAAGAGCGGATACCAGGGTTGTGTAGGCCAGAAAGGTACTATTATCAAAGCTTTTCTTATCCTCTCTCGGAGGATTTTCATTAAACATCTGGTGATCAGTCTGAAAGGACAAAAAAATATAAGGAGTGAAAGGATGCCACTTAAGACAAAAAGCATCACAGAATACAGCATCTGGATCAGGCCTCCAAGAAACAAATGTTGGAAGTTGGGTATTTAATCGAGTAGCAAACAGATCAATGTCAGTTTGAAAGAAGATTTTTGTGAGTTTTGAAAAAACTTTAGTGTTTAATTGCCATTCCAAAGACATGTTTAAATTCCTTGACAGTCTGTCTGCATGTAGCTTTGTTTTGCCTGGGATATGGGTAGCAGATAATATGATTCCCTGTTTATCACACCAGTACAAGATGTACTTGGTGATACAAAAAAGCTGGTTTGATGTACCGCCCTGGCTGTTGAGGTAATGGACAGTAGTCGTGTTATCAGATTTGACACAAATATGACAACCATGTTGTTCGGAACAGAGACTCCGTAGGCCAAAGAAAACTGCTAATAATTCTAGTGTATTGATATGAAATTGAGATTCATGGGGGGACCATTTACTGTTGGTCTCTGAGTCCTGAAATGTAGCTCCCCGTCCTAATTGAGAGGCATCTGTTTCTAGATAAAAATCAATTTCATTTGATTGAAACAATTTCCCATTTCGGCATGAAATATTCTGAATCCACCAGACAAGTTCTGATTTGGAATTTTTGGAGAGTGTAGTGGTTTTGTTGTAATTATCTGACCCATCCAAAGCTTTAACCCTATCTTTTTCAAGATAATGTACATGTAAGTGACTTAAGTTTATGGCCCGAAAGGTAGAGACAAAAAGGCCAATCACTCTGGCAAGTTGTTTTGCAGTTGCAAACTTATGGCGGAGGAGACACCGAGATTCTCGACGAATTATTGCTATTTTCTCATTGTCTAAGGAGATTTGAAATGTCCGGGAGTCGAGTTTAAATCCTAGATAGGTAATAGTTTGAGAAGGTACCAGTATAGATTTTTCAAAGTTGATCTGGAAGCCTAGTGATTGGAAAGATGAGGCAATAAGTTGTGTGTTAGTTTGGCACAATAATTTATCACAGTGAAGGATCAAAGAATCATCAAGATATGAGGAGCATTGAATTCCCCTCTTCCGAAAGCTGGCAAAGATTGGTTTTAAAACTTTTGTGAAAACGAGAGGTGCCGAAGAGAGCCCAAATGGGAGACACTTAAACTGGTATAATACCCCTTTCCAGATAAACTTCAAATATTGTTGACTATCAGGATGGATAGGTATGCTAAAATAAGCATCCTTCAGATCATGGAGGTAAAAAACATATTTGGCTGAATTAATTCTAAAACAAAGTCTAATGTTTCCATTTTAAATTTCTCATAGGGTATAAATTTGTTCAGCGTTTTCAAATTGATGACCACATGGTACTTCCCACTTTTTTTCTATCGTAAAAAAATGGTAGAAATAAATTGATTGTCATCAGGGGTGGATGCAGAAATCGCACCCTTATCTAATAAAGATTGTACTTCATTGTCGAGAAGTGAACTCTCAGTCGTTGAAAAAGGAATGCTGAGAGGTCTATTAAGTTGAACTGACTGTGAGTCGAACTCTATCTTGTAACCTTGAATTGTTTCTAAAACCCATTGATCTAAGGTAAATGCTTGCCATACATGCAGATAAGATTGAAGAGCACCAGAAGGTTTACTTACCTTACTTATTTTCCTTGGTAGTTGCTGTTCTTGGAGAATGAGTTTGGCTTTCTCCAGCTGGTGTAATTGCCTCGTCTTCGAGGGTAATGACCCCTCCTCCAGGAGGGTTGGCCTCTGCCTAAAAAAGAACCCCTGTATGGTCTATTTTGGTTTTGCCGATAAGTTTGGGGGATCAAAAACTCTTGATCATTGATTGATTTAAGTCTTTTTCAGATGATCACCATAAAGCAAGGTAGTGATAGGAGTTTCTGGAGAACTCAGTTGACTATATTTGCTTTTGAGGACTGATTTTAGAAATAAGCATCTCTTCATAGAGATCTCAAAAGTGGATGCCCCAAGTAAGGAGAGAGAGTCAATGATGAAGGTCCTGACTGCATTAGTATTGGTGTCAGAAGAGAATATTTCTACTAGAGCCAGTAAAAGAGGAGTTATTGCCCCTGCTAATAATTTTTTAATACACTGCAATTGAATATCCTTTTGACAAATAAACTTCTTATTGGCCTGAGCCAGTTGACACCAGATTTCAGGATTGACTTTTGGGGCCCCAATTAAAGGACAATTGTCAGGCTTAGGATATTTTTCAAGAAGATCAGTGATATCTTTAGATTTGGGTTGTTCAGTACAAAGTGTATTGATAAATTTAACAAGACGAGCATCGTCAATTGATGGTCCCGTTAAGGAAGAATTCAATAAGATATCAGGTGGAACAAATTGTGAATTTGAATCAAGGTTAGCTGTGCTTGTACTGGGTAAAGGATCATTTGAAATTTTGAAATCAGAAGTACAGTGGTTGTCACTGTTAGAGGTAAGTAGACCAAAAACAGAATCTGGGTCAGGTTCAACAGGGGTTGCAGTATTGGTATCTTTTGCTTGACCTGAAGGTAAAGAATTGACTGGAGTGTTTTATAAGCCAAGATCTTTCTCAATAGTATCAATTTTTTGAGAAGCCATAACTCTGAGAAGAGATGAAATATTTTCTGCTGATTCTTTAAGAGTGGACAGACCTAACTTGTCTTTTAAATTGGCAAGAGTTTCAGCAGTAAGAAAATCAGTCATTTTACTTTTAGCTTTAGAAGCCTGACGTGTTGACTCTTTTGCTTTCCATTTTATGGGTTCTTTCCCCTTCCGTTTTGTGCTTGCCGGTTCTGTGTTTTTAGCAGACCATTTTTTGTCTGTTTGACCATGACCCACAGGTTTTGTGGCCTTCGTTTTTGCAGGCTTAATGCCGTTGTACGATCAGCTTTAATAGCTTTATGAGTCTAGTCAAATCCCTCAAGAGAAGTGAGTTCAGATTCGGAAGCAAATAAATTTAGAACATCAACATCCATGGAGTTGGGAGAGGAGCCACGGCCCCCCCAACTGTCCGTATCAGAAGAAGACATTGTACCGCAGTACAACTACAAGGACATTTATGATTTATAACCGCAGTTATAAAAGGACGAAAAAGGGGGGGGGGGGGGGAGGGGGGCAGGCAGGGCATATGCAATGTGAGGCACCCATGACTAGATTTGCTGAAAAAAAGCAATTCATCTAAATTTAACTCCAGAAATTATTGGTGAAAAATCCATTCAGTATAAAGGGTGAAAATTGGATTGAATATGCCCAAATTATATATAATATTTCAGTGTCAAGAGATTTCCTGTCCTGGGGAGGAATATTCGTAGCATGGAAGGAGTAATCTAATGTCAGGGAAGCTGCTTAAATCAGTCTTGGAACAAAAACAGTAACATATACAAAGGGTTTCCGAGGGGTGATTTTTTTTGGATATTTTGAGTTGCTGTCAGTGTGTTTTTCACTTACCTGATTATCCATTCATGATGAAAATAATTTCTAATTGATTATAACTTTTAAATAGTGCTTTGCCATTTTAAAATTTTAACTTAGTTTCAGTTCCTGTCTTGGTTTTGTCAAAAACCTTGGTTTTCAGTTCTATTTTAATTTTTTACATGGTGCAAATCAATTCAATAAATTGCTTTTGTATAATTCTTTCATGTTGTTTTCAGTATGATAAATTCAGTCTTAACATGTATATCCTACTGATGGTGCAAGTAATTGTATTGAATTTACACATATCCAAACATATCACCCGAGAGATATGTGCAAATGTGTAAAATGACTTATTCCTGAATTTGTAGATTTCCATTGTAACCAATGTGCCTGTGAAAACTGACTCATCTTGTCCGAACTCTTATTTCCGGATTTTGTTGAACTAACTGTTTTGGTTTTATAGGGTTTTTTTTTAAACATTTAACTCTTTTGCTGCCGTTCTCGCATAAATGCAAAGTTCGGTCCAATGCCACTCTCAAATTTTGTATGTGTCCATTGTGAACTAAGTGAAGCAACTCTATAATTTTCTGGGATCTTCTTTTCGTATGTGATGTGTATGCATTCTGCTATTCTCAAAAAATAGTTTAGTAGAGGTCAAGTTCAAGCCAGTCATCGTCAGTCAAGATCAAATCATTCATCCATGCTAGAGCGAGATAATTTCTTGGGAGCATCACATGTATTTTGTTTTCCACATGCGTTGCTTCGGAAATGTCTTCTTGCAAATGATTGAGCCTGGAGGAAGCTATTGGCTGTATATTTCATGACTCAAACATTGATGATCTCAACAACGAAGACTCAAATGAGTATAATGAGAATAATGATGATGGACCCTCTTCTCTTCTGTAGCAGTCAGGGGGATCGCTAACGTTTGTAGCAGGGGAGATTTAGAAAGTAGTCAGGCATATGTACTGGAGGTTGATTCTGCATTGGAGTGGGAGACATATCCTGAATGTGATCCTTTTGAAAGTTGTTGATTACCCCAGTGCACTCGTCATTCTAGTGTGTTGGTAGATATCGATGTTCTGGACCCAACTGATTTCTTCAAGCTGATTTTTCAAGGGATATCCTCGTAAAATAATTCCTGTTGTTTTGTCATTGGTGCCAGAGAATTACTAGCTCATAAAGCAGATTCCCAGATGGTTATCATCCATGGCAAAAGTGCGAAAAATCACTAAATTCTTGTAAATTCCAACATAGCCACCAGGGCCATGTGACCTATGTGATGTCAGAAAAGTGGCTATGCATAAGCCAAAGCTATATGTAACTACCTGGGAAGTTTCAACAATATAGTCCATGTGGTATAGGAGAAACCACACATTGCCCATTAAAACCCACAATGCAAGTCCATATTAGCAAAATTTGTTGATCAGGGGGGAGTCTGTATAAGGTGGCAAATGATATAAAACAACAAATATCTTCCTAATATATCATTATACCCCCGCTTCGAAGAAGTGGGGGCTATATAGGAATCGCCCTGTACGTCCGTATGTACGTCCATCCATACGTCCGTCCGTACGTCTTTCCGGACATGAAATTCTTGTGTGCGCAACTCCTCCTACATTTATCAATCAATTTGGACAAAACTTTTCAGACATCATCACTACTAAGTGAACATGCGCATATTCCAAGATTTTTGATCTGCAACAATTTTAACCAGGTTATCTCCCTTTGACTTAGATTTATTGTGTCTTTCCATCCGAACAAATTCTTGTGTGCGCAACTCCTCCTACATTAATGAACCGATTTTGATGAAACCTTTCAAACATCATCTCTACTAAGTGAACATGTGCATATTCCAAACTTTTTAATCTGCGACAATTTTAACCAGGTTATCTCTCTTGAACTTTGATTTAATATGGGTTTCTACATGAAATTCTTGTGTGCGCAACTCCTCCTACATTTATCAATCAATTTGGACAAAACTTTTCAGACATCATCACTACTAAGTGAACATGTGCATATTCCAAGATTTTTGATCTGCGACAATTTTAACCAGGTTATCTCCCTTTGACTTAGATTTATTATATCTTTCCGTTCGAACAAATTCTTGTGTGCGCAACTCCTCCTACATTAATGAACCGATTTTGGTGAAACCTTTCAAACATCATCTCTACTAAGTGAACATGTGCATATTCCAAACTTTTTGATCTGCGACAATTTTAACCAGGTTATCTCTCTTGAACTTTGATTTAATATGGGTTTCTGCATGAAATTCTTGTGTGCGCAACTCCTCCTACATTTATCAATCAATTTGGACGAAAGTTTACAGACATCATCACTACTAAGTGAACATGCGCATATTCCAAAATTTTTGAGCTGTGGCAATTTTAACTAGGTTATCTCCCTTTAACTTAGATTTATTATGGGTTTCTACATGAAATTCTTGTGCGTGCAACTCCTCCTACATTTATCAATCAATTTTGACGAAACCTTTCAAACATTATCACAACTAAGTGAACATACGCATATTCCCAAATTTTTGATCTGCGACAATTTTAACCAGGTTATCTCCCTTTAACTTGGGTTTATTATGGGTTTTCAAATGGGATTCTTGTGTGTGCAACTCCTCCTACATTAATGAACCGATTTTGAATACATGTTGCACATTGTAAATGTGTTTTTCCAAATGTAAACCATATATGTGTGGGCTCTTTAAGTATTCAGTGCTGTTCTTTGGAAGGCCACATGCGAATACAAATTTCAACAACAAAAAATGATCTTTATGTATACATTTCCTTATGGCCTTCGCCTACATGATCAGAAGTGCATTCCTCTAAAAACCCAAAGCGGGGGTATTAATCACCTTCAGTGATAGTTCTAGTTATATTGTTCATTATTGTTCTAAGTTACTAACTAAGACATTTCAGAAACATTTCAGATGATATTGACCCATTGCTCATATATTATACTGCAATAATTGGTAAAAATCACAAAATTTTCGTAAAATTCAAGATGGCCACCAGGGTCATGTGACCCATGTAATGTCGGCAAAATGGCTATGCATAGACCATAGCCGTATGTAAACACCTGGGCAGTTTCAACTCTTTGCTCCAAGTGGTTGGCGAAATACTCAACATTACCCATGTATACCGGAAATGCAGGAATATTACCACCAGTCTGTTTCTGCTGGCAGCTGGCAGCAAAAGAGTTAACCAACTTACGTAACCATTAAGCCACACAGCCATACTTTTAAGCAGCTTTTTTAGGGACATGAGGCAACATTTTACTAAGGTTGAAGGCCAAGGTCAAAAGAAATTAGTGTTGCAAAGCAACTCCACATGCCATTTGTAATCCTTGGCATACTTTATCAGAAAATTTATTTTCTTGATCTCCCACCAGATGAAAGCTTTCAGCACTACTCCGCTAAATCATCTGATAAATAATGATGATCTAATTTCTCACAACCAAATATGTGTTGACTCCTTCAAAATATACGAAAAGGCCTGTTCCATTCTGAGACCAACCAAAGCACTTGGGTGACACTGTACCTATTACATTTCACACTTTCATATAGCTGTCGTAAGGAAAAGGAACCAAGTAATCATGAGAACTTCAGCTAGATACTTGATTCCAGCCATCATTTTTAGCCAAATTTGAGGTATTGCCATGACCCATCTGTCCGTCCGTCCATCGCGCCGTACACACAGCTCGGGCTAGAGGCCGTATTTATGAACCAATCTTTACGAAACTTCTTGGGTACCTTTGTTATCACCATGAGACAAGAACGACTGTTTTTGGGTCCGCTCCGAAATTTAAGACGGGCCGCTGGCAGCCATTTTGTAAAAAAATTAGGTGCAATCAGATTTTTGCACAGAACTTCCATATGAAAGCTCCGATTTGAATAATTTTTTTGTATGAATGTTTAGTACCATGGGATACATCACATATAATACAGGTTTTTTTCTAGTGCGTAAATTATATTAGACTAACTTTGATTTATTTAGTGTTACTTTCAGCACTGTAAGTGCAAATGCCAATAAGGCTTGGGCTAGAGGCCGTATTTCTGAACCGATCTTTACGAAACTTCTTGGATACCTTTGTTATCACTGTGGGACGAGAACGAGTGTTTTTGGGTCCGGTCTGAAATTCAAGATGGCCGCTGGCGGCCATTTTGTACAAAATTAGGTGCAATCAGATTTTTGCGCAGAACTTCCATATGAAAGTGCTGATTTGAATAATTTTCTGTGTGAATGTGTAGTACCATGGGATACATCACATATAATACAGGTTTTTTCTCGTGCATAAATTATGCCAATTAGACTAACTTTGATCTATTTAATGTTACTTTCAGCATTGTAACTGCAAATGCCGATACGGCTTGGGCTAGAGTCCGTATTTATGAACCAATTTTTACGAAACTTCTTGGGCACCTTTGTTATCACCTTGGGACGAGAACGAGTGTTTTGGGGTGTGGTCCGAAATTCAAGATGGCCACCAGCTGCCATTTTGTACCAAAATTACTGCAATCAGTTTTTTGTACAGAACTTTTGTATGAAAGTTCTGATTTGAATAAATTTCTGTATGAATGTTTAGTAACATGGAATACATCACATGTAATACAGGTTTTTTTCTCGTGCAAAAATTATACAAATTAGATGAACTTTGATTTATTCAGTGCTACTTTTACACATTAAGTGCACATGTCAATACGGCTCGGACTAGAGTCTGTATTTATGAACCGATCTTCACGAAACTTCTTGGGTACCTTTGTTATCACCTTGGGATGAGAACGAGTGTTTCTGGGTGTGGTCCAAAATTCAAGATGGCTGCCAGTGGCCATTTTGTACCGAAATTAGGTCTAATCAGTTTTTTGTACACAACTTCTATACTGCTCAGGCTAGAGGCTGTATTTATGAACCGATCTTTACGAAACTTCTTGGGTACCTTTGTTATCACCGTGGGACGAGAACGAGTGTTTTTGGGTGCAGTCCAACATTCAAGATGGCCACCAGCAACCTTTTTGTACCAAAATTAGTGCAATCAATTTTTTGTACAGAACTTCTGTATGTAAGTTCTGATTCGAATAAATTTTTGTAGGAATGTTTAGTAACATGGAATACATCACATATAATACAGGTTTTTTTCTCGTGCAGAAATTATGCAAATTAGATGAACTTTGATTTGTTCAGTGCTACTTATACACAGTAAGTGCACATGTCAATACAGCTCGGGCTAGAGTCTGTATTTATGAACTGATCTTCACGAAACTTCTTGGGGTACCTTTGTTATCACCTTGTGACAGGAATGAGTGTTTTTGGGTGCCTTTGTTATCACTGTGCCATGAGAACAAATATTTTGGGGTTCAGTCACACCCACTCTGGGACTCAAAGATTTCTTTTCTAGTTTAGCATCTAACTGTCTCCCACCTTTACAGTATTTTACCTACACATTTGTTACAGGCTACGGTCAGCATTTATGTACAGGCTGTTACAATATTTTACAAGTACCTTTGTTATCAGGTCATTACCTAGATGTTTGTCATTGCTGTGTCACATACTATACATGTACATGTCTTAAACAAGTTGAGCTACAGTGTCATTGACACTTTCATTTGATGGTATCCAATGGTCTAGTGGTTTAAGTGTGGGACTCCTGTTTCCCAGGAGTTGTTGCTGAAGGTTTGATTCCCAGAGAGGGATCAGAAACCAACATTCTAAATTCCTCTAAAACATGGTTGTGTCCTTCCAAATATACAGTCATATGAGCAGACTATTGCTATCTAGCGGCAATCTCTCAGACCACCAATTAACCCTTTACCCAACGAATCGCCCACATCCGCCCACATAATATGCAAATTCAGCAGCTGAAAAAATATTACTTTTCGAAAGATTACAACAAAACCATATCATGTGACCCCTCTTTGGAATGAGCTCGTCGAGCGCATTCCAAAGAGGGGTCACATGATATGGTTTTGTTGAAATTTTTCGAAAAAATTTAAAAAATGATATTTAAAATAATAAATTTTGAAATCGTCTGCGTTGGGAAAAGGGTTAAATACTGTTATGGCCTATTTGATAACCCACCTTTCATGGACTTTGCTGCAGACTACCATGATGTAACGGGATGTTCCTTTGCTCACAGAATATATAAATGTTCTTTTTTGCTCCAGTTATAGATATTCCAATTAATAAGTATTTAATTCACCTTGAAAACATCAAGATATTTACATGGAACACAATTAATGGAACTTCTCAGTGTAATCATAAAACTACAACTGTGATGAGTCTTCATTCATAGTATGTGGTAAACAAACATGTCTAATATTAAATGGTTAAATGAAGACATGATTAACCCCCCTGCACTCTGATGTCAAAACAGCAAAGTTTTCGGCATCAAATATTTCCCATAATGCAGTTTGATACTTAATTGGTTAAATTCATAGTTAAACAAGAGAAAAACAGTGGTTGGAGAAAATTTTGTTGCACCTCCAGAGTGCTACAGTACAGTCGCCATGAACTGGTCGTAATCCACGCATGGGCAGTGATGTTCATGTATGCATTTACCAGATACCAGGTAATAAAAATCATCATCAGCAAAATTTTAATTAATGAATCTCTGGATTGTACCCTGTGCTTCATTTATAAAAAATTTTATGATTATTTCTATAATTAGTGTTTGGAATTGAATATTTGGCCACCTGTGGAAAGTGTCCAGTCCACGGCGATTGTACTGTAGGGCTGTCGTGATTTTTTATGCCCCCCCTTCCCCAAATTTTTTCGAGGGGTATATAGTGGAG
The DNA here is from genome assembly GCA_031216915.1 of Pictodentalium vernedei. Classification (NCBI taxonomy): domain Eukaryota; kingdom Metazoa; phylum Mollusca; class Scaphopoda; order Dentaliida; family Dentaliidae; genus Pictodentalium; species Pictodentalium vernedei. Next base: position 241,073,064 of record CM062294.1, read on the forward strand.
GTCTCCATCCGTCCGTCCGTCCGTCCATCCGTACGAACATTTTGTATTATAACTCGAACATCTGTTGTCGGATTTTAATGTTCTTTGGTATGGTGATAGGGCAGCTTGGGGGAACGAATGCCCTTGTACCTAGGGTTTCGTCCGACAAATCTTACAGGAGTTATGTCCCTTATTTACTTTTTCCATCCGTCCGTATGAACATTTTGTATTATAACTCGAGCATCAGTTGTCGGATTTTAATGTTCTTTGGTATGGTGATAGGGCAACTTGGGGGAAAGGATGCCCTTGTTCTTAATGGCCAGTGTCTTACAGGGGAAGTGCCCAATTTATTTTTTTGTCCACTATCCCAATTTTTTCTTGTCCACTATTTCTGTACTGCCCAGTGTTTGCAGGGCAGGTTTGCATGTCATTTTAATCTACTACATATCGATATATTCATATAAATATGGATGATACAAGAATCATAGTGTTTTTTAATTCCATTCATTCAAAGTTGTTTGGATGAACCAATTCTCTTCAAACATTCAGAAGTTATTTATTTACATGCAAGTCCGACTTTGCTACCTTTGGGGGCATCAGCACACGCTTTAGCATTGCTCTTGTTAACTTAGGAATCAGTTAATCGTCGCAAATAATCGATAATAATCGATTAATCGTACCAAGATGACCACCATCTCCCTCTCTTTGAAGTCGTTAAAAATGAAGTTCAATTCAGTTGACTTACCTCAAGTAAACAACGAAGACAATCCTCTTTTAGGTACATTCAAAGCTTTGATGTTCTGAACTTTTGAACCGTCAGTGTAATAATCAAGACCGGTCAGCAGTTGCAAAGTTCCCAACTGCTGACCAGTCTTGATTATTACACTGACAGTTCAAAAGTTCAGAACATCAGAGCTTTGAATGTACTGAACAGACAAATGCTTCTAAAGGCTTCTTGAGGTTTAATGTCAATGTTCTTGGCCTTTTACTTTTAGAAACAATAGTTTTTTCTTCAAATTTTTTTTAATGTCTAAAACAGGGTAAAATTTACTGATTCTTTGACAACGAAAAATACTAATCAATTTTGGCGTGACCGATCAACAATCGATTAATCGTGACAGCTCTACTGTACTGTAGGGTTTAAGAAATATTTCTGGTGTTGATTCAAAGAAAATGAATGTTTATGGTATTCTTAGATTTTATCGGATGGAATATTTCAGTTGATTGGAAAAGCGAACCTTTCAGGTTCGTTATTCTAACCAATTGAAATATTCAGACCAATTGAATCTAAAAATAGATGATAAACTATTTAAGGGCAAGTCTGATTCCAGGACAGAGGCAGTTTCGTTTAAAATTTTTGTGGTTTTAGAGCTTGATACAGCCATCAGTTTCTGTTGTTCAGAGACACTTTCATTAAATCAAATTCAAACAGCAAACACATTTTTCTTGCATCAAGTGTCTGCTTTCGGTTTAAATTAAATGAAGACTTTTAGCTGAGTGGAGAATTTTATAATGTAAGGTTGTACAAGAAATGTGACTTCAATTTTTTTTCATTTCATTTTGGAAGGACTCAAGGCTCAAAAGTGCTAGTTCACTGCAAGATGGGTATTAGTAGATCAGCATCAACTGTGAGTTTTAGTATTACCCTGTCAGGGTGCATTTGTTCAATTTTATTTTTTCTTTACCATTACTTAATTCTATATACCATTCACTTCATTGGAAATCAAAAATAATATGATAATAATAATAATAATAACTCTTTGGCCATCTGATGGTTTGTCAAGTTTCTCATATGAGAACATTTTTACACATGTTTTTGCTTTGCCTGTTAGCACTATCCCATAAATTCCAATGAAGTAAAATAATTTCACTTCACAGATGATATGATGCACATCCACAGACTATGAAGCCTTTATGTTAAATTGGGACTTCAGCACTCAACTGCAGAACAAAGCAAACTGGACGTTTACAGAACAAATATAAGTCCATTAAAATAAATAACCTGGGTCATCAGGAACTGTCCACATCTCTCAGAAACCTGACTCAGCAAAAAAATTTTGTCCCTTCTCAATTTTTCATATCATGCAAAATAAGTAATGGAAAGTTAGCTTGAAAATAGGTGACAGATTATTTTCGATGTAAAAAATCTAAAAATAATTTGTAACCTTTTTTGCTGTTCATCTAAACACAAAAATAAAATTAAAAATTATAACATTTTTAGCTTAACTTGACAAAGCCAAGATAAGCTATTGCCATCACGCGTGTGGAAGTCTGTTAGTCTGTTCACATTTTCCTTTAGCACAGGCTACACCCCGTAGTTCTTATCCGATCGTCACTAAATTTCATGTCCAGGTTTGGGGTCATGTCTAGATGAGATTTGGTCGTGATCGTCAACCGTGATGGCTGCCCGAGCCCAAAACCCGAAAACCTTTAGCCCAGTCTACAGGTTGTATTTATGAAGGGATTTCATTGTAACTTGGTAGGATGCCTCTGTATAATATCTAGATGAGAACGTCCTCTTTTGGTCATGATCTGTCAACTGTGACAGCTGCCCAAGCCCGAAACCCAAAACCTTTTAGCACAGTCTGCAGGTCATATTTAATATGGAGGGATTTCATTGTAACTTGGTAGGATAACTCCGTATGATGTCTAGATGAGAACGTCCTCTTTTGGTCGTGATCGGTCAACCATGATGGCTGCCCGAGCCCAAAGCCCAAAAACATTTAGCACAGTCTACAGGTCATATTTATGAAGGGATTTCATGGTAACTTGGTAGGATGCCTCTGTATGATATCTAGGTGAGAACTTCCCCATTTGGTCGCGATCTGTCAACCGTGATGACTGCCCGAGCCCAAAACCCCAAAACCTTTAGCACAGTCTACAAGTCATATTTTTACAGGAAATTCATTGTAACTTGGTAGGTTGACTCCATATAATGTCTAGATGAGAACGTCCCCTTTTGGTCACGATTGGTCAACTGTGATGGCTACAGGGGCCTGAAGCCCAAAAACCTTTAGCACAGTCTATAGGTCATATTTATGAAGGGATTTCATTGTAACTTGGTAGGATGAATCCAGATAATGTCTAGATGAGAATGTCCCCTTATGGTCACGATTGGTCAACTGTGACAGCTACAGGGGCCGAAGCCCAAAAACCTTTAGCACAGTCTATAGGTCATATTTATGAAGGGATTTTATTGTAACTTGGTAGGAAGACTCCAGATAATGTCTAGATGAGAACGTTCCTTTATGGTCACGATCATTCAGCCGTGACAGCTGCCCAAGCCCAAAACCCGAAAACTCTTACCACATTCTACAGATCGTATTTTTATACTGTAACCAATGACCCAGGCTTAGCTGGTGCTAACTCTTAAATATTCAGGGCCAAACACAAATTTTGCCCCCCAAATCCCCAAAATTTGCATCCAAATCAAAAAAACTGATGTCCTATATGGTCCGCCATACTTTTGCCTACTGTGCATGCGCAGTGTCAAGCAAGTACCGAAATTGGTGCCAAGCCTCATTCTTTGTTTGGCCCTTCTGTTAGTAACATCTCACTGACGTCTGTGCTTATATATCTCAGTTAAAATGATGCCAGACACAATATCATGATGGAAATGGTGGATTCCAAGGATGCAATAAGAGGATGAGAGGAAGAAACAGTGGTTGGATGTGTTCAGGGCTGTAACTTATAATTTTTATTATAAATTATTTCATGTTCCCTAATTTCGGGACATGGGCCTGATATTTTCATTCTTGCTATGAAATCTCCACTGTTTGTTAAGTGTTTCCTCCCTCTCCTTCCTTGAAACCCCCCTAGTTAATCTCCCATGCCTTTTGAACATTTTTTGAAATTTTTTTGAAAATTTCTTGGGAGTTTAACTTGGTTACAGATTGTTTATTCTGTTATCCCCATGGTTACGTCCTCACCCTTGGGGTGTTTAGGCATTTTTGGCCATGCATCTACCATCTGATGTATTGCAGTTTCTTCTGATGAAGATTCTGCTTTACATTGGATAGTTTTAAGGATCTGTTACTGACTTCGGGCCGTGTTTTTCAGTGTCTGGAGTCTTGTTTCCGGTTTTTATAGACTTTTGTTTACGTTGACAACGATTACTTTCTTTTAGTAATTCCTTGTCATCTGTTAGGTTAGATATGTAGTCAGATACATTTGTATACTCCGTAAGTGTAACATTAATTTTTTAGTTTGTTTAAAAAATTTTGTCCACACTTAGGCTTTTTTGGGATCCATTTGGGCTCATCGTTCCCATTGGGAACTTGGGCTCATGTCAAAATTTTTCGAACATTTTTTTTTTTATGAATTATTTTTCAAAATTTTGTTTTGGATTGTTTTATTATTATGTATCTTTGTAATATTGAGGGTTAGTGCGAGTACTACAGCTTAATAATATTCTTATAATTATGAAAAAATTTTGTTCAAATTGTAAATCGAGGAAGCCTTCCTCGGATTCTCATGCTCATTGTGTTTGCTGTAGTCATTGTACTTGCACTAACTCTTGTTCAGTTTGTGCCAATTGGGATGACATACATTGGAGACGTGTGTCATACATTGTTAGTGGTGAGAGATTGATGCCTGTTCTCTCACCACAAGGTCACTCTAGTTTTTCAGTTTCTTTTTCAGAGGAACAAGAACATGGTGATGTTTCCATGATGTCGTCTGGAAGTGTGCTGCCGTGATCGCAAATTAATGAAGAGCTAGCAGCAAAAGTGTTCAATGAAATTAGACAAGTGCCTAGGTCCCAAAAGGGAATTACGGCCTTGTCGCCAGCTAGCTCGACCGGCGGATCTATCACTCGGCATATGGGTGGTATGATGCCGGGTAAGTCTGTTGCGGTCCAGGAGAGGAAAAAGGGTGTGTGAGCACTATAATCTCGGAACACGCACACCCTGTGATGACAGAACGGAGGACAGAACAGAAGAAGCCAGTCAGTTCTGTAGTAAGCTCGTTCAGGTCATCCCGGACCGCGAGCGAGAGAGGTCCCTCTCTCTTACAACAGCATCTGGGGCCGGATGTTGTTGTTCAAAACGTTCGTCAGTCGGAGCATACATCCACACCTCCTGTTCGGGATGCTCCATCTTATAGACAGCCATCGTCGGCTAGTCTATCGGCTTCCTCTTCAGCATATCAGCACACACGACCGCACCTTGGCTTTGTGACCTCAGATATCCATCCTGCTTCGCCGACAAAGGATTCCATGTCGTCTAGGTCACGCCGTCCAGTAGCCAGGGACACGAGGCCTCATCAGTTGGAATGTTCACATAAAAGGATTATGTCGGACACACCGTTCCTGGAGCTTCCAGTAGCTGAGCAACAGAGGACCGCAGCTCCACAGGCCTCCGTGACGGACTTGCTGTCACAGATAGCGCAGCTCATCGCAGCATCACAGCAACCTAGGGAACATCCTTCAACAGTTTCTGATCAGGAACTGTCGGATGAAGCTGGGTCAGTTCGTTCCTATGCAAGATCAGACAGGGACGACCGAGATTCTCATCTGGTTCAGTCGGATGGTGAAAGGGAAATTACAGATTTTTATACGCCCGTTTAAAAAACGGTCGTATTATGTTATCAGTCTGTCTGTCTGTCTCTCCATCTGTCTGTCCGTAAACAATTTGGTTTCCGTTCATTTAAAGTCGAACGCCTTGACGGATCGACATCAAACTTTCAGAAATTGTTTTTAGCATTAAAATACAGGTCAAGTTCAATATTGGTGTTTCTCAGTCCATCTGCTGCAGAGATATGGCCCTTTGAAAACACAATTTTTCTAAAAAAAATTGGTTTCCGTTCATTTAAAGCTGAACGCCTTGACGGATTAACACCAAATTTTTCAGATGTTGTTTTTAGCAATGAAATACAGGTCAAGTTCGATATTGGTGTTTCTCAGTCCATCCACGGCAGAGTTATGGCTCTTTGAAAACACAATCTTTCGCGAAAAATTGGTTTTCCTTCATTTAAAGTCGAATGCCTTGACGGATCAACATCAAACTTTCAGATGTTGTTTGTAGCAATAAAATACAGGTCAAGTTCGATATTGGTGTTTCTCAGTCCATCCGCTGCAGAGTTATGGCCCTTTGAAAACACAATTTTTGAAAAAAAGTTGGTTTCCGTTCATTTAAAGCCGAACACCTCGACGGATTGACACCAAATTTTTCAGATGTTGATTTTATATACCCATTTGAAAAACGGGACGTATTATGTGAATGGTCTCTCCACCCGTCTGTCTGTTTGTCCGTCCATGGACACATTTCGTTTCCGGACGATAACTTTAGTTGTAATTGGTTTGAGCTGAGTTAAATTTGGCATGTGGATTTAGTATGACAAAATACAGGATGGGTTCGATTTCCGTTTCTAGCGGCCCATTTGCAGTAGAGTTATGGTCCTTTATTTATGGGAATTTAGCCCAACTTTTCGTTTCCGGACGATAACTTCAGTTTGCCTTGACCGATTTATTTCAAATTTTCAGTTTTTGGTTTTTGACCACAAAATACAGCTCAAGTTCACTTTTGACCACAATCACATGTACCGTTCCATAGTTATTCCCCTTGAATGATTGCAAATTTGTGAATTATGTGGTTTCCGGATGATAACTTTAGTTTGCCTTGACTAATTTGTTTCAAATTCTCAGATTTTGTTTATGACCACAAAGCACAGCTCAAGTTCACTTTCGGCCAAAATCGCATGTATCTTTCCAGAGTTATTTCTCTTGAATTTGTGCATTTTGTGTTTTCCGGATTATAACTTTAGTATGGCCTAACTGATTTTTTTATTATACGCCTGTTGAAAAAACGTCGAATTATGGAATCTGTCTGTCTGTCTGTCCATTTGTCCATCCATTTGTCCATCCATCTGTCTGTCCATTCATCAACATTTGTTTTCCAGATGATAACTTTAGTATTTTTTTTTCGATTGACTCCTAAACTTGGTATGTGGTTTAATCAAAACAAAAGACAGGTCAAGTTCGAATATGGGGTCAGTTTGAACTTCGAAGTTCCCCTGAATTATGGACCTTGTTCGACATAGAATGCATCAAATATTTGGTTTCCGGACGATAACTTTTATTATTTGTTTTCCGATTGGTTCCAAACTTGGTATGTTGTTTAATCACAACAAAATACAGGTCAAGTTCGAATATGGGGTTGGTCCAAACCATTTTCACCCTCACCCCCATCCTTACCCCAACCCTTCAAAAATACAAAACGGGCGTATATTGTCCCTTTTGGAACAACATAAGGTGGCGATAGAGTTTATCCGTCAACACCTTCCAGATGTTGTTCCGTCGGACTAGGTTGCTGCAATAAGGAATAATAGACTGATAGCGTCAATGGATACTGACTTTTTTGGCCGGATTAAGGAAGATGTTCCTGATTATCCAAATCAGTTCAGCAATGTCTCACAGATGTTTGACTTGCTTAATGACGCTATTTTTAATTTAGCCTCAAAGACAGGCAAGAACAGTTTCTTATCATCACATGCTCTGGATCTGTCATTCATCAATAGTAGGAATAGATTTGCAATGGCAGGACAGGGCATACCGAGAGTTCCTCTGCATTTAGACGATCAGGCTGAGGACTTAGATTTGTCCCTGCCGTCGTCTTTTTAGCTCATCTTGACAAAGTCAAGCTGAGCTAATCTCATCGCTCTCCGTCCGTCGTCCGTCAACACCATGTTTTGGTCTTCTCCTCCAAAGCCACTGGGCCAATTCAAGTGAAAGTTTGTGTGAGTGATGGTCCCAAAGGGGCATTTCATTTTTGTTCAGAGGGAGGGAGTGGGGGAAAATGCTCCAAAATATTTTTAAAATCTTCTTCTCAAGAACCAGTGTGTACAATGACTTGATATTTGCTATGGAGCTTCCATATGAGGTGTAGAATCAAGTTTGTTCAAACGAAGTTCATGAAGTAATATTTGGCTTTGTAATAGGAGGGGTAAGATTATAGGCCCTGCCCAAAATTTCTATTTTCTGAACCGATGGTCCGGTATGAACCAAATTTGGTTTGTGGTATTATTGGGTCATAAGTACTTGACCCATGCAAAAAAAAAAATTCCCGCATCCCCATGGGAGCCCTGGGAGCTAAAAATAGAAATATTTTCAAACGCCCATATTTCCCAAACCCCACGGAACAGAGAGCTTTTATTTGGTTTGAAGTATCCTTATGACCAGTAGAATTGAGTGGTGAAAAAAATTGCCATCGGTTATGTTAGGGTGTTCTGTAATGGGCATCGAAAAAATGCTGAGTCAGCATATTTGCAAAAATTTAAAAAAATCTTTTCTCCAGAACCAATCATCAGAATCTTTTGATATTTGGTATACAGCATTCATAGGGGGGTCAGATAAAAGTTTGTTGAAATAATGCTCATTGGTTCATATTTGGGCTCTCTACAGGAGCCTGAAGTTTTAACATAGGGAAACATGGGGAATATTCTTTAAAAATCTTCTTCTTCAGAACCACCAGTCAGAATCTTTTAATATTTGGTATACATCATTGTTATGAGTGTCAAATTCAAGATTCTTCAAACCATGTCCCTAGGTTAATATTTGGGCTTCCTACGGAAGCCCAAATTTTATCTTTGTTCAATATGGAGGGTAATTTAAAAAAATCTTCTTCTTCAGATCCACCAGACAGAATGCTTTGATATTTGGTATGCAACATCTCTATGGGGCTCAAATTCAAGTTTGTTCAAATCAGATCCCTAGGTATATATTTGGCCTCACTATGGTAGCCCAAATTTTTACTCAGTGCAATATGAGGAAATTTCTTTAAAAATCTTCTTCTTCAGATCCACCAGTCAGAATGCTTTTATATTTGGTATACAACATCTCTAGGGGGGTCAGATTCCAGGTTGTTCAATTCGAGTGCCTTGATTAATATTTGGGCTCCATATGGGAACATGAAATTTAACTTAGTACAATATGAGGGAATTTCTTCAAAAATCTTCTTCTTCCGATTCAATGGTCAGAATGCTTTCACATTTGGTATACAACATCTCTAGGGGGGTCAGATTCAAGTTTGTTCAAATCGGATCCATAGGTTAATATTTGGGCTTGCTATGATAGCCCAAATTTGAACTTAGTGCAATTCGAAGAAATTTTTTTACAATCTCTTCTTCAGATCCAACAGGCAGAATGTTTTCATATTCGGTACACAACATCTCTAGGGAAGTCAGATTTAACTGTGTTCAAATCAAGAGCCTGGGTTAATATTTGGGCTCTCTATGGGAGCCAGAATTGGCCATTTTGCTGAAGAATTAAAAATTTTGTATTCTGTACCCTCTAGAGGTACTAAGATTAATCCACATAGGTTGTATCAAGGGGCTTCATAGGGGAGCTCTACATTTTACTTTATGATCAACTGAAGAAAAGGCATGATGCCCAGATTATTTTTGTCACTCCTGAGGGACTCAAAGATTGACAGTGTAGCCTATGGAGATGGCTTGCTTAATGTAGACTCATTCTTGGACTCTGTTTAAATTGTGTTCTGTACAAGATGAGCGCTTCAGGCCCCGTGGGGCCTCTTGTTCTATTCTCCCTAGCACTATGGAGACGACAATTTCATCTAATAGAGTGAATTTAGATGCCTTGTCATACGCAGATCACCTGACCAGAACATTAGCACAATGTCTCGACGGAAAAGAAATCGAGGATGTTCACTCCTCCTTAAGAGTTCTTTATAGGGCTATTGCATTCTCCAGGTATAACTCTGCCCTATCAGTGGCTAATTTGGAGTTGGTTAGACGTGATGCGGCCCTGGCTTCATCCACTATGGTGGATTCAAAGGTGAAAAACTCTCTTCGAGTCGCTCCAGTTTCCGGGGATTTTCTCTTTGATGGTAAGCTTTCTTTAATCTATGACCAGATTACCAAGAAAGCTTCAGATTCTCTGCTTTTTTAGTCGGTTTCTAAAAGACCTGATGCAGCAGAAAAGAGTAAAGCAGGAGCTTCTGGTTCGAGTTCATCCAGGGAACCTATAAAGGATATAAAAAATCCTCTAGCTCATACTCTAGAGACCGTCAGAGTAGCGACTCGGGTAGAGGGATGTGGTTCTGGCCGAGACAACCGGTCAGATGCCCCTAGGTCGACAGGACGAGGTGCTGGATGGGGAGGACGTAGTTTCTCTTCCCGTAGGCCTCGCAGGTCCAGGAGGTGATGGTCAGGACCTCTATTGCGGTCCAGTGGGTGGAAGGCTGACAAAGTTTTTGACCAATTGGTTGTCAATTACAGATGATCGATGGGTAAAAGAGGTTATCTCGGATGGCCTAAGGCTGTCTTTCCGAGAAAAACCTCCGCTAACACAAAGTCTGCGCTGGACTCAGCTTCCGTCCAATCTTCAAAAAAGGAGATTCACTTCTATCAGAGGTGCAATCTCTTTTGGAGAAGAATGCAATAGAGATCGTGGAAAACCAGGAATCCCTGGGTTTTTACAGTCACCTGTTCTTGGTACCGGAGCCAGACGGCTCGTTCCGTCCAGTTATAGATCTGAGCTGGATAAACAAGTTGATCGTGCCTCCAAAGTTCTGTATGGAGACCATTCGATCAGTGAGGGCGAGCATTCGAATGGACAATTATGCATCAAGCATAGATCTCAAGGATGTGTACTTTCATGTCATGGTACATCCGACATTCCGAAAGTAACTTCGCTTCGCCGTCCTAGGAGTCGTTTATCAGTTCCGAGCAATGTGCTTCGGACTCAATCTAGCGCCCTGGGCTTTCACTCGAATAATGAACTCGGTAATGGCTTATTTCCAAGCTCATTCGTCTGCGGTAACGTCGGCTTACTTGGACGACATTCTTCAGAGGTACGGCAACAAAACAGTTCTTCAGAACGATGTTCAGAGTCTGCTTCAATTGCTCCGATGCCTCGGTTTCATTGTAAAGGAAAAGAAGTCGGATCTAGCTCCATCCAAGTCATTCATTCACTTGGGAATGAGCTTCAAGACTCACAACAATCTGGTTCGTCTTCCCTTACCCAGAGCGAAGTTAGTCAGTTGCTTTGTTCGTTTTTGTCTACACTCAGACGTAGTAACAGCTAGAGAATTCATGCGTCTGATGGGATTGTGCAGAGCGGCGGCGGATCTCATTCCAATGGGCTGTTTGCGCACACGTCCACTCCAGATATTTTTCACTCAAATTTGGAGTGTGAAGATTAATTCACTCAAAACAAATATCGTTTCATCGGACCAAGTAAAACAAAGGGCAGATATTCAGAGGTTGACTCAGGGAGTTCCACTGCAGCTGCCAGATCCGGTTTTTATGATTATGACGTATGCGAGTCAAACAGGTTGGGGCGGGACATTGAGCCCAACAGATTCGAGGTGCCAAGGCCTTTGGGATCCGGTGTTCCTGAACAAGCACATAAACATCAAAGAGATGATGTCAATTTGCCCTGCTACATCATTGGATGAAGATAATTCAGAATTCACATGTTCAAATACTGTCAGACAATTCAACGATAGTAGCATACATTCGGAACCAAGGAGGCACTCATTCGATTCCATTATTCGACCTAACAGAAAGAATTCTTCTGTTTGTTCTAGAACATCACGTTCTTCTGTCGGTCCATCATATTCCGGGTCGTCTGAACGTTCTAGCAGACTCGCTCTCTCAGAAAGGTCGCATGTTACCGTCAGAATGGACTCTCAACAAGCGAGTATTCAATCAGATTTCCTACTAATGGGATCGACCAATGATAGACACTTGTTTGCGACACACCTCAACAATCAGTTGCAGATGTATGTGTCGCCATGCCCAGATCCTTGAGCGTTTGCAGTAGACGCTCTCTCAATTTCTTGGGACGGAATGATAGGATATGCATATCCTCCAACTCCGTTGATTCAGCAGATCTTGCTAAAGATGAAGCAATCGCACTGCAAGATACTGTTGGTAGTATCTCTGTCGTCGCAGAAACCATGGATAAATCTACTCAGGTGTCTGTTATGGGACATTTTTCGGAAGCTTCCTCCACGGGAGGACCTTCTCTTTCAGGGGAAACCTTGCACACTGCATCACAACCCGCAAGGTCTCAACCTTAACGTATTTCCGTTGTGCTGTCCTTCTTGCATGGGAAGTGCTTTACAGGACGAGCAGTGGACGCAATTTCTAACTGTAGGAGGGCCTCCTCTTCGCTAAATTATGCAGCAAAGTGGAAGGTTTTCTCTCAGTGGTGTAAGGATCATTCTATTGATATTTTTGATCCTTCCATTCCAGACATTGCTAATTTTTTGGTCTACTTGTTTGACAAACTCAAACTGCAGCCAGTAACCATTAAGGGTTATAGGTCTATGCTATCGGACACATATGCTCATCATGATAGCTTACAGATTGGATCTAATATTTCTTTATCGAAGTTAGTAAAAAACTTTTCGATAAATAGACCTAGAACTCTTAGGTTAAATCCGAAATGGAATTTAGCTTGGGTTCTACTGAAGCTCAAAGAAGCTCCTTTTGAACCTCTGGACACTGTAGACTTCAAATTCTTGTCATATAAGACAGCTTTTCTCTTAGCCTTTGCTTCTGCAAGAAGAGTTAGTGAGCTTCATGCTCTGTCTATTGATAATTCTCATTCGTGTCGTATTGGTAATACTATTACTTTAACTACTAATGTGGGATTTTTGGCTAAGAATCAGGCTCCTAATAAGTATCCTGAGCCTATTGTCATTAAGGCTCTTCAGTCCTCAGATGGCCATAGGCCTTTGCTGTGTCCAGTGACAGCTATGCATATTTATAAATGCAGATCAGAGTTTATCAGAAAGGGGCGAAAACGCTTCTTCCTGTCTTTAATTCCCAATAGAAAGGACATTTCTGTTCATTCTATTTCTAGATGGATTCAGTTAGCTATTCATACTGCTTATGAAAGTTTATCTTCCAATCAGCAGTCTGTGCTTAAGATTTCAGCGCATGAAGTTAGAGCGCTGTCAACATCTTGGGTATTGCTATTATGGATCTTATGAAGGCTGCTTACTGGTCACAGCCTTCTACTTTCACTAATTTTTACCTGACAAATATTGAGTCTATTTCTGGCGATCTTAGATGTTTAGGTCCGTTATCTGTTGCTCAGAATGTCGTCCACTAAACGATTACAGCTATAGTTATGTAGATTTTCTGTTCCAGCAGTGACTCTGTCCTGCTGCCCTCTTTGTTCTGTGGTGATTTGACCCAGAGCAAGGGGAAGGTGGGGGGAGAGGGATGGTGTTCCCTTATATCACCGGCTTTATAGTGAAAAGCAAGGGAATACCTCCTCCTGAGTCTGTAATTCCGAGTCTGTGCTGGGATGGTTTTAAAGTGTAAAGCTAATTTCTATCTCATTTATGTAATATTTTTAAAGTGTAGCTCGGTGTGAAGCATTTGTATTTGTCACGTGTCATACAAGCGTTAATATACAATCCTCTGACACTTTTAAATGAGTATAAAGAGTCTCATTCTCTGGACTATCTTTATTTATTGGCTTTCCTTTAAGGAATTAGTATAATGGGTTATACTGGATGTTAATAGAGATCATCGATGTTATTGTGCTCAATTATTGATTGGTGATGTGTCTTTCTTATTTTTAATAAACGAGAAAGACATATGTAAATCCTTTCTCTCCTTTTCTCCTTGAGGGGATAATTCTTTATATATAATTGAGCCTATTGGATTTTCCTTTATGTCCTAGGCCCTCCAGCCTTTTTTCTATTCAGCTAAGTCTGGGTCATTGGTTACAGTATAAAAATATGAAAAAATTTAAAGTAATTTATATATTTTTTATACTTACCAATGACCCAGACGGGGATGACCCTCCCATGAGTTGGGAACTCGTACCTCCCCGCTGATTATATAACTTTCAGCAGGCACTGGTTGTAAGAATGAGGCTTGGTGCCAATTTCGGTACTTTCTTGACACTGCGCATGCGCAGTAGGCAAAAGTATGGAAAACCATATAGGACGTCAGTTTTTTGATTTGGATGCAAATTTTGGGGATTTGGGGGGCAAAATTTGTGTTTGGCCCTGAATATTTAAGAGTTGGCACCGGCTATGTCTGGGTCATTGGTAAGTATAAAAAATATATAAATTACTTTAAATTTTTTCATATTTATGGAGTGATTTCACTGTAACTTGGTAGGTTGATTCCATATAATGTCAAGATGATAACGTCCCCTTTTGGTCACGATTGGTCACCTGTGATGGCTACAGGGCCCGAAGCCCGAAAAACTTTAGAACAGTCTACAGGTCATATTTATGAAGGGATTTCATTCTAGCTTGGTAAGATGACTCCAGATAATGCCAAGATGAGAACGTCCCCTTTTGGTCATGATCATTCAACCATGGCGGCTACCCGAGCCCAAAACCGAAAAGCTTTAGCATAGACTACAGATCATATTTATGAAGTGATTTCCTTGTATCTTGGCAGGATGACTCAGTATAATGTCTATATGAGGACGTCCCCTTTTGGTTGCGATCGGTCAACCGTGATGGCTACACAGGCCTGAAGCCCCAAAACCTTTAGCACAGTCTGCAGGCCGTATTTATGAAGGTATTTCATTGTAACTTGATAGGATAACTCGTTTTTGGAATAATTATGTCTCCCCTTCCCAGAAGGGAGACATATTGTTTTAGTGCATATTCTTCTTCTTCTTCTTCTCCTCATACAAACTTTGTCCGGGGCATAACTTTTTTGTCTTTTTACCTAGACCTTAGATATATGGCATGTGGATGTATCACCATGAGCCGGTGTGTCACGTACCATACCTACCTTCATGTGACCTTGACCTTTGACCTGAAGGTCAGATTTATGTGCTTTTTAAGGGAAACTTTGTCCGGGGCATAACTTTTTTGTCTTTTGACCTAGACCTTAGATATTTAGGATGTGGATGTATCACCATGAGCCGGTGTGTGGCGTACCATAGTGACCTTCATGTGACCTTGACCTTTGACCTGAAGGCCAGATTTATGTGCTTTTTTTTCTTTTTTTTTTTTCTCTTTTGAGCTAGACCTCAAATATTTGGTATGCTTGTCAATACAGTGGAGCCCACTTAATTGGATATCTCTTAATTGTATGTCCCTGTTAATTGAAGATAATTTTCAAACACAAAACCATTTATCATACCTTCAGTACAAATTTGTTCTGTTAATTGCATATGGGTTGTAGAGTAAACTCCTGTTAATTGTATATAAATTTTTATAATATGTCAAAAAAATTACTGTGACATGCACCAAATTCCCCTTATTTATCAACCTTTTTGGCCTCACTACATCCAATACAGGCATTTTTTCTATTATATCTTGTTTGACAGAGCTCTTTACCTCCAGAACACAGGAAACTGACCAAATCCCTGTTAATTGTATACTCCTGTTAATTGAATAATTGTCACTGGCAAAATGGATATTCAATTAAGAGGATTCTGCTGTATTATTCATTTATATATAATTTGCAGTGCATTAAATAGAAAGGAAGGGGAGACATATGTTTTAGTGTGCTAAAACAGTTTCTAGTTTCACTCTAACCGACCCCTCAATTCTTTAGTACAGTCTGCACCTCATATTATTTTTATTGAAAACATAGCATACAGGGAACAGAAATTAACATATTCCCAATTATCACAATTCTTGTATTATTTCATAATCCTTTCATAAACATTTAACATTATTATCCTTTTCATCAAACATAACACACAGACACACATCATCAAAAATAACATTCAACTTTCAAAGTAAACTTCCCATTACTTGTATAGCACCTAAATGTACTTCAACTTCGACTCGGTGTTCAATTTTCTTTTTTTTAACAAAGTTTATAGCCCAAGAACATTAGGTTTCACTAGGGAAAAAAAATCGGAGAAAGCTGATTTTTTCAGGGAATGTCGAGTACATGTCACTGAACGATTAGACAAAAGTCCCCTAAAATCCCAGTTGAGCTTTTTTTTCTAAGCCTTTTTTCGAAAACGCATTTGAAAAAAATTTAAAAAAATCGCACGAACTTTGTAACCTCGAATTGATCCAACTGTATTTTTTGTTTACGCGTATTTCGAGCTACATAATGTCTAATATACATTTACCTAGAGGAAAATGTGCATTCTGTGACAATTTCTGCGAAAAATTATTGAAAATTCACAAAAAAGTATCGGATTTACGCAAAAAATGACGATTTTCCTAACGGATTTGCCCAAAGGGTCATAGTACAGAACGGGATGTTAGTTGGACAGACGATAAAAAATCCACCACCATTTGAAGACTTTTATCATTGCTAACAAAATAGACATTATGGAAGACCCCCTCTGCTTCTGGCCGAGTTCCCCTTTTGGCATAAAATTCGTCAGCATGAGAACTCAACTATTTTCGGGCTTGGGACCGAACAGACACGTCTGTGTCTGGCAGCATTAGATCAATAAATAATATTTACAGAATGTACAAAAATCAATAAATAATATTTACAGAATGTACAAATCAATCAACATGGATTAAGTTACATTGACTATTATCAATGCTATATACAGAAATGACATGACCTATATACATATTATTCATCGAACTCAGAAATTTCCGACAGGACAGTGTTTCTGTGGTTGTTACAAGAATCCGAACTGCAATTACACAAACCTGAGCAAGAGAGTCCTGCCTTCTTACACCCACACCTTTTTGTACAAGCACTCATGCAACCACAACTGATCAGATTCAGTAGGTTATCGGGACCACATGGCTTTGTGGCTGCAGTCGGTACAAGAAGTCCATTGTCTAGCGACCACCCCCAATCCGTCGGAGGAAGCGAAGTGCCCAGCCATTGTTGGACCTAGAGATAACATCTGTAGACATGTTGTTGTGCAGCATCGCTGCTTGGTGGGAGTGAGGCTAGGTCGATGGGTTTATTCAGTTTAGATTTTGCTACATAACGCTTGTAAGTGACATATCTATATTGGTCGAGAGAGAAAACAGTTTCACTCACGTATAAGATCAGGAGAAGTTGTTCCCCGGCAGCGGCTACTGCACTTGGTGTACTGTCATCCGCCAAAATTGTGTTGACATACTGTTGTGAGTCGCTGGTAACATCGGAGACAATTGTACTGAATACTTTCTTCTTACCAACTCGAAAGAGTGCAGAAGTAGTGTCACAACCACTTATAGAATGTGCTACAAGGAGGTTGCTTCTATGGTTGCTTCTATGGTCACCCATTTTGGTTGCTATTTCACTAACTGAAACTAATAAGTTTGGGGTAATGGAATACATCATGTGAATATTACATCCCGGTTGAACTCGAGAGGTAAGAATGACTAACAAGTCTGTGTCTGTTCCCACAACGACAACATTGTTGTCATCTTGAGCGATGTCAAGTGCAGTTTCGGCTATCAGTACATCAGCATCAGCCTCGGCCTGCTTGGACTGAATATTGATAGCAGATAGCTCCTGCGTTAGAAGATCAATCAGTTGGGTTTTGTTCTTGGCATTTGCAAGGAAATCGGATTGGGGTGTGGTGGCTGGTAACTCGGGTGAGATATTGATATCAATGGAATACCTGTCTTTAGATCTACGGGCTTGTTCCATGCCCTTTGTCGACGGGCGTTCGCTCCAAAATGTCTCACTAGATAATTGGAATATGATGTACATATGTCCTTATATGATGACTGTTTAGGCCATACAACTGCCCTCAATAAAAATCCACCATCTACAACAAACAGAGAATGTTCTGGGATTTTAGTTTGCTCGGAACCGTATGTTTTGAGGATCTTACCGAGCGTGCTTTTCTGTGTCTTCCTCATTCCAGCAGAATCAAACAATGCTGGTGGTTTCGGGGCGAGTTCATATTTGAGATACTCTTCCATCTCTGCTTGTGACTGAATAACGCATGTGATGCGGTTGAACAGAATTGTGGGGTCAATCACTACCTTACTTCCACGGACTTTGATGCTATTTGCCATCGATGCGAAAGACTTCACAGTGTCAACACGTCATAGTTTGATGCTGTTGAATGTTTTGCTTACAACATTCGATACGCAACATTCACCAATTTTGCGAACTTGGTCACAGTTCACAGTGTCGTCGGCCACAAGCCCGGTCGCTATAGAGACTAATTGTAGTGGATCTCTATTCTGAAAAGGGGAATGCACTCTGAGCCAGTTCAATAATTTGGTGATATCATTGGCATCAGCCAATTGTGAACTTTGACGGAGATCCCAATGTTGTTCACCATGACCAGTGTGAACATGAACAAAATTTTCGAGAGCATTACATATCGGAAGGCAAAGAGGTAATCCATGTACCCATTTCGCAACAGTGCTATCGGTTATTCCCCTGCCATGTGTGAGACCACCAGGGAGCTTGAACATTCTCATTAAACACTGCTCTATGGTCTGATCAGAATATATCCCATCCCAGAATTTATCTGAGCGCCTTATGGTAAAGTAACCTTTCTCAGTGAACAACTTCAAATCATCCTGTTGCATTATTTCTGTTAGCTCATTCATCTGCTGCAAATAGAGATGAGAACTTTTTGTGTATGCAAAATGACCACCTGCGTGAAATACTGGAATCATATTGCGAACACAATATGTGTGGAGTTCCCAGTCGCCTGTGCACTCTGCTCTCAAGAACAACTGGAGAAGACCTATTTGCTCGTAGTATTGTACCCAAAGCTTTCCTGTGCGTCCTACGGACGCATTCTGGAGCAGTTCGTGTAATTTTGACAGTAGATGGTTGACACTTTCTTGATTGACAGCGTCAGCTGTTGTACAGTCACCTCTGGCAAGTCCACAGAATATTTCATTGACTTCTGTGCAGTCTATGTTATCTAGTGTTCGGCTTTCTTCAAACACAAGTTTTGTAATGGTAATTTGTGTTAGCAAATGGGCACGAACTGCTCTTGAATATGCATGACCACTGATCAAATGATGGATTGACCCACCAGCATAAACAGCCCCCCAAAGTTCATCCAAGCCGCTACCAGCCATGATCAAACCAATTGCCCCTAAATATGACATAATCATATGGAAGCCGCCGAGTCTAACGAAAACTTTTGTCAACTTATCTGACGAAGACACAATCTCCACTGCTTATGTGATTTAATCGAACATGGAAATTGAAACAATGATGCTATAATACGGTATTTGAATGAGAAAAGTCGATGCCGTTTGAATTTGAGTTTAGGGGGTATGGTTAATATTTCACACGTTTCACCAGTTCATTATGGAATAAATTACTATTGTTATATATCATTATAAAGCCACTGCTTTTCTGCAATTTTTGATATATAATTTAACTCCCAAAGTAGTCGTAGATTTGATTTAATGGACGTTGTGTACCGTTGTGTGTATGAAAACAATAAATTTTTTTTCGTAATTTTGTACATTTTCGTGAATATTTCACCATTGAGTGTGAGGATTGGTACAAAGTTGGCATTTTCTGTTGGGGATATGTATTCTCAATATAATTCAGCACGATATTTATGATTCTCACCCTACTAAGGCGAATAAGAATGAGAAATATGGAGCTGGGTCGAATTTTTTTTAAAATTTTTTTTTTCATCAAAAAAACGCTATAACTAAAAAAGCTCAACTCGGATTCACGGGGACTTTTCACACTTTATCCGCAATGTGTGTCCCGGAAACATATAAAAAAAATCAGCTTTCTCCGATTTTTTTCCTTACTTTCTCATCTTTATGTCTAATGTGCCTGGACTATTATAGTTTCTGCACTTATTGTGTATGGATACAAAATATTACTCCAGTGGACTGTGTTTGGGAGACTAAACCCAACATGCTGTGTTTGCGAATTGTTCCCACAAGTGAGAAATGAAATGAAATTTATTGAAAGGGTTCATTCTTTTCTTTTTTATATGTATTGTAAATTGTGATAAATGCCTGAAATGAAAGGCTTAGAGTTGCAAAGTATTATTAGCTCAACTTTGGCGAAGCCAAATTTGAGGTATTGCCATGGCCTGTCGTCTGTCATCCGTCTGTCCGTCTGTATTGCTGTACACCCGGCTCGGGCTAGAGGCCGTATTTATGAACCAAGCTTTACGAAACTTCTTGGGTACCTTTGTTATCACTGTGAGACGAGAACGAGTGTTTTGGGGTCCGGTCTGAAATTCAAGAAGGCCGCTGGCGGCCATTTTGTACAAAATTAGGTGCAATCAGATTTTTGCGCAGAACTTCCATATGAAAGCGCTGATTTGAATAATTTTCTGTGTGAATGTTTAGTGCCATGGGATACATCACATACAATACAGGTTTTTTTCTTGTGCATAAATTATGCCAATTAGATTAACTTTGATCTATTTAATGTTACTTTCAGCACTGTAACTGCAAATGCCAATACAGCTCGGGCTAGAGGCCATATTTATGAACCGATCT
Organism: Pictodentalium vernedei; assembly: GCA_031216915.1. Lineage (NCBI taxonomy): Eukaryota > Metazoa > Mollusca > Scaphopoda > Dentaliida > Dentaliidae > Pictodentalium > Pictodentalium vernedei. Next base: position 241,093,367 of record CM062294.1, read on the forward strand.
TTACGAAACTTCTTGGGCACCTTTGTTATCACCTTGGGACGAGAACGAGTGTTTTTGGGTGCAGTCCGAAATTCAAGATGGCTGCTGGCGGCCATTTTGTACCAAAATTGGTGCAATCAGTTTTTTGTACAGAAATTTTGTATGAAAGTTCTGATTTGAATACATTTCTGTATGAATGTTTAGTAACATGGAATACATCACATTTAATACAGGGTTTTTTTAAAGGACGATGGAGCCGAAGGCTACCGAGCGACACCGTCCTTTATATTGTTTTCACTATTTTTTTATCGTAGGAAGTAGTTAACGAGATGAGACTTTACGAGAATGACTCTGGCTGATGATTAAACTTTTAAGGATTTTTTCCCAAAGGAACCGGGGACAAATGAGGTTACATTTTTTCAAGGATACTCGGACGCGAGAACAAGTGATGGCTCTCCACCATTGCTTTCACCCTCATTGGGTCAAGGGACCCTTAATATATTGGGGGTGGGGGTGGGAGGGGGGGAGGAGAGGAGAGGGGGGTGGGGGAGGAGAGGTGGGGGGCTGATTATGTCACGTGACGTCCATAGCAAGTAAACACGCCCCTACCAGCGAGCAAACTATACATGGACCCAACATGCATTGCAAACGAAAACAGACAGGTCACGTCACTTCCCTAGCAACCAGAGTGCCCCCTTAGCAACGGGCTAACTACTGGGCCGATTTGGACCAAATTCGGTATACAGACCCAAAATGCATTGCAAATGAAAACAGTCAGGTCAATGATGGCGTCACATGACTTCCCTAGCAACCAGAGTGCCCCCCTTAGCAACGGACTAACTACTGGGCCGATTTTGACCAAATTCGGTGCACGGACCCAAAATGCATTGCAAATGAAAACAGACAGATCGATGTTGACATCACGCAACTTCCCTAGCAACCAGAGCGCCCCCTTAGCAATGGGCTAACTACTGGGCCGATTTGGACCAAATTCAGAATACGGACCCAAAATGCATTGCAAATGAAAACAGACAGATCAATGTCGACGTCACATGATTTCCCTAGCAACCAGAGTGGCCCCTTAGCAATGGGCTAACTAATGGGCTGATTTGGACCAAATTCGGTATACGGACCCAAAATGCATTGCAAATGAAAACAGACAGATAAATGATGATGTCACATGACTTCCCTAGCAACCAGAGCGCCCCTTAGCAAAGTGCTAACTACTGGGCCGATTTTGACCAAATTCGGTATACGGACCCAAAATGCATTGCAAATGAAAACAGACAGATGAATGATGATGTCATGTGACTTCCCTAGCAACCAGAGCACCCCCTTAGCAACAGGCTAACTAGCTGGCCGATTTTTACCAAATTCGGTATACGGACCCAAAATGCATTGCAAATGAAAACCAACAGATCAAAGTTTACGTCTTGTGACTTCCCTAGCAACCAGAGCGACCCCTTAACAATGGGCTAACTACTGGGCCGATTTTGACCATATTCAGTATACGGTCCCAAAATGCATTGCAAATGAAAACATACAGATCAACGTTGACGTAACGTGACTTCCCTAACAACCAGAGCACCCCCTTAGAAACAGGCTAACTACTGGGCCGATTTTGACTAAATTCGGTATTCGGACCCAAAATGCATTGCAAATGAAAACAGACAGATCAAAGTTTACGTCTTGTGACTTCCCTAGCAAGGAGAGCGTCCCTTAGCAATGGGATAACTACTGGGCCGATTTTGACCAAATTCGGAATACAGACCCAAATTGAATTGGAAATTAAAACAGGCAGGTCATTGTTGACGTCACGTCTTTATTCCTCAGATTTTTCCTCAACGTAATGTTTTACATGAAACTACATTTGTGATACTCAGTCTTATTATTTTAAAGATGGTCTTTTCAGTAAAACTGCATTGGCATATTATCATCGTCCTTTTTTTGCACAGCACTGCTGTATTTTCTTGTTTCTCATGCAAACATTATGCAAATTAGATGAACTTTGATTTATTCAGTGCTACTTATACACATTAAGTGGACATGTCAATACGGCTCGGGCTAGAGTCTGTATTTATGAACCGATCTTCACGAAACTTCTTGGATACCTTTGTTATCACCCTGGGATGAGAACGAGTGTTTCTGAGTGCAGTCCAAAATTCAAGATGGCTGCCAGTGGCCATTTTGTACCGAAATTAGGTCCAATCAGTTTTTAGCTCATCTTGACCAAGTCAAGCTGAGCTAATCTAATCGCTTCCCGTCCGTCGTCCGTCAACACCATGTTTTGGTCTTCTCCTCCAAAGCCACTGGGCCAATTCAAGTGAAAGTTTGTGTGAGTGATAGTCCCAAAGGGGCATTTCATTTTTGTTCAACTCAGTATGCCCGGCCCCATAGGGAGGGAGTGGGGGAAAATGCTCCAAAATATTTTTAAAATCTTCTTCTCAAGAACCAGTGTGTGCAATGACTTGATATTTGCTATGGAGCTTCCATATGAGGTGTAGAATCAAGTTTGTTCGAACGAAGTTCGTAAAATAATATTTGGCTTTGTAATAGGAGGGGTAAGATTTTTGGCCCCGCCCAAAATTTCTATTTTCTGAACCGATGGTCCGGTATGAACCAAATTTGGTTTGTGGTAGTATTGGGTCATAAGTACTTGACCCATGCCAAAAAAAAAAATTCCCGCATCCCCATGGGAACCCTGGGAGCTAAAAATAGAAATATTTTCAAACGCCCATATTTCCCAAACCCCACGGAACAGAGAGCTTTTATTTGGTATGAAGTATCCTTATGACCAGTAGAATTGAATGGTAAAAACAAATTGCCATCGGTTATGTTAGGGTGTTCTGTAATGGGCATCGAAAAAATGCTGAGTCAGCATATTTGCAAAAATTAAAAAAAATCTTTTCTCCAGAACCAATCATCAGAATCTTTTGATATTTGGTATACAGCATTCATAGGGGGGTCAGATAAAAGTTTGTTCAAATAAAGCTCATTGGTTCATATTTGGGCTCTCTACAGGAGCCTGAAGTTTTAACATAGGGTAATATGGGGAATATTCTTTAAAAATCTTCTTCAGAACCACCAGTCAGAATCTTTTAATATTTGGTATACATCATTGTTATGAGGGGCAGATTCTAGATGGTTCAAACCAAGTCCCTAGGTTAATATTTGGGCTTCCTACGGAAGCCCAAATTTTATTTTTGTTCAATATGGAGGGTAATTTAAAAAAATCTTCTTCTTCAGATCCATCAGTCAGAATGCTTTGATATTTGGTATGCAACATCTCTATGGGGGTCAGATTCAAGTTTGTTCAAATCAAATCCCTAGGTATATATTTGGGCTCACTATGGTAGCCCAAATTTTTACTTATTGCAATATGAGAAAATTTCTTTAAAAATCTTCTTCTTCAGATCCACCAGTCGGAATGCTTTTATATTTGGTATACAACATCTCTAGGGGGGGCAGATTCCAGGTTGTTCAATTCGAGTGCCTAGGTTAAAATTTGGGCTCCATATGGGAACATGAAATTTAACTTAGTACAAAAATTTCTTCAAAAATCTTCTTCAGATTCACTTGTCAGAATGCTTTCACATTTGGTATACAACATCTCTAGGGGGGTCAGATTCAAGTTTGTTCAAATCGGATCCATAGGTCAATATTTGGGCTCGGTATGGTAGCCCAAATTTGAACTTAGTGCAATTCGAAGAAATTTCTTTACAATTTCTCTTCTTCAGATCCAATAGTCAGAATGCTTTCATATTCGGTACACAACATCTCTAGGGAAGTCAGATTTAACTGTGTTCAAATCAAGAGCCTGGGTTAATATTTGGGCTCTCTATGGGAGCCGGAATTGGCCATTTTGCTGAAGAATTAAAAATTTAGTATTCAGTACCCCCTAGAGGTACTAAGATTAATCCACATAGGTTGTATCAAGGGGCTTCATAGGGGAGCTCTGCATTTTACTTATGATCAACTGAAGAAAAGGCATGATGCCCAGATTATTTTTGTCACTCCTGAGGGACTCAAGGATTGACAGTGTAGTCTATGGAGATGGCTTGCTTAATGTAGACTCATTCTTGGACTCTGTTTAAATTGTGTTCTGTACAAGATGAGTGCTTCAGGCCCCGTGGGGCCTCTTGTTTGTACACAACTTCTATATGGCTCAGGCTAGAGGCCGTATTTATGAACCCATCTTTACGAAACTTCTTGGGTATCTTTGTTATCACTGTGGGACGAGAACGAGTGTTTTGGGGTGCGGTCCAAAATTCAAGATGGCTGCCAGCAACCTTTTTGTACCAAAATTAGTGCAATCAGTTTTTTGTACAGAACTTCTGTATGAAAGTTCTGATTTGAATAAATTTGTGTAGGAATGTTTAGTAACATGGAATACATCACATATAATACAGGTTTTTTTCTCGTGCAGAAATTATGCAAATTAGATGAACTTTGATTTGTTCATTGCTACTTATACACAGTAAGTGCACATGTCAATACGGCTCGGGCTAGAGTCTGTATTTATGAACTGATCTTCACAAAACTTCTTGGGGTACCTTTGTTATCACCTTGTGACAGGAACGAGTTTTTTTTGGATGCCTTTGTTATCACTGTGCTATGAGAACAAATATTTTGGGGTTCAGTCAGACCCACTCTGGGACTCAAAGATTTCTTTTCTAGTTTAGCATCTAACTGTTGCCCACCTTTACAATACTTTACCTGCACATTTGTTACAGGCTACGGTCAGCATTTATGTACAGACCGTTACAATGCTTTACATGTACCTTTGTTATCAGGTCATTACCTAGATGTTTGTCATTGCTGTGTCACATACTGTACATGTACATGTCTTAAACAAATTGAGCTACAGTGTCACTGACACTTTCATTTTTATGTTTACTGTTGAATTAATGAAGATAAATCATTGTACTTTCCATATATTTTATTTTTAAAATAAAAACATCAGTTAAAGCATCTTCTCTCTGTTTTTATATAAGGTTGATATCAAAGTAGTTCCTTTGGGATCTTGCTCTTGCACCTGTAAATAGCATCAAGGATTCATATTTTTTTCATCATGTCTGATGCCCTGGAATGCCAGAAAAGAAATATTCTTCCAGTTTCTTTCAAATTTTCTCCATTTTTCAGTTCCAAAGAGCCAAATGAGTGTACTAGAGGTGAAAAGACTTAGGAATACAAGAATTAACTTATGATTTTAAATTCATAGCATTGAGAAGAAGAAAAAAGCCTCCCTCCCTCATCTGTTTTTCAGAGCAAAAATGTCTGAGATCATGGGGTTTTTTTGGCCTAATAAATAAACACAATATTTTAATCATGCTTTGTTGAAATATATGCAAATGCCATTAATCTAAAAAGTAGAATTTTAAAGTCTCATTTCATACTTTCATAATTTTTACAGACACTGCAAGCCAGTGAAAAGATTCAATGAAAGGATTCCATTTAACCCTTTACCTAACACGAAAAGCAGATGACACCTGCAAATAAAATTCTTGAATAACTTCATTTTTTGTCTCAAAAACATAGCTTATGACCCTCATTGGAAGGAGCTCATTGAGCTCCTTCCAATGAGCGGCCATAAGCTATATAACTAAATTTTTTCATTTTTTGTCTCAAAAACATAGCTTATGACCCCTCATTGGAACAAGCTTATTGAGCTCATTCCAATGAGGGGTCATAAGCTATGTTTTAAGACAAAAATTTTTTAAAATAATGAAAATTGAATGGTGATTTTTAGCTTAACTTGACAAAGTCAAGATAAGCTATTGCCACTACGCGTGCGGAAGTCTGTTAGTCTCTGAGTCTGTTTACGTTTTCCTTTAGCACAGGCTACACCCCGTAGCTCTTGTCCGATCATCACGAAATTTCATATGCTGGTTTGATATCATGTCTAGATGAGAATGTCTCCTTTTGTTCGCAATCGGTCAACCGTGATGGCTGCCCGAGCCCAAAACCTGAAAACCATTAGCACAGTCTACAGGTCTTATTTATGAAGGGATTTCATGGAAACTTGGTGGGATGACTCTGTGTAATATCTAGTTGAGAATGTCCCCTTTTGGTCATGATCTGTCAACCATGATGGCTGCCCAAGCCCGAAACCCAAATACTATTATCACAGTCTACAGGTCATATTTAATATGGAGGGATTTCATTGTAACTTGGTAGGATAACTCCGTATGATGTCTAGATGAAAACTTTCCCATTTTGTTGTGGTCTGTCAACCGTGACGACTGCCCAAGCCCCAAACCCGAAAACCTTTAGCACTGCCTACAGGTCATATTTATGGAGGGATTTCATTGTAACTTGGTAGGATGACTCCAGATGATGTCTAGAAGAGAACGTCCCCTTTTAGTCACAAGCATTCAGCTGGGATGGCTGCCCAAGCCGAAAACCTTTAGCACAGACTACAGGTTGTATTTGTGAAGGGATTTCATTGTAACTTTGTAGGATGACTCAGCATAATGTCTAGATGAGGACGTCCTCTTTTGGTTGGGATGGGTCAACCATGATGGCTACATAGGCCCGAAGCCCAAAAACCTTTAGCACAGTCTACAGGCTGTATTTATGAAGGGATTTCATTGCAACTTGATAGGATGACTTGTTTTGGAATAATTTCACTGTTACTTGGTGAACTTTGGTTGACATACATTAACTGTGAGAGCCACATTAACCCACCCCTCACTTCTTTAGTACAGTCTACACCTCAAATTATTTTTATTGAAAACATAGCATATAGGGAACAGAAATTAACATATTCTCAATTATCACAATTCTTGTATTTCATAATCCTTTCATAAACATTGAACATTATTTTCTTCATCAAACACAACACACAATCAAGCTAAGCTACAGTGTCATTGACACTTTCATTGTAAATAGCGCTGGCCGGTTTTGGCTGTTATGTTGGGTAAAGGGTTAAGTTAAGATTGCCTGAGAACCAAAACCTTTTCTTTCTGGTCTCACAATAGCTGTAACATCTAGGATGTCATCACACTTTTACAATACTGTTACTGTGCATTCAGCAATCTTTCCATTATACTGAAAAATTATAAGGGTTGTGTCTTAAAAAAGCTTTAAAGGCCTGAAGATTTCTGTACGTTTGTGTTTCCTTTTTCTATAGTTTTGCAGTTGTTTCTAGGCAAGTGTTTGCTGCCTGAATAGGTAGCCAAGACTTTCCTAGAAACAACTGCCAAGGCACAAAGAATGTAACTTCCAAGTTTACCCAGAGATGGCAGGTTGGGGCTCTTTGTTGGATTAGAAAGAAATCCAATTTGGAATTTTGCCTCTGAGAGTTAAATGTTTAGCTGCATATGTGGTAATGTTGGGCAGTCTGTTGGTCCATCCATAGATCAGTCTGCAACCAACTAATTTTTAAACTCAATAACTCAATAACTTTTAAAATGCTTGGTGGAATGACATCAACTTTAATATGCAAGTGTATCTTATTCACATTCAAGGCATGTATCATTTGAGGTATTTTTGTCAAGAATTATTGCTCTTTATGGGAATTTGTTTCATTTTTAGTTCACCTGGCCTAAAAGGCCATGTGAGCTTTTCTTATCACTTGGCGTCCGTCGTCTGGCGTCCTTAAACTTTTCACATTTTCATCTTCTTCTCTGTAACCGCTGAGCCAGTGTGAACCAAACTTGGCAGGAATGGTCCATGGGAGGTACTCTACAAACGATCCTCATTTTGTTTCCGTCGGATGAAAAACATGGCTTCCAGAGGCATTCTTTGATTCTGGTTGGTGGATTTTCAAAAATCTTCTCCTCTGAAACTACCAGGCCAAATGTTTTGAAACTTCACATAAATGATGACTGGGACCCCCTCTACTAACGATCCTCATTTAATGTTGATTGGGTTGATTGAGTTACAAATATGGCTGCAATTGCGGCTTATAGTTACTGTAGAAACCGTATGGGAAATCACATTTTCCTCTTCTTCTCTGGAAAAATCGAGGCGATGTGAAAACAAACCTGGCAGGGATAGTCTATGGGAGGTCCTCTACAAATGATCCTCATTTTGTTCCCATGGGTTGAAAAACATGGCCACCAGAGGCATTCTTTGATTCTGATTGGTAGATTTTCAAAAATCTTCTCCTCTGAAACTGCCTGGCAAAATGTTTTGATACTTCACATAAATGATGACTGGGACCCCCTCTACCAACGATCCTCATTTAATGTTGATCGGGATGTAAACATAGTCACAATTGTGGCTTATAGTTACTATAGAAAGTTTATGGGAAATCACATTTTCATCTTCTTCTCTGGAACTACTGAGCTGACGTGATCCAAACCTTGCAGGGATGGTCTTTGGGAGGTCCTCTACAAACGATCGTCATTTTGTTCCCGAGGGTTGAAAAACATGGCCGCCAGAGGCATTCTTTGATTCTGATAGGTAGATTTTAAAAATTTTCTTCTCTGAAACTGCCGGGCCAAATGTTTTGATACTTCACATATAAGTGATGACTGGGACCCCCTCTACCAACGATCCTCATTTAATGTTGGTTGGGTTGTACACATGGCCACAATTGTGGCTTATAGTTACTATAGAAACCCTATGGGAAATCACATTTTCATCTTCTTCTCTGGAACTACTGAGCCGACATGAACCAAATTTCGCAGGAATGGTTTATGAGAGGATGGAAATACGTGGCCACCAGAGGCTGTATTCTAATGCTTAACCCAAGGCCTCTCTTGTCTCCATCCCTTCCTTCTGAACAGCGTGCTGTTCTGAGGTCTGCTTCTTTGGTTGGACCTCAGCTGTTCCATGGTGAGGTTCTTTGTCATTCGAAGGACCAGCTTTTGTTACTGCAGCTGGACCAACCTGCTGCCATGGGTGGTGGTTGTTCCAGTCCTGTCAAGTGCCCCGCTGCATCGGCCACGCCTTCGGCTTTGTCCTTTTCTTGTGCTCAGAAGAAGTGCCGATGCGGCCAAGCTCGCTGGCAGCCTCAGGGAGGAAAGTCTCAGGACTCTGTTGCTTCCCGAGGGGGTGGTTTCTCCTCTTGGGGGCCTCGTCGAGGCCACAATTGAAGGTCCTCACCTCGATTCGCCTCCAGTCGGGGGAAGGCTGTCGCTGTCGCCTTGGGTCTTCGATGTCATCCAATCCGGTCTGCTACTATCCTTCCCTCAGCACCCCTGTTTACCTTGTGTGCCCCTTCCGATCCTCAGCGTCGGGACCTTCTGGTGCAGGAGATCGACAATCTCCTCTCCAATGTGGCGATCGAGGTGGTCAGGAACACCCTTTCACCAGGGTTTTACTCGAGACTTTTCTTGGTGCCTAAGAGAAACAGCCAGTTTCGTCCTGTCATCGATCTGAGTATCCTGAACGAGTTCATCAGAGCACCTCGTTTCAGCATGGAGACTCCACAGAGGGTGTGGATCAATCTGCTGCGGCCTCTGTTGGCAAATCGGTTGATTCGTCTACCTCCACACCACGATCTTCTTTCCTAGGGTCATCCCAGGAAGTATCACAACAACCTGGCGAGCCTGTCCCTTCACGCCTGTCTTTTATCAGGTCCTGTCTCTAACGTAGAGGTTTTTCGAGATGAACAGTGGAGTGCATTTCTGCATCGCGGCAACATTCCACTGGCATGACTTATGCTGCTAAGTGGAAGGTTTTCTGCCGCTGGTGTTCAGCTCAAAATGTGGATTACTGTAATCCGTCAATCGTTCAAATTGCAGATTTTCTTGTATACCTTTTTGACTCCAAGGGCCTCCAGCCTGTTACTATTAAGGGCTATCGGTCTGTGCTGTCAGATACTTTCTCTTATGTGGGAAAGTGGTGCATCGGTCGTAATCTCTTTCTCTCCAAACTGATTCGGCACTTTTCTCTGAAGAGGCCTTGAGTTTTGCGTCTTACACCCAAGTGGAACTTGGCATGAGTGTTGCATTGTTTGGAGGGAGTGCCATTCGAGCCTTTATCTGAGACCGATATGCGTTTTCTCACCTATAAAACTGTTTTCCTTCTAGCATTTGCTTCTGCCAGACGTGTCAGTGAGCTTCGTGCGCTTTCTGTTGATTCAGCTTTCTTCAGAAATGAGGCTAACAGTGTAACCTTCACTACTGATTGCTCTTTTCTGGCCAAGAATCAACTTCCTGATTCAGTACCTCCTCCAATCTGCATTCGGGCTCTCCCTGCTGTCGATGCAGGAGGCCTTTTCTCTGTCCTGTTCGTGCGATCAAGACTTATATTAAATTAATTGCACGCAGTTCATTCGGAGGGGTCGGAAGAGATTCTTTATGTCTCTCATTCCTGGGAGGCAGTCTATCTCTTCCCATTCTATTTCCAGAAGGATCTGTCTTGCAATCAAGCTGGCTTATTCCAGTTTGTCTGCTTCGGATCTTGTTTCGAACCAGTTTAATGCTCATGAGGTTCGTGCCATTTCTACATCCTGGGCGTTCTCCAATTCTGTTTCGCTCAGGGATGTTATGAATGCGGCTTACTGGAGGAATGCTTCTACTTTCTCCTCCTTTTATCTCTGCCACCTACAGCAGCGATCTGAGGACCTTTTTTCTTTAGGCCCTCTCATTGCTGCTCAGGCTGTTGTGCACCCTCATTAAATATGTATTTTCAGGTTTGTGCATCGCTCAGCCATGTTCTTTTCAGGTGCTTCATTCTTTCTTCTTTTACAGGTTTCGCTGTCATTCTCTGCCCTCCTTGCATTTCTTTCTCCTGCGCATGTTGGTATTGGTTATGTGATTCACCTCCTCCTATTGTTTATTCAGCCAATTGTAAACAATTGTGAGTAAGTTGAAAAGAAATTAAAATTTTTTAGTAAACTTTGTTTCTTAGCATACCTACCACAATTGTTTACCGGAGTCCCACCCTCCTTGGGGATATCTTTGATATCGTTGTCTCCCCGCTAAATCACAAACTTCTCGTTGGCGGAATTGACGTCACGGTTGCTGCACATGCGCTTGGTAAATGCAAGAGGTGTGCAGAGAGAGTACCTGTAATGTCGAGCGCTGGTCTCGCTCGGCCCCTTTTTGATCTTTTTTCGTGCTTTTGCACTCTTCCACTTTTCCAGCTTGTTTGGAAAAGTTCATTGGTTTGAGTTAGTTCCGAAGCAGGGCTTGCACTTATGTTACAGCCAATTGTAAACCATTGTGGCAGGTATGTTAAGAAACAAAATTTACTAAAAAATTTAATTTTTTGGAATTTCATTGAAAAACATGGCCGCCAGCTGCCATCTTGATTTAGCACATAAATTGTCAACAATTAATTTTTCTGAATTTCGCTGAAAAACATAGCAGCCAGCAGCCATTTTAGCTTTGGCATATAAATTGTCAACAATTCCTTGAGCATACCCTACAGGCTACATCACTCACCCGATTTTGTTGATATTTCATATGTAGCTTTGGTGTGATGTCTTCAAATATTTCTGAATTTTAATCAAAAGCATGGCCCCCATCTTCCATCTTGGATTTAGTATAGAAATTGTCAGCAATTCCATTAGTACACCCTACAGGTAGAATGCCTCATCTGATCTTTTTCAGATTTCACGTGTAGTTTGGTGGGAGTGCGGTGGCTCAGCAGTAGCCTGTTGAACTTCTATGCTAGAGGTCCCTAGTTTAATCCCCGTCAGGGATGACCCGTGTTGTGACCTTGGGCAAGGCACTTTATCACAGTTGTCTACGATGGTGCACATGTCTTCAACTGCTGTAACCCTGTAACCCTGCTTGAGCGGAGCTTGAACAGAGTCAGAATGTTGAGGAGCTGACAGTTGCTTGTCGATGATCGGTGGTTCTCTCCGGGTACTCCAGCTTCCTCCACCCGTAAAACTGTCATGGTCACGATTAGCCATTGTGCATAAGTATGTGACCTTAAACACCAATAAATAAATATAAATAAATAGTGTGTCAAAATAATCGTTTGTAATCCACTAGTAGGTTAATTATTTGGCTCACAGTTAAGGTGAAATAGTTAATCTCACTTTGAGAACCCTGGGAAGTGAAGCAGTGCTTTTGTACAGTGGTAAACAGGCTCTATTTTACTTGTAAAATAGGACCTGGTCCTCAAAGGCTGGGATGCCTGGGTGAAAGCAATTGGCTGGACTTGACTCTATCTCCATGATGGATTCAAAGTAAGCTATTGTGCAGAAGTATATGACCTTAAACACCAATAAATAAATAATTGTGGAATGAAAACTTTATTTTGATACACTTTATATCTATTCTACATATATATCTTTATAAACTGGATCAGTTCAGTTGTCAATTATTTCTTGTCATTAATCTTATCAAACCCAAATATTGCTGAGTGTTCCTAGCTGTGACAAACAGTTCTATTTGAGGTACTGTCTGTGGCCAGCAAGTTTTAAACTGAATAGTTTTTAAAAGGCTAGGTGGAATGACATCATATTTGGTTTGCAAGTGTATTTTATAGATGCCTAGCCCCATGTTCATTGCAGGTATTATTCAGAGTATTTATGCCAGAGTTATTTCCCTTTATGGACTTCAAATTTGTTTAATCTTTACCAACAAACTCATAATTTTAAAATACTTGGTGGAATGACATCATATTGGGTATGTAAGTGTATCTTAATGATGGCTAGCTCCCATGTTCAATGTGCCTACATGGGGGCACGATTGACTCCATGTACTAAGATGTACTGCACGTTGATGGTGCACATGTCTTCAACCACTGTAACCCTGCTTGAGCAGAGCTTGAACAGAGTTAAAAATGTTGAGGAGCTGACAGATGCTCAGTGGTTCTCTCTGTGTACTCCAGCTTCCTCCACCCATAAAACTGTCACAGGCACGATTAGTCATTGTGCATAAGTATGTGACCTTAAACACCAATAAATAAATAAATAATATTTTACTATCAACGGCAGTTTTGTTACAAACTCACAACTGTTTTTTTCTGTTTACAGGTGATAGCTTATGCAATGAAAGAACATAACTGGTCATTGAAGGAGGCATTGGAATATGTTAAAGAAAAACGATCAATTATTAAACCAAATGATGGATTTCTGAAACAGCTAGAAACGTATGAGGGAATTTTGAATGCAAGGTAAGTAATACATTGGAACCCTGTTAATGGAATAGCCACTTTGAGTGCAAATGTATTCATTTAAAAGGAGTTTGGTCCTATATTGTAGATTTAACCCTTTACCCAACGCAGACGACATCAAAATTTATTATTTTAAATATAATTTTCTGAAATTTTTTGAAAAACTTCAACAAAACCATATCATGTGACCCCCTCATTGGAACGAGCTCGACGAGCTCGTTCCAACGAGGGGTCACATGATATGGTTTTGTTGAAATTTTTTGAAAAATAATCTTTTTTCATCTGCTGAATTTGCATATTACGCGGGCGGATGGGGGCAATTCGTTGAGTAAAGGGTTATATGACCATTTATTCTATTCAGTCTTGTTTGACAGAGCTAATGGAGCTCTGTTAAACAAGGTACAATAGAATAAATGCCTATATTGGAAGTACTGAGGCCAAATAGGTCTATAAACATTAAAAATCAGGCCTGGACATAACATACGAACAACCATGTAGGTTACGTGTGGATTATGTCAATTTTAAAATATGCGAACGAATTACTGCAAGTTGGTAGGTCAATATTTGGGCTTTCTGTGGTAGCATGCCTATTTTGGGGACATCCTAAATTCCTATTTCATGAACCAATGGGGATGATTTAAACCAAATTTGGCATGTATTATAAGTGGGTCATAACTACTTCATTTTTGTCAGAATTTTTTTTTTTTTGCTGCCCCATAGAAACCCAAGGGGCTAAAAATAGAAAAAATTCAAATGCCTATATTTCAAAGACTGCATGGACGAGAATATTGTTTTTAGTATGAAGCTTCTTTAGAACCAGTGGAATCAGAGGGACAAAAAAAATTGCTGTCAATTTTGTCATGGGGTTCCAAATGGGGATGCCCCATTTTAACACTGTTTGCAATGGGAAAATACTGAGTCATTATCTTTGTGCCCCCTTAATTAATTATATCACTCTTTGTCTTATTGTTACATTTGAATATGTCCTTGATTTCTTCTCAAGTCTTGTTTATGCATATATTTTCAGTAAAAAGAGACATATATTCCGTGCTCATTCCGAGAATGTTCTCAATCAGCCATATAAGTCAGAAGAGCAACCAGAGAGATCACATTTCTTGGATGACAACCTGTATCTACCAGATGCCGGTGATGATTGTCATGATATGACTGAAGGGGAGGTCTTACTACGACAGACACTAGGTTAGTTTTTCTTGTCGGAGGTGAATTCTGTTCAAGCAGAGCTGATAAATATTTGTTAGCACCACTATGTGTTGTAAGGCTTCTACGTTTAAACGTGTAAACGGAAATGTTTCATTTCACAATGATAAACATTTACGATTTTCGTAAACATTTACACGGGATGGAGTTTAGCTAGAGTGATTTCCCCACAACATGGGAGTTCAGTAACGAATGATAAAATCGTTCCTCTTAAATATTATGCCCTGCTCTTCTGTGTATGTGCACTACACAGAGTAAGTTCAAGCTATATTCTGCTATAAAACTAAAAACTCCATAGAAATGATAGAATAAAACTCCATAGAATAGGGTTGTTTGAGTGTGCAACCTTCGCCACCATTATTATAAAATCTGCCCAGCTGAAACGAGTCTGTGACTTCCCACCTAGTTTACGGCAGCAGTTAGAACTGTGCTAATGACTGCATGAGTTGTCTGCCACTGACTGCCAGTATGATTTTTAGTGAACTTCAATAAATGCTTCATCGGGTTGAATGTTCTTGTTGCCAAGATATTTTGATGGTGATCAAATAAAAATGTTGTCGCAAAGTTTGCTTTGCTGCCTCAAAAGATATTTCCAATGGCAAAGTTGCGTCATCGCAAAAATCTGCTGAATACCATTTCTCAGGACTACTTTCACCCGTACTGGTAGTAGTAGTAGCATGTTTGTACGTGTAAACATTTGTGTTTCATTTACATACGGTCGTTTAACTGTTTACAAAAATTCCTAAGCGTTGAAGCCTTAATGTGTTGATCAAGAAACAGTATCAAGCCAAGATGGTGTTCATATTAGGTGTTGCATTGAGCCCTTTTGGGTGAGTTGCTTTATGAATAGGAATACAATCGAGGCTTGATACAAGTGATGTCAAATTTATCTTACAATATTCCTCCCTTCCAAGTCAGAAAATAAGCAGACTGTCATCTGCAAAATGAAATCCCCAGAGGGTGAATTTAGTGCATAGCAGGGTAGCATCACTAAATTTACCCTCTGTGAACCTCAGTCTGAATCAATCTGAATCAGGGTCTCAAAACTAAACAGAAAGAGGTACCCAGAGGATAAATTGGCCCACTTTATGGGATGGCATCATCAAATTCACCCTCTGGGAACCTCATTCTGCAAATGTCGGACGGCTTATTTCCAGGCCTGCTCCCTTCTTGACTTGTTTGCATGTATTTTCACAACCATTCAGCCTCTGTGGATTGATTTTTTATGAATGAAGATCATGATAATTTCATTTATAGTAGTGTTTCAGCTCTGTGCTTCTTTGTTTTATTTTTCGACTTTAACACATAGCAGGCCTATATAAAAATATCATGGCAAAATTGATCTGGTCTAATTTATTTCTCTGAGTTGGTGATTTATTTGTCATTTAAATACTGTTAACAAAAGTGGTTGCGAGAAGTGTAATCAGTTTTTGATATGTGCAGGTAAAAACGTTCTCTCTCTGAATTGAATGATCGCACATGCTTGCAGAAGTTACTGTGTCTGATACAAATTGGTTTCTTTTCAACCTACTCACAATTGTTTACAATTGGCTGTAACATAAGTGCAAGCCCTACTTCAGAACTAACTCAAGCTTTTAGAATCTTTTCCAAACGAGTTGGAAAAGTACTAGAGTGCAAAAGCACGAAAAAGATCGAAAAAAAAAGGGTCGAGCGAGACCAGCGCTCGAAATTACAGGTACTCTCTCTGCACACCTCTTGCGTTTACCGAGTGCATGCGCAACAACCGTGACGTCAATTCCTTTATATTTTTATACTGTACCAATGACCCAGACATAGCTGGTGCTAACTCTTAAAATATAGGGCCAAACACAAATTTTGCCCCCCAATCCCCAAAATTTGCATCTAAAACTAAAGAAAACATGTCCTGAGAGGCCCTCCACACTTCGCCCCTACTGCGCATGCGCAGTGTCAAGGACGTTCCGAAATTGGCGCCATTTATCATTCTAAGTTTGGCCCTTCATCAGTTAACATCTGACTGATCTTTGTGCTTTTAAATCTCAGTTTAAATGATGCCAGACACATAAATATTAGTGAAATGGTGATTCTAAGGAGGATAGAAAAGGAGGAGAGGAAAAGAATGTGTGACAGAATATTATCAGGGCTGTAACTTAAAATTTTTTAATGAAATTATGTTAAGTTACCTATTTTCAAGGCAGCAGCCATTTTGTTGTCATTCTGATTATTTAGTTACACTGTTTTTTCAAGTGTTTTTCCTCTCTCCCTGTCCTTTAAGTTCCCCCTTGCTATTCTCCCATGCTTTTGGCATAATTTCTGTAATTATTATTACTAAAATTTTCTTGGGAGTTTAGCTGAATAACAGAATGAATTCTGTTCTTTCCCCATGTTTACGTCTTCACCTACGGGTGGTTAGGCGTTGTGTTCTGCATCTACCATCTGATGTTCTGCAGTTTCTTCCCTGGAAGTCTCTGTTTTGCATCAGATGGTGTATTTTTGGTAACTGATTTCGGGCCTGGGTGCCTGGAGTCTTATTTTAGTGTTTTTACACTCATTGTTTACATTTACAACAGCCCTCTGTGTGAGGGGGGGATTTCTAAATAATAATATCTTTATGTTATTTCAATCATAACTAGATACATTATTATTGTTCGTAAGTGTTGAATAAATTGTTTAAAATATTTTTAAAATTTTTGTCCACACTTAGGCTTGGGATCCATTGGGGCTCAACGTTACTTTTCAGAAACTTGGGCTGTTCTGAAAAAATATTTTTTCAAAATATTTTGATTTCAATTATTTTTTCTATATTAATGGATCATATTATTATTATGTATTTTGATTGCCAGGGATTAGTGCGAGTACCAGGACTTGTTTTCTTTTCACATTGAAAGGATATTGATCAATTGTTTTAAGAGGAAGTCTTCCTCTGACCTTATTATCATTCTATATGTGGTCAGTGTACTCGCATTAACTCCGGTTCTGTATCGTATGATTTCGATGACAATATGGGAAGCGTATGTCACGGTATGTTGTTGGGGATTTGGACACTCCGGTCCTTTCCCCGCAGGGTCACTCTACTTTATCAATTTCTATTTCAGACGATCAAGATTAGGGTGATGTATCTGTGATGTCTTCCAACAGTGTGCCTCCGTCGTCACAATTAATGAAGGGCTAGCGGAAAAGTGCTCATGTAATACGCCAATTGCCTAAGAGGACCCTAGTAGGTTCGACGGCCTTTGACGTCCGCTAGCTCGCCCGGTGTAGCGTCCATTCACCGAATGGTTCGGCAGCCGGGTTCGTCCGTTGCGGTCTAGAAGGAATTTTGGGGTGATGCGAGCACTATAAAATTAACTTAATGCACACCCAGTGACGGCGGATCAGAGGGAGAACGGAGGAAGCCTTTTAGTCCGGTTCATAGCTCGTTCCGGTCCATCCGGACGGCAAGCGAGAGAGGCCCCTCTCTCGTTCAACAACATCTGGCCCCAGATGTTGTGGTACAAATGTGTCGTTAGCGGAGCATACGTCCGTCGCTCGGGACGCTCCGTTGTATAGGCAGTCCGCTGAGACTGCTAAGGCTTCCTCTTCTCGTCAGCGCACACGACCGCACCTTGGCTGCGTGACCGCCGATATATTACCAGCTTCGCCGATCAAGGATTCTTCGGCGACCAGGTCACACCATCCGGCAGCCAGGGATTCGAGACGGATGGACTCCGGACGTTCGCATAGGAAAAGTATGCGGGAGCCATCTGATGCGGAGCTGCCCTCGGCGAAGCAGCGATAGACTGCGCCTCCGCAGGTCTCGACGCCGGACATTCTTGTGCACATAGCACAGCTTATCGCAGCATCCCAGCAGCCGACAGAAACGGTGTCGGATCGAGAATTATCCGACAGCGCTGGGTCGGTAGCCGGGGACCCGAGGCCTGCAGACTCCGGACGTTCGCATAGGAAGTATGCGGGAGTCAACGTACACGGAGCTTCCAGCGGCAATGCATCGTAAGTCCGCTACTGCACAGGCCTCGGGAACGGACGTGCTTTCCTTAATAGCACAGTTTATCGCAGCATCCCAGCATCAACTGAATCTGTCGCATATATTTTATCCGACGATGCTGGGTCGGGACGCTCCGCGGAAGCGGGTACGGACGTCCGAAAGTTTCATCCAGTCCGACGGGATACCGAAAGGGATTCGGTGGATTTCAAGCTTTCCCTTTCGGAACAACATATGCTGCGATGCCGGATAAGAAACTGATAGCGTCGGTGGACTTAGAAATTTTTGGTTCGGTTCAGGGACATCGTCCCTCAGTTCCGACATAGTCCAATAATGTCACACAAACTTTCGAATTATTGAACGACGCTATATATATTATTATTTTATGCTTGCTATCCAAGCATTTCTAGTTTCTTGTTCGAAGAATTATGGAGATGTCTTTCAAAAGTGTGCCTCTGTCGTCATAGTTAATGAAGAGTTAGCGGCAATAAGTGCTCATGGAATATGTCTATCGCTTACGGAGTGACATTCGCTAGCTCACCCGGTGTAGCGTACATTCATCGAATGGTTCGGCTGCCGGGTTCGTCCGTTGCGGTCTAGGAAGGAGATTTGGGTGATGCGAGCACTTTAATTACTTTAGTACTCACCCAGTGACGGCAGATTGAGGACAGATCGGAGGAAGCCAACAACATAGGGGACCGCATGTTGTGGTTCAGATATTTTACATTCGGAGCATATGTCCGTTGCTCGGGACGCTCCGTTATATTGACAGTCCGAGAGACTGTCTTTAATGCTTCCTCATCCTCACAGCAGGGCACACGACCGCACATTGGCTACGTGACCTCGAGTATCCGATCAGTTTCGGCATTCAGTGATTCCACAGCGAATAGGTCGCGCCATCCGGTAGCCAAGGGACACGAGGCCTATACACTCCGTTCGCTCGCATATTGGAAGTATGCACGCGGTAACGATCTCGGAGCTTCCTGCGGCAATGCATCGTAAGACCGCTGCTCCTCAGGCCTCAGTGACGGACGTGCTATCCGAGTTAGCACAGTTGTTTCGCAGCATCCCAGCAATTGACGGTTTCTCGGTCGAATCAGGAATTATCCGACGGCGCTGGGTCGGTGCGGTCCGCGGTTGCATCAAGCTACGGACGACCGAACGCTTTATAGGGTCCGACAGGATGGCGAAAGGGATTCGAAAGATTTCGAGTTTTCCCTTTAGTAGTATCGGAAGATGCCTTTCATATCTTCTGGCATTTCTTCCAGTGATTATTTTTCGGACTTCATTGCTGCGATCTTGGATAAGAGACTTATAGCGTCATTGGACTCGGATTTTTCGATCGGTACAGGGACTTTGTCCCTGACTTACCGACGCAGTCCAATATTGTAATTACAACATGTGTTTTATTTTTCGACGCTATATATTTATATATATATACAAGCCTGCTACTAAGCATGATAGTTTAGTTTCTTGTCCGCGTGGCTCATTTCTGCCATTTTATCTTTTTTACATATAGTTTATTTTGGCAGAGCAGGGCATACCGAGAGTTCATATGCGTCTAGACGGTGTGATTAAAGACTGCATATATTCTTTTTCACCGTTTATGTCTTTTCCAATTTCAATGTTGGGAACGACATTATGTATAGTAGACTTAACTTAGACGCTTTATTATACGTAATCCGCCTTACTGAGGCGTTATCATTACGTCTTCAAGAAAAGATTTACGGGATATTATTCTCAATGTAATTTCTTTTGAGGGCAGTAGTTTGTTCACGTATAACTCCGCCCTTCAGTGGCTGATTGGAGTTGGTTAGACGTGAGGCAGCCCTAGCTACATCCACGCGTGGATAGTAGGTTAAGAACTCTCTCAGAGTCGCTTCGTTCTCGGAGGAGCTTCTCTTCGACGGCAACTTCCGGCAATCCATGAATTGCTTGATTTATACATTCTCTTGTCTATCTAGTGTTACAAGAGATTCAGACTGGGGCAAACATTCGGTGGTTGACTCAGAGAGTGCCGCCGCAGTTGCCGGACCCGAGTGTGGCTGTTATGACGGTTGCCAGTCAAACAGATTGGGATATATACTGATCCCTACGGATTCGAAGTGCCGGGGTCTTTGGGTTCCGCAGTCTTTTAGCTATCAGTTAACTTCCGCGGAATAATGTTTTTTAGGCTTGCTTTATGTCATTGCATGAACATTATTCAGAAACGCATGCCCAAATTCCTGTCCTTTAATTCGACAGTAGTGGCGTATCTCCGGAACCAGGGAGGCACTCTTTCGTTTCCGTTATTCAATTTAATGGAAAGAATCCGTCTGTTGGTTATAGTACACCAAGTTCAGTTTTGGTCCGTCATATTCCGGGTCGTCTGATTGTTTTATCGGACTCCCGTTCTCTTACGGGTCGCTTGTTGCTGTCAGAATGGACTCTCAACAGACAAGTATTCAATCAGATTTGCTATCTTTGGGAGCGCCCAATGATGTTTTATTTATGACACAGCTGGCTAATCAATTGCAGACGTATGTGTTGGCTTGTCCAGATCTCTGAGCTAATACTGTTAACGCTCTATTGATCTATAGGACGGAATGATAGGATACGCGTATCCTCCGGCGCTGTTGTTTTTAGCAGGTATTGCTAAGATAAACAACCACAATACATTTCTGTTGATAGCATCTCTATCTTCACAGAGATCATGAGTAATTTACTCTCTTGTCTACTGTGGATCTTAACGTGAAATCTTCCTCTATGTGAGGATCTTTTTTCACTGGGTAAATCGTGTCATCTTTATCACAACCAGCAAGGTCGCAACCTTCATGTATTCCGTTGTGTGGTCCGTATTGCATTGTAAGCACTGTACTGGACGAGCTTTGGACGCGATTTCTTACTATAGGAGATCCTCTTCTTCGCTATTCTATGCGACTAGAGTGGAGGCTCTTCCGTCGTGGTGTAGGGATCATTATGTTCATATGGTTGATCCCTCCATACTACTCATTGTTATTTTTTAGTATACTTGTTTCACAAGATCTACTGCAGCCTGTTGTTATTTAGGTTATAGGTTTATGTTACCTCATACCTATGCACTCTACGATAGTTTACAATTGAGTCTTTTGTCTCTTTATCTAAGTCAATTAGTAACTTTTTGATAAATAGACTTAGAATCTTTAGATTAAATTCCTATACGGATTTTAACTTCAGGTTCTTATTTAGCTAAGTAATCATTTGAGCCTCTGGAAACAGTAGTTTTCAAATTCTGACCTTTTAGACAGTAATTCTGTTGGTTTCTCTTTTACTGTAGAGTCAGTGAGTTTCATGCACTATCGATGGATGATTTTCACTTTCATAGTTTCGGAATCAATACTTCCGTTACTATTTAGGTTGGATTGTTGCATAAGAGTTAGGCTCCTATTATCCGGAACCTATTATTTTAAGGTCCTTCCGTCTTCGTATGGGCATAGGCCTTTACTCTTTCCGGGTACAGTTTATGTATTTATAAACAGATATCTGTTTATTACAAAGGGCGTAAGCTTCTTCTGTCTTTGATGTCTAGTAGAAGGACGTTACGCTCCATTTTATTGTTAATGGATTCTATTAACTAGCGTACTGCTTATGGTATATCATTGGCTTAGCAGTTGTGCTTAAGATTTCGGCTCATGAAGTAAGAGTTCTTCTACTTCTTGGGCTTACTTTAATAGTGTTGCTATTATAGATTTTTGAAGGCTGCTCATTGCGCTCAGCCATCCATTCATGAATTTTATCTCAGAAATATCGAGTCCATTTCTGGAGGCCTCTATTGTTAGGTCTATTATCTACTGCTCAGAATGTCATTCACTTAACAGTTGCTACTATAGCTAGGTAGGCTGTCTGTTTCGGCAGTGTCTCCGTTCGGCTGCCCTCTTCGCTCTGGGCTATTTGACCCAGGGCAAGAAAAAGGGGGGGGGGGAGGGTGTTCCCTTGGGTCACCTGTTTTTACTATGAAAACAAGGGGATACCTCCTCCGGAGTTAGTAATTCTGAGCTGTTATTGGGATGGTTGTTTAGTGAGAAGTTTAAGTTTATAAAATTCATTCAAGTCTTAGTTTTTAAAGTATAGCCTTTGAATATTGCATATGTCAACGGACATGATTATGCAATTCTCACACACTTTTAGGAGTATAAGAGTCTCTATTCTCTAGACTTACTTTATTATTGGCTTACTTTAAAAATTATTAGTATAAGGATTATTGGATATTAATAGAGTACATGGATGTATGAAGCTCAATTTTTGGAAGGTGTTGTATCTTTCTAATTTATCATAAATAAGAAAGATACATGTAAGGCCTATTACTTCTTTTCCCTACAGGGGATGACTCTATTTTATTTTATTGAGCGTATTCCATTTTGCTCTATGTCCTTGGCCCTCCAGCCTTTTTACTATTCAGCTATGTCTGGGTCATTGGTACAGTATAAAAATGTTAAAAAATTTATAGTAATTTATATATTTTTTATACTTACCAATGACCCAGACGGGGATGGCCCTCCCAGGAGTTGGGAACTCTTGCCTCCCCGCTGAGTACATAGCGCTTACCAGGCACTGGTTATTAGAATGATAAATGGCGCCAATTTCGGAACGTCCTTGACACTGCGCATGCGCAGTAGGGGCGAAGTGTGGAGGGCCTCTCAGGACATGTTTTCTTTAGTTTTAGATGCAAATTTTGGGGATTGGGGGGCAAAATTTGTGTTTGGC
The DNA here is from genome assembly GCA_031216915.1 of Pictodentalium vernedei. NCBI lineage: Eukaryota > Metazoa > Mollusca > Scaphopoda > Dentaliida > Dentaliidae > Pictodentalium > Pictodentalium vernedei. Next base: position 241,116,276 of record CM062294.1, read on the forward strand.
CCTATATTTTAAGAGTTAGCACCAGCTATGTCTGGGTCATTGGTAAGTATAAAAAATATATAAATTACTATAAATTTTTTAACTTTCCGCCATTGTTCATGGTCGGAAATTTTTGTGACTGTGCTGTTTATGATATTAATTCTTCGTGAGCAACTTATTAATCGTCTTTAGTGTGCTACTGGATTGTATCCTTTTTCAAGCTACCAAATTATTACTCTCATTTAATGTTAATTTGTATTATTATTGCTGTGCTTTTCACACTTTATCTTGCCTTTCCCCCACGTGTGAACACGACCTTCGTTCTGTTTTCCGTCGGCGGGAAGCTTGATTGTTGTATTTATATCATGCCTAAGACTATTCCTTGTACCTCTTGTTTGCAGGTGAAACATGTGGACGATTCCCATACCACATGTGTCACTTGCAACAATTGCACTCAGGCCCAATCATGTGGTATCTGTGGGGTTTGGTCCTCTAAATTTTGGGCTTCTGTTAACAAGGTGGTTCTTTCCAGAGCTAGAACCCCTCGTTCTCGGGGTAAGGGTAGCCGTGCCGTTGCAGACATTTCTGCTGGTGCACGTGGTGACTCTGTCACACAGGATTCGGATCTGACTCCTGTGGCGAGCTCCTCTGCAACTGTTGACGGTGTTTGTTCTGTGATACCTGATGAGGAGACCGCGGTCTCTTTGTCTTCGGATGTCACTATTGAGGCGTCTGTTTTCGTTGAGAGCTTTTCCGAGGTCAACTCGGTAACCCTCTCCGATCTGCCTCCAACACCGTCGACCGTTGTTGAGGGGGTTGCTACTCCAGATCCTATTCTGTCTGATGGTGGCTCTTCCATCTCTTCTGGGGATGGTCTACAGTCTCGGGGGACCGAGGCTGTATCTGCTGGTGTGTCTGTGTGTTCTCAGCCTCCCCCAGCCTCGCGGCGAGGCTGTGCGGATTTGCTGTCTGCTCCGTCTCATCTGGCTAGGTTTGCTCCTAGTCGGTTGAGCCGGCCGGTCGCTTCGGCAGCGATTCCTCGTCCCTCGAGTGAATCGTTTATTGTTCCACCTTCGCCTGCTAGTGTGCCGACTAGCGGGATGGTGTTGGGACGTTGGCATCCAGGGCCTGCTGTTCGGCAGCGGTCAGTGACAGCCCCGGTTAGCTGTCACTCTCGGAACCTTCCTCCGGTGATTCCTCACTGTGTTCCGAGTCTGGGTGTCGATCGATGCTTGCCGTCGGTCTCAGAGGATAGGCAGTTGGGGCCGTCTGCTGCGCAGAGGTCAATGACAGGTTCCTGTCATTCTTGGGACAATCCTCCGGTGTCTTCTCACCGTGTCCTAGGTCCAGCTACCGATCGACGTGCGCCGTCGGTCCCTTTCGAGGATTTGCAGGCAGGGCCTTCTGTTTCGCAGAGGCCAGTGATGGCTCCTGGGCGTCACAATCGGGACTATCCTCCGGTGTCTTCTCACCGTGCTCCTATTCTGTCTGCCGATCGACGTTCGCCGTCGGTCTCTTCTGAGGATTTGGGTTCTTCTACCAGAAGGGTCCATTGGGAGGACACTCCGTCGGGCGATTCTGCTGCGACGGATTCTCAGGGTGACCTGCGCCAGGCCGTTTTGGCGCTCACCCGGTTGCTTTCTGGCAACCCTCAAGTTGGCCTCCCTGTGCCTCCTGAGGCACAACCTCCTTTGGTCGGTCGCCGAGATGTCTCGCCTGGCCCCTTGGATACTGCACAGTATTCACAGGAGGTTTCTGCTGGTCAGCCCGAGTTGGGCTACGTCTCCTCTGCTACGGAGGATGACGAGTATCTTGAAGGTGATGGTCCCCCCTCGTCAGTCTTGGGGCAGGCTTTGGATTTCGTCTTTGGCTTATTGCCGGACGTTCTACCTTCCGACCAGCCTTCTGTGACCGTCCGGCCGCGGTCCACTGTGGAGCGCCGTAACCCTGTTGAGCCTTCTAGCTCCGGGGCTTTGCGTCCTCTGCAATCGGCTCAGGTGGTTGAGTCCTTCCAGGGCTTAGACGCCAAAATGCGTTCTAAGGCCCTCAAGGGTTCCTTCTTTTCTAGAGCTGATGCCTTCCTGCCTCCATCGCGGTTTCGTGTTTACGATTCCGTCTCTCCACCAGTCTTCCAAGGGATGACTACTGTGGATGAGGATTCTTCTTCCCTCGGGTTGACTAAGCCTAAGTCGGCAGTTCTCCCGATGTCGGTAGTTGAGTCTATGGTGGGCCTGTCCCGAGAGATGCTGGGTATGTTATCTCTCGCGGACCATGTCGTCGCTGCTCTGGCTGAATATTTTCCACCAGGGGAGTTTGATGACGCTCAGGCGCCTTTTCGCGTTTTGTCACAGGCTCTTATGAACTTGACTCACGCTCACGCCTGTAACACGGCCAATTTGGAGCTGGCACGCCGGGATGCGGTTTTGGATTCTTTACCATCCCTTCCTTCTGAGCAACGTGCTGTTCTGAGGTCTGCCTCTTTGGTAGGACCTCAGTTGTTCCATGGTTCCGTGGAAGCTGTTCGTGGCGAAGTTCTTCGTCATTCGAAGGACCAGCTTTTGCTGAGACAGCTTGACCCACCTGCTGCTGCGGGTCGTTCCAGGCCCGCCAAGCGTGCTGCTGCGTCTGCCTCGTCGGCGACGTCGGCTACGCCTTCGGCTCCGTCTGCTCCTTCTGCTCATAAGAAGCGCCGACGTGGCCAGGCCCGCTGGCAGCCTCGGGCTGGAAAGTCTCCGGACTCTGTCACTTCCCGAGGTGGTTTCTCCTCTCGGGGGCCTCGTCGAGGCCGCAAGTGAAGGTTCTCACCTCGATTCGCCTCCAGTCGGAGGAAGGCTGTTGCTGTTTTACGACCGTTGGACAGAGATAACGTCGGACTCTTGGGTCCTCGACGTCATTCATTCCGGTCTGCGACTGTCCTTCCATCGGCACCCCAGTTTATCTCTGGTGCCCCTTCCGACTCAGGTCCCTTCAGATTCTCTGCGTCGGGACCTTCTGGTGCAGGAGATCGACAATCTCCTCACCAAAGGGGCGATCGAGGTGGTCAGGAACACCCTTTCACCGGGGTTTTACTCGAGACTTTTCTTGGTGCTGAAGAAAAACGGCCAATTTCGTCCTGTCATCGATCTGAGTACCCTGAACGAGTACATAATTGCTCCTCGTTTCAGTATGGAGACTTTCCGGTCGGTTCGACGTTCAGTTCATCAGGGCGATTTTGCGGCCAGTATCGACCTGAAGGATGCCTACTTCCATGTACCCATTCATCTGGCGTCACGGAAATACCTTCGGTTCTCGTTTCGGGATCGAGTTTTTCAATTCAGAGCTCTCCCGTTCGGTTTGAACCTGGCTCCTTGGGCCTTCACCCGACTGATGTCACATGTGCTTGCTTTCCATCGCACTCAGTCGGCGGTGACTTCGTCCGCCTACCTAGACGACATCCTCCAATGGCACCACGATGCTGCTGTTCTGGAGTTCGATGTCCGGCAGTTTCTTTGCCTGCTAGCGTCGCTGGGTTTCAGAGTCAATCGCGAGAAGTCGGATCTTCTTCCTTCTCAGCGATTCCGTCATTTGGGGATGGATTTCGACACTCTTCACAATGTAGTGTCGGTTCCCCAGGCTCGGGCGGTGATTCTTTCCGCCTTGACTCGGGACCTGCTTCAATCTTCCTCGGTCTCGGCCAGGACTTTCCTTCGGATGCTGGGCCTTTGCGGTTCGGTGACCGATCTCATTCCGCTCGGTCGCTTGTTTGTCCGACCTCTCCAACACTTCCTGTTGGATCATTGGCGTCCGAATGTAGATCCGCTGGACCTGGAACTCACTATTCCTCGGTCTCTGCTTTGTCACCTCCGCCCTTGGGCAAATATTCCCTGGCTGACACAGGGTGTTCCGTTGGATCTTCCTTTGGCCGATCGCATCCTTACTGCGGATGCCAGCGATCGGGGCTGGGGTGCGACGTTGGACCCTCTCGGTTTGTCTACTCACGGAGAGTGGGACAGCGAGCAGGTGGGCCTTCATATCAACCAGAAGGAGCTCCTTGCTCTTCTGTTGAGTTTTCGTCTTTGGATCCCTCATCTGTCGGACCATGTTGTCCTACTTCTTTCGGACAATTCGACAGTAGTGGCCTACATACGGAATCAGGGAGGCACTCATTCGATTCCTATGTATCGGCTGTCTCGGGATCTTCTTCTGTTGGCACGGGATGTGAACGCTCGGGTGTCCATTCGACACATTCCCGGGCGTCTCAACGTCCTAGCAGACTCCCTGTCCCGACGCGACAGTGTCCTTCCAACCGAATGGATGCTACATCGGTCGGTGTTTCAGGCGATTTGCGAGCAGTGGGGTCGTCCTCAGGTCAACCTTTTCGCTACTCGCTGGAATCATCAGGTAGAGACTTTTGTCTCCCCTTGTCCAGATCCTCTGGCATTTGCAGTAGACGCTCTGTCTCTGGACTGGACAGGCTGGGTCGGCTATGCCTTTCCTCCTGCACCGATTCTTCCTCAAGTTTTAGCGAAGATTCGTGCTTGCAGTTGCAGGATCATTCTGATCACACCCCTGTCTCCACAGAGGGTGTGGATCAATCTGCTGCGGCCTCTATTGGCCGATCGACCGATTCGTCTACCTCTACGTCGCGATCTTCTTTCACAGGGTCGTCCCAGGAAGTATCACAACAACCTGGCGAGCCTGTTCCTTCACGCCTGTCTTTTATCAGGTCCAGTCTCCGACGTAGAGGTTTTTCGAGACGATCAGTGGAGTGCATTTCTGCATCGCGGCGACCTTCCACTGGAATGACTTATGCTGCCAAGTGGAAGGTTTTCTGCCGCTGGTGTTCAGATCACAATGTGAATTACCGTGATCCGTCTATCGCTCAAATTGCGGATTTTCTGGTTTTTCTTTTTGACTCCAAGGGCCTCCAGCCTATTACGATTAAGGGCTATCGGTCTATGCTGTCTGATACTTTCTCTTATGTGGGAAAGCGGTGTATCGGTCGTAATCTTTTCCTCTCCAAACTTATTCGGCACTTTTCTTTGAAGAGGCCTCGAGTTTTGCGTCTTACACCCAAGTGGAACTTGGCATGGGTGTTGCACTGTTTGGAGGGGGCGCCTTTCGAGCCTTTATCTGAGACCGACATGCGTTTTCTCACCTATAAGACGGCTTTTGTTCTAGCGTTTGCTTCTGCTCGTCGAGTCAGTGAGCTTCATGCGCTATCTGTTGATTCTGCCTTCTTCCGAAATGAGGCTAACAGTGTCACATTCACTACTGATTGCTCTTTTCTGGCTAAGAATCAACTCCCCGATTCGGTACCTCCTCCCATCTGCATTCGGGCTCTCCCTGCTGTAGATGGACGGAGGCCTCTTCTTTGTCCTGTTCGTGCGGTCAAGACTTACATTACTCGCACTCAGTTCATTAGGAGGGATCGGAAGAGATTTTTTCTGTCTCTCATTCCTAAGCGGCAGTCTATCTCTTCCCATTCTATTTCCAGGTGGATCTGTCTTGCAATCAAGCTGGCTTATTCTCGCTTGTCTGCATCGGATCTTGTTTCGAACCGGCTTAATGCTCACGAGGTTCGTGCCATTTCTACATCCTGGGCGTTCTCCAATTCTGTTTCGCTCCGTGATGTTATGAATGCGGCTTACTGGAGGAATGCTTCTACCTTCTCCTCCTTTTATCTCCACCACCTTCAGCAGCAATCTGAGGACCTTTATTCTTTAGGCCCTCTCGTGGCTGCTCAGGCTGTGGTGCACCCTCGTTAAATTGTTTTTGTCGAGGTTGCGCTTCTCTCAGCCTTGTTCTTTTCAGGTGCCTTCTCTCTTTCTTCATTACAGGTTTTAGTTTTTGTTCTCTGCCATCCTTGCTTTCGTTCTGCTACTCTTGTTGGTATTGGTTATGTGATTCACCTCCTCCTATTGTTTATTCAGCCAATTGTAAACAATTGTGAGTAGGTTGAAAAGAAATTAAAATTTTTTAGTAAATTTTGTTTCTTAACATACCTACCACAATTGTTTACCGGAGGCCCACCCTCCTTGGGGATATCTTTGATATCGATGCCTCCCCGCTAAATCACAAACTTCTCGTTGGCGGAAATACGGAACTGACGTCATGGTTGTTGCGCATGCGCTCGGTAAACGCAAGAGGTGTGCAGAGAGAGTACCTGTAATTTCGAGCGCTGGTCTCGCTCGACCCTTTTTTTTTCGATCTTTTTCGTGCTTTTGCACTCTAGTACTTTTCCAACTCGTTTGGAAAAGATTCTAAAAGCTTGAGTTAGTTCCGAAGTAGGGCTTGCACTTATGTTACAGCCAATTGTAAACAATTGTGGTAGGTATGTTAAGAAACAAAATTTACTAAAAAATTTTAATATCAGTCTAGACATTTTAGCTTGTATCATGGGAAAAATTAACTGTGTGTATGATAATTACCTCACAGGTTTGTTAGTTCCGAGATGACCTGAGCTGCAGCCTGGGTAAGGGTTGGTTAGCACCATTTATTGGCCATCATCCAATGGGGTTACAGGGGCCCATTAGTTATTGTCCGATTCTGATTTTAAGGATAAGAGTTCAGATCCAGCCACTGTCACTTATTTTGTATTAACTCTTTGCCTTATATTTCAGCGATATGCGGCCAATGCCATTCACAAAAATCAATATTCAAATTATATTATTTAAACAAAAATGTAGCCTCCAAAACTTATAATTAAATGGAATGAGCTCATTGATCTCATTCCAGTGAGGGGATCATTAGCAATGTTTCTCTCCTTCATAATTTCTACTTGTTAGTGCACCCATCTCGAATCTCAGATTAACTGAGATTTTACATCTTTCAGAATTGAAAACCCCAGAATTTTTCCCATGGTTTGACTCGATATGATAAATAACAATGTTTCAACTCCCAAAAAACTGTGGGACTGTAAACTGGGACCATTCTACCCATCATGTTGTTCCTTGCTTCTGCAGGTTTGTTCATTTATCAGATCGTGTAGGAAGCATGGTGGCTCAGTGGTAAGAGCATTGGACTTCAAACCCAAAGGTTTATTTTTTATCCTGACCAGTGGAAACTGTGTTGTGTCCTTGAGCAATGCACTTAATCCCAATTGCCCATGTGGGGGCATTGTGACTCTGTGTACTCCAGCATACTGCACATCAATGGTGCACTTGCCTTCAGCCACTGCTAACTTTTCAGATGTGGAGTTATTATGTTAGGGAGTCTGACAGTTGCTCGCCGCTGCTCGGTGGTTCTCTATGTTTACTCTGTCTTTCTCCACCCATAAAACTATCCAACACGAGGTGACTTGGGCAGTCAAATGTGTCCTTAAATCTGGTTGTTTATTTTTGTAATTATTTATTTGCCATCAAAGTTCATGTTCTTGAGCTTTAGGCCTCATAATCTACAGAATAGCATGGGTGGTGGTGTATTTCGTCCCTTCAGTGCAGGAAGGCTTGACAGTGATAAAGCATTGTAAAGCCTTGATGCACTCAAGGGACACATTTTTAAATTTTATTAACTTGGGCAAAATATCAGACGTAAACCATTTAATTTTTATTTTTTAAAGTTTACAGTGGTTATAAAAAGAGAGCATGCAGCAGCTAAAAGCACCATGCGGGAGGTCCTGAGAAACAGATATTTAACTTTTTTAGGCCCAAGTGATAAATTTTAATTTCTGTGTTTTCTTCCAGGTAATACGTCTCTGGGAAAAGAAGGAGGGGTGTATTGTAACATTGAATCAGACATTGAGATCAGTTCCCGCAGTGCAGATTCCACAGAAAATTCTCTACCAGATGTGCAATCTCCTAAACCAGCTAGTGACCCAGGTATCTCTAAACATACTAGTCAGGCTGGAATATATATCTTTCCTGATAGAGCTTCAGTTGGAGTAGCATCTCTCAGCAATGAAGTTGCTGGTAGAAAGTCTGATCCTTTGAACTTTCAGCTTGGGCCTTCTGGGTCTGAGTCTGAAGATGAACAAACGGATGAAGAAGAAATGAATTTTGAGAATGATGATGAAGAGGAACGCTTTTTTCAGCCTGTGAGACAAAGCATTGATCTTTCAAGACTAACTGAGTCGGAGGATACAAAAGAAGCTAAGAGAGTCATTAGGCGACTTTCGCAACCTATAGATTTAATAGACAAACGGTTACATGTGTGGCGGCCGCAGACAGTTTTAGTTGAACAGCCAGTATTACCTTCATCTGCTGACAATTTGCCCTTGTCTGATGATCGAGATATTGTTGGTGGATATGATTATTCACCAATGGAATTTGATAAGCCCTCGATATCATCTGGTGTTGATGCTAGCATAAATTCAAAACTTTCTGTGTTATCTCAGAATAATAACCCAGTAATAGTTGTTGACAGCCCTGGTGAAGTACAGGCATCATACATTCAAACACAACCACTTCTGTCAGATAGTCAGAGTGGACATGTGCCAGCATATATGGAAGGTAATGACAATGAAGCAATTGAAAATGCAGAAATGAGTCAGTGCTGTAGTGATAATGCTGTTTCTTCAGAATCATTAAAAAAGAAAATGGAAATGGGAGTGCGTCATCATTATATTAAAGAAAAGATACCATGGAGGGTTGGTACGGTCAAAAAGAAAACACAAAACTTAGAAGAGAAGATAGAGTATGATAAATTTCAAGGCCACAAGAGGACTGATTCTAGTGGTTCATCAAACATTATTACTGACCAGGCCTCTGTGCTTATTGAACCAAAGATGTCAACTGATATAAACCAGAGTGAAGGTTTACCTCCTTGTTTTGCAGTAGTATATGATAGTCCTGCTGCTAACAAACAAGAAACAACATCATTATCAGAATGCCAAAATATTCTTGTCAGTGAAATAAACACTGTGCCTTCTGCCCCTTCTCCATTAAATAGTGCAATAGAAATTGTGGCAAATACTGAGTCCCATATACAAGACAGAATGCCATGTAATCAAAATATTTCATCTCCTATGATAATGGATGACTTGACTGAGTCAAAGATGGAAACAGACGTTTTGGAGGAGGAAGTACAGCTGAGACGACCAACTTCAGTATATGAATTGGAGGATATTCCATTACCAGCGGGAATAGTAAAAGAGACAAAAAAAGCAATTGAGCAAAGAGAAAGGTAATGTATTATATAATTGTGTTTTGCACTATACTTTGATAATGTAAAAAGCAAATAGCACATCTTGATGAGAGAGAGAGCGTGCTGTACTGACCCAGGTATAAGCTCACAATCAAAAATGAGCCCATCTACCAACTTATAATATTTCAGTTTCAGAGTCCCCTCCTTGTAAATAAGGTCAGTACCTGACTTTGTAACAACATTGATGACAGCCATGTTGGTACATGTTAGTTGTTACAATGAAAAAAGAACCCCTTATCTAACACACATATCATAAAATTTGTTATTTTAATTCTCTTCTTTTTCAAATGTGTCAAAAAATTTCAACAAAACCATATGTCACCCCTCATTAAAATGAGCTCATTCTAACAAGGAGTCACATGATGTGGTCTTCTTGAAACTGTTTTACTTTTTTTTCAACGGTTCAGTTTGAAAATTCCACAGGCGCATGCAACCGATTTTTTAGGTAAATGGTTAATGCATCTTTGTTATGAGATTGACCAAGTCATCTAACTTTGTGTCAACTTTGCATCCAGATTCTCCTGCAAGCCTAACTGCTTGAAAATAAACCCACCCATATACCATTGCCCTCTTTTACTTCATGCACCCCCTCGGCTTATTCCCGGGTCAGTACAGTACAAACAATCGTGTGTGAATCAACAGTGTTCTGACTTGAGCTGGTTCTGGTTAATTCATTGTTAATCTCATGAAGCAACCTTGGGATAAGAGTAAACATGCAAGCACTGTCAATTTAAACCTTCCTCAGCAACAACAACATTATATATTTAAAACCTGTCTTTCAGTAATGTTAACATTAGTCAACTTTCAGCTTGTTTCATATGAATCCTTGAAAATGCTTAAAAGTGCTTGAATTTTAATCCTTGAATGCTGATGGTGGGTATTGCTCTCCCAGCACACAAAATCTCTTGCCATTAACTCTTATCCCGCTGAGTATTTCAAGAAATATTTTCCATCAAATCAAGTCATGGCTGCTGCAAAGCAGCCATGACTTGATTTGATGGAAAATTCAAAAGAATTAACCTCAAGAAATCAATGGACAAAATGTTGATGCAATTTATAGAGAGAAATTTGAGTAAAAATGCCTAAATGATATTTATTTCACTGGCATGAGATTTTCTGTCCTGGGCAGGAATATCAGCCAACAGCATGCAAGGAGTTGAAATGAGTAAAATTTAATGAATTAATTTAACCAAGTTTTTCCCTGGAAATTGTAGAGTCTTTTCAACAAATGATTTCTCAAGTCAGTTTTCAATTTTTTTTTTATCAAATCTACCCATGGCTGCTGTGAAGCAGCCATGACTAGATTTGATGAAAAATATTTTAAAATTACTCAGCGGGCTAAGAGTTAAAACTGAAATTTCAGGGCCGCAAATGTGCATGAAAATTGAACTTTCGGGAATAAGTTCTGGAAAGTCATTGAAAATTCATTTTAGTTAGTTGTTTCGATGATTTTGGTCAAGTTGTGTATTTACAAGATGTATTTCTGTTGCTTAATGCCTAAAAAAAAAATTAAAAATCTGTTTCTCAGGCCTCCCACATTGTCCTTTTGGCTGCCACATGCTCTCATTTTATAACCAATGCAAACTTGAAAAAATAAAAATTAAATGGTTTATGTCTGATATTTTACCCAAGTTAATAAAATTGATAAATTTGTCCCTTGAGTGCTAAAGCACTGCAAAGCCTTCTTGCACTCAATTTTTTTTTTTGACCAGGCAGAATTTTTTTTTTTTTGACTGGGTATCAAAAAGTTTCGACACGGCAGAAATTTAATGACGCGGGCAGTGCCAGTGAACATAGACTTTTTTTTAATGGCCTAAATTGCATCTTATTTTTCCTCTGAAATAATGCCTGTACTCACCACCGATCCTTCAAATGCTGTCCAAGAGAGCTTCCCAAGGATCAGTGTGAGGTACAGATATAATAGGTTTGGGACACATGTGTACATGTATTTATTGTTAACAGGTGTATACATTTACAAACAATTTTCATATAAGGTCCTGGAAAGCTCTTAAAAAAAACCCAGAAAGGTACTTGAAATTCCGGGGTATTAGTCCTGTTTTAGCTATAACTGATTTTTCTCACTTACATTTTCCACTTTTATACGCTCGTGGAAAAATGAGATGAATTATGTGATTGGTCTGTCCATCCACCTGCCTGTCCATCCATCCATCCATCCATATGTCCATCCATCAAAAAAAAAGATTTTTTGGCAGAAGTTTTCTCAGTTGTCTTTTAACTGATCTTTTCATCCATGGCATGAATAATAACCACAATAGGAAACAGTGCATCTGCAATTTTGAGGGTTATTAACCCTTCCAAAGTTATGGCCCTATGGACTTGGAATTTTCACTGATCTCTTAAGTCCAGAAACTTTTTTTTTGTCTGCTGGTTTTCTCAGTTTTGTTTTAACGGATGATCTCCAAATTTGGCATGAATAATAACCACAATAGGAACCTGTGCATCTGTATATTGGGGGCTCATCCAATTAATCTTTTCAAAGTTTTGGCCAGATGGACTTGGATTTTTCCCTGCTCTCAGGAGGAAAAATTGCTGCAACTCGAATTGTTCAATGGGCATATTTAGCCATTCCAGGCATTGCTCTTGTTAAAGGGTTGTGCTCCATGACTTCTGCCATACTTGTTGTGTCCTGTTGGAAAGTAGCTTAGAAATGTTAAAAAATTTATAGTAATTTATATATTTTTTATACTTACCAATGACCCAGACATAGCTGGTGCTAACTCTTAAAAATCTAGGGCCAAACACAAATTTTGCCCCCCAATCCCCAAAATTTGCATCTAAAACCAAAAGAAATCATGTCCTGAAGGACCTCCATACTTTGCCCCTACTGCGCATGCGCAGTGTCAAGGACGTTCCGAAATTGGCGCCAATCACCATTCTTGCAAGCAGTGCCTGGTCAGCGCTATGTACTCAGCGGGGAGGTATGAGTTCCCAACTCTTGGGAGGGCCATCCCCATCTGGGTCATTGGTAAGTATAAAAAAAATATAAATTACTATAAATTTTTTAACATTTTTATACTGTACCAATGACCCAGACATAGCTGAATAGTAAAAAGGCTGGAGGGCCTAGGACATAGAGGAAAATCCAATAAGCTCAACTATATAATATAGAGTCAACCCCTCAAGGAGAAAAGGAGTATTAGGCTTTACATGTATCTTTCTTATTTTATGATAAATTAGAAAGATACAATACCCTTCATAATTGAGCATAATAACGTTCATGTTCTCTATTAACATCCAGTATAACCCTTTATACTAATTATTTTTAAAGTAAGCCAATAAATAAAGTTAGTCCAGAGAATTGAGACTCTTTATATTCTTTAAAAGTGTCCGAGGATTGTATATTAACGCCCGTTTGACACTTGACATATACAAATGCTTCACCCGAGCTACACTTTAAAAACATGACATGAATGAATTTTTAACATTAATATTACACTTTAAAACCATCCCGGAAACGACTCAGAAATACTGACTTCGGAGGAGGAATTCCCTTGCTTTTCACTATAAAGCAGGTGACCTAAGGGAACACCCTCCCCCCCCCCCCTTCCCCTTGCCCTGGGTCAAATAGCCCAGAGCGAAGAGGGCAGCCGGACGGAGTCACTGCCGGAACAGAAAGCCTGCATAACTATAGTTGCAACTGTTTAGTGGACGACATTCTGAGCAACAGATAACGGACCTAAACAATGCAGGTCTCCAGAAATGGACTCAATATTTCTGAGATAAAAATTCGTGAATGTGGATGGCTGAGACCAATAAGCAGCCTTCATTAAATCTGTAATAGCAATACTATTTGCGTAAGCCAAAGATGTAGAAAGAGCTCTTACTTCATGAGCCGAAATCTTAAGCACAGACTGCTGAGAAGAAGATCAATTTTCATAAGCAGTACGGATAGTTAATTGAATCCATCTAGCAATAGAATGGACTGAAATGTCCTTTCTATTAGGCATCAGAGACAGAAAGAAACGTTTCCGTCCCTTTCTGATAAACTGAGATCTCTGTTTATAAATACGTAACGCTCTAACAGGACAGAGTAAAGGCCTACGCCCGTCTGAAGATGGAAGGGCCTTAATAACAATAGGTTCCGGATATTTATTAGGAGCCTGATTCTTAGCTAAAAATCCCACATTAGTAGTGAAGGTGATAGTGTTCCCGACACTACGATAGTGAGAATCATCCACCGACAGTGCATGAAGCTCACTGACTCTTCTAGCAGAAGAGAAAGCTAAGAGAAAAGCTGTCTTATAAGACAAAAATTTGAAATCTACTGTCTCAAGAGGTTCAAATGGCTTTTCCTTCAGTTTAAGAAGAACCCAAGCTAAATTCCACTTAGGAATTAACCTAAGAGTTCTGGGTCTATTTATCGAGAAGTTTCTAACTAACTTAGATGAAGAGACATTAGATCCAATTTGTAAACTATCATGATGTGCATAGGTATCAGATAGCATAGACCTATAACCCTTAATAGTAACAGGCTGCAGTTTGATTTCGTCAAACAAGTATACTAGAAAGTTTGCAATGTCTGGTATGGAGGGATCAAAAATATCAACAGAATGATCCCTACACCAACGACGAAAGACCTTCCACTTAGCCGCATAGTTTAGCGAAGAGGAGGTCCTCCTACAGTTAGAAATCGCGTCCACTGCTCGTCCTGTAAAGTGCTTGCCATGCAAGAAGGACCGCACAATGGAAAAACGTTGGCGGTTTCCCCTGCGAAAGAAGATCCTCCCGTGGAGGAAGCTTTCGCGGTAGGTCCCACAACAGACACCTGAGTAGATTTATCCACGGTCTCTGTGGAGACAGAGATGCTACCAACAGAATCTTGCATTGAGATTGTTTTATTTTTAGCAATACTTGCTGAATCAACGGTGTTGGAGGATACGCATATCTTATCATTCCGTCCCAAGTGATCGACAGAGCGTCTACTGCAAATGCTCTTGGATCCGGACACGGAGACACATACGTCTGCAACTGATTGTTGAGATGTGTCGCAAATAAGTCTATCATTGGCCGTTCCCATTGGTAGCAAATCTGATTGAATACTTGTTTGTTGAGAGTCCACTCCGACGGCAACAAGCAACCCTTTCGTGAAAGGGAGTCTGCCAGTACATTCAGACGACCCGGTATATGACGGACCGAAAGCAGAACTTGATGTTCTAGAGCAAACAGAAGGATTCTTTCCGTTAGATTGAATAACGGAACTGAATGAGTGCCTCCCTGGTTCCGTATATACGCCACTACTGTCGTATTGTCGGACAGGATTTGGACATGAGCTTTGTAAATAATGTCCATCCAATGAGGTAACGCAAGCCAAATTGACATCATTTCCTTGATGTTTATGTGCTTGCCTTGGAATTGTGGATCCCAAAGACCCTGGCATCTCGAATCCATTGGGATCAATGTTGCACCCCAACCTGTTTGACTGGCATCCATCATAATGGTAAAACTCGGATCCGGCAACTGCAGCGGAACTCCCTGAGTTAACCACTGAATGTTTGCCCAAGTCTGAATCTCTCGTTTCACTTGATCTGACAAGAGAACGTCTATGTCGAGCGAATGAATTTTCACACTCCAATTCTGAGTCAAGAAAATTTGGAGAGGACAAGTGCGTAACCGCCCCATCGGAATGAGATCCGCAGCGGCTCCGCACAGACCTATCAGTCTCATGAACTCCCTCACTGTGACTTTGTCTGCGTGAAGACAATAGCGAGCGTAACAACTGACTAATTTCGCTCTGGTTAACGGCAGACGAACAAGATTGTTGTGCGTCTCGAAGCTCATTCCCAGATGTGTGAATGACTTGGACGGCACCAGATCCGACTTCTCCTCGTTTATTATAAAACCGAGACGTCGGAGCAATAGAAGCAGATTCTGCACATCATTCTGAAGCGTTAACTCGTTGCCGTACCTCTAAAGAATGTCGTCCAGGTAGGCCGACGTTACCGCAGACGAATGAGCTTGGAAATACATCATTACCGAGTTCATTACCCGAGTGAAAGCCCAGGGTGCCAGGTTCAATCCGAAGCACATCGCCCGGAATTGATACACCACTCCTAGGACTGCGAAGCGTAGATACTTTCTGAATGTCGGATGTACCATGACGTGAAAGTATGCATCTTTGAGATCTATGCTTGTTGCATAATCGTTCACCCGAATACTCGCTCTGACCGATCGAATCGTCTCCATATAAAACTTCGGAACGACGATCAGCTTGTTTATCCAGCTCAAATCTATGACTGGACGGAACGAGCTGTCTGGTTTCGGAACCAGAAACAGATGGCTGTAGAATCCCGGTGTTTCCTGGTTTTCTACGACCTCTACCGCGTTCTTCATTAAAAGAGACTGCACCTCTGATAACAGAGCGTCTCTTTTCTGCGGATTTGACGGAAGTTGAGTCCATTTTGGACTTCGAGTTAATGGAGGCTTTCGTTTGAAGGATATTTTCAGACCTCCCGAAATCACCCCTCTCACCCAAGGGTCGTCCGTAATCGACGCCCACTCTTGTGAAAAACTCGACAACCTTCCACCAACCGGAACGCAATAGAGGTTGAAGCCATCACCTTCTGGACCTGCGAGGCCTGCGGGAGGAGAAACCACGTCCTCCACGACCCGCACCTCGTCCCGTCGACCTCAGGGCGTCCGACCGGTTGTCCCGGCCCGAAGGACGTCCCACACGTGAGTCGCTGCCTTGACGGTCTCTTGAATAAGACCAAGAGGACGCACCGGAACCTCTATAGGAACCTCTCCTGGGCGCATTAGACCCAGAAGTGCCTGTCTTACTCTTATCTGCCGTGTCCGACTTCTTAGAAGCGGACTTAAACAGCAGAGAATCCGAAGCTTTCTTAGTAATTTTATCGTAAATTGCAGAAAGCTTGCCGTCGAAGAGAAGTTCTCCGGAGACCGAAGCGACTCTGAGAGAGTTCTTCACCTTACTATCCATGAGTGTGGATGTAGCTAGGGCTGCGTCACGTCTAACCAACTCCAAGTTTGCCACTGAAAGGGCGGAGTTACACGTGGAATAAGCTACTGCCCTTGAAAGAAGTCTTAAAGAGGATTGAACATCCTGGAATTCTTTCCCTTGAAGACGCAGTGATAACGCCTTTGTAAGGTGGTCTGCGTAAGATAAAGCATCTAAACTGGCTCTGTTAGATGAAATAGTCGTATCCAACACCGCGGTTGGGATAGACGTAGACGACGGTAATGATGATTCTTAGTCTTCCGCCTCGTCGTCCATACGCAGAGGAACTCTCGGGATACCCTGTGCTGCCGTATCAAATTTATTCCTTGCATTAATGAAAGGCAGGTTAAGAGCATTGGCGGACAAGAAACCCGCTTTTCCTGTTCTGGAAGCAAGCTTGAATATAGCGTCGTTCAATAATTCAAATGCCCTTGTGACATTATTGGACTGAGACAGAAACTCAGGAACGATGTCCTTGAACCGCTCGAAGAAATCAGTGTCCAATGACGCTATAATTCTCTTGTCCGGTACCGCAGCAGTCTGGCCCGACAGAACAACCTGAGGAAGAAAGTGCCGGATGAAGTCCACGGCAGCTTTATGTTGTTCCGAAAGGGATAACTCCAAGTCATCCGTATCTCTTTCACCATCCGGTCGGACCTCATGATGCTCCCGGTCGTCCGCACCCGATGCTTCGGCGGAGCGTACCGACCCAGCGCCGTCGGATAATTCCCGATCTGACACCGTTTCTGTCGGTTGCTGGGATGCTGCGATAAGTTGTGCTATTTGAGCAAGCACGTCCGACATCGAGGCCTGCGGAGGCGCAGTCTTTCGCTGCTTCGCCGAGGGCAGCTCCACATCTAGTGACTCCCGCATACTCTTCCTATGCGAACAGCGGGAGTCAACCGGCCTCGTGTCCCTGGATACCGGATGGCGTGACCTGGTCGCCGAAGAATCCCTGGTCAGCGAAGCTGGTAAAATATCGGCGGTCACGTAGCCAAGGTGTGGTCGTGTGCGCTGGTGAGAGGAAGAAGAAGCCTGAGCAGTCTCAGCGGACTGCCTATACAACGGAGCGTCCCGAGCGACGGACGTGTGCTCCGCTAACGACACATTTTGTACCACAACATCTGGTCCCAGATGTTGTTGTACGAGAGAGGGGCCTCTCTCGCTCGCAGTCCGGATGGACCTGGACGAGCTAGGAACCGGACTAGAAGGCTTCCTCCGATCTCTCCTACTATCCGTCGTCACTGGGTGTGCACCTTGAATGTTTATAGTGCTCACATCACCCAACATTTCCTCCTGGACCGCATCGGACGAACCCGGCTGCCGAACCATTCGGTGAATGGACGCTACACCGGGCGAACTAGCGGACGACAGCGCCGTCGATCCTACTAGGGACCTCTTAGGCAACTGTCGTATCTCCATGAGCACTTTTGCCGCTAGATCTGCATTCAATTGTGACGACGGAAGCGCACTTGCGGAAGATAACATGGAAACATCACCCTGTTCTTGTTCCTCTGAAATAGAAACTGATAGAGTAGAGTGACCCTGCGGAGAAAGGGCCGGCATAGCCCTCTCTCCACTAACAACATATCGTGACACGCGTTTCCAATGTTTCTCATCCCAATATTCACATATAGGACAGGGATTAATGCGAGAACACTGACTACAATTAATACAATGATCATGAAAGTCAGAGGAAGATTTCTTCCTATTACAATTTGAACAATAACCTTTCATTGTGAAAAGTCAACAACAGGTCCTAGTACTCGCACCAACCCCTAAACACAAAGATACATAATAACATGATCCATTAATAATGAAAAAACAATTGAAAATCAAAATAATTTTTGAAAAATATTTTTTCAGCGAAGCCCAAGTTTCTGAAAAGTAACGTTGAGCCCCAATGGATCCCAAGGTTAGGTGTGGTCAAAAATTTTAAAATTATATTAAATAATTAATGCAACACTTACGGATAATAATAATGTATCTTATAGTGAGATAAACTACTCCAAAGGCAAACAGCCCCCCTCAAAAGAGACTGTTGCCAATGTAAACAAATAGTGTAAAAACACCAGAAAACATGACTCCAGGCACTGACAAAACTGGCCCGAAATCAGTCATCAAAATTACACACTATCTGATGCAAAACAGAGACTCCCAGGAGAGAATCTGCAGAACATCAGATGGTAGATGCAGAACACAACGTTTAAACACCCATGGGTGAAAACGTAATCATGGGGAAAATAACAGAATTCATTCTGTAACCAAGCTAATTCTCCCAAGAGAATTTAGAAATGATCTTTCTCAAAAATATGCCAAAAGCATGGGAGAATAGCAAGGGGGGGGGGGGGGCTTAGAAGACCAGGAGAGAGGAAACACTGAATAAGCAGTGCAACTTTATAACAAGAATGACAACAACAGGCCCATGCCTCGAAAATAGGCAACTTAACATAATTTCATTAAAAAATTTTAAGTTACAGCCCTGATTATTTTCTGTCACTCCTTTTTCCTCTCCTCCTTCTATATCCTCCTTAGAACCACCATTTCTCCAATAATTATGTGTCTGGCATCCTTTAAACTGAGATTTACAAGCACAAAGATCAGTGAGATGTTGACTAATGAAGGGCCAAACAAAGAATGGTGATTGGCGCCAATTTCGGAACGTCCTTGACACTGCGCATGCGCAGTAGGGGCAAAGTATGGAGGTCCTTCAGGACATGATTTCTTTTGGTTTTAGATGCAAATTTTGGGGATTGGGGGGCAAAATTTGTGTTTGGCCGTAGATTTTTAAGAGTTAGCACCAGCTATGTCTGGGTCATTGGTACAGTATAAAAATATACTTTTCCTGACAAGGTTGAACTTGCCCCAGACAGTCTGATGAGCAAGCCTGAAAATAAGCAGACTGTAATCTGCAAAATGAGGTCCCCAGAGGGTGAATTTGGTGATGACAGCAGGGTAGCATCACAAAATTTACCCTCTGTGAACCTCAGTCTGAATCAAGGTCTCAAGCCAAAACAGAAAGATGTACCTTGAAGATAAATTGGCCCACTGTATGAGATAGCATCAGCAAATTCACCCTCTGGGGACCCCATTTTGCAAATGACAGGTTGCTTATATTTAGGCTTGCTGATGAGTAATAGTGTCAAACACTGTCAGTCTATTCTACCATCCTAGAATAGATGCAGCCTTTCTGTAAACATGTGGGTTTGCTTTGAATGGTGTGGAAGTAGTTTCTGATCACGTCTTTGATTCCAATATCAACAGGACTTGGTTGCCATTGTGAGGCAAAAACGTTTTAAGTCTTTAGCGAGTTCGTATAGCAGATGACACTTGCCAACATATTTCTAGAATAATTATTAATATTTTTATACTGTACCAATGACCCAGACTTAGCTGGTGCTAACTCTTAAAAATCTAGGGCCAAACACAAATCCCCAAAATTTGCATCTAAAACCAAAAGAAATCATGTCCTAAAGGACCTCCATACTTTGCCCCCACTCCGCATGCGCAGTGTCAAGGACGTTCCGAAATTGGCGCCAAACATCATTCTTTGTTTGGCCCTTCATCAGTTAACATCTCACTGATCTTTGTGCTTGTAAATCTCAGTTTAAATGATGCCAGACACATAAATATTGGAGAAATGGTGATTCTAAGGAGGATAGAGAAGGAGGAGAGGAAAAAGGAGTGACAGAAAATATTCAGGGCTGTATCTTAAAAATTTTATGAAATTATGTTAAGTTGCCTATTTTCGAGGCATGGGCCTGTTGTTGTCATTCTTGCTTTGAAGTTGCACTGCTTATTCAGTGTTTCCTCTCCCCTTATCCTGTAAGCCCCCCCTTGCTATTCTCCCATGCTTTTGGCATATTTTTGAGTAAGATTACTACTAAAATTTCTTGGGAGAATTAGCTTGGTTTCAGAATGAATTCTGTTATTTTCCCCATGTTTACGTTTTCACCCATGGGTGTTTAGACGTTGTGTTCTGCATCTACCATCTGATGTTCTGCAGATTCTTCTTTGGAAGTCTCTGTTTTGCATCAGATAGTGTGTAATATTGATAACTGATTTCGGGCCAGTATTGTCAGTGCCTGGAGTCATGTTTTCTGGTGTTTATAAACTTCTTGTTTACATTGGCAACAGTCTCTTTTGAGGGGGGCTTTTTGCCTTTGGAGTAGTTTATCTCATTACAAGATACATTATTATTATCCGTAAGTGTTGCAATAATTATTTAAAATAATTTTAAAATTTTTGACCACACTTACCCTTGGGATCCATTGGGGCTCAACGTTACTTTTCAGAAACTTGGGCTTCGCTGAAAAAAAATTTTTTCAAAAATTATTTTGAGGGGGGCTTTTTGCCTTTGGAGTAGTTTATCTCATTACAAGATACATTATTATTATCCGTAAGTGTTGCAATAATTATTTAAAATAATTTTAAAATTTTTGACCACACTTACCCTTGGGATCCATTGGGGCTCAACGTTACTTTTCAGAAACTTGGGCTTCGCTGAAA
Source organism: Pictodentalium vernedei (assembly GCA_031216915.1). NCBI lineage: Eukaryota > Metazoa > Mollusca > Scaphopoda > Dentaliida > Dentaliidae > Pictodentalium > Pictodentalium vernedei. The sequence goes on from CM062294.1 coordinate 241,136,863, forward strand.
AAATTTTTTTTCAAAAATTATTTTGAATTTCATTTGCTTTTTTCAATGTTAATGGATCATGTTATTATGTATCTTTGTGTGTAGGGGTTTGTGCGAGTACTAGGACTTGTTGTCTTTTCACAATGAAAGGACATTGTTCAAACTGTAATAGAAAGAAATCTTCCTCTGACTTTCATGATCATTGTATTAATTGTAGTCAGTGTACTCGCACTAACTCCTGTTCAATATGTCAATATTGGGATGACAAACATTGGAAACGTGTGTCACGGTATGTTGTTAGTGGAGAAAGGGCTATGCTGGTCCTTTCTCCGCAGGGTCACTCTAGTCTATCAGTTTCTGTTTCAGAGGAACAAGAACAGGGTGATGTTTCCATGTTATCTTCCAAGAGTGCGCTTCCGTCGTCACAATTGAATGAAGAGTTAGCGGCAAAAGTGCTCATGGAGATACGACAGTTCCCTAAGAGGTCCCTAGTAGGATCGACGGCGCTGTCGTCTGCTAGCTCGCCCGGTGTAGCGTCCATTCACCGAATGGTTCGGCAGCCGGGTTCGTCCGTTGCAGTCCAGGAGGAAATGTTGGGTGATGCGAGCACTATAAATATACTAGGTGCACACCCAGTGACGGCGGATGTTAGGAGAGATCAGAGGAAGCCTTCTAGTCCAGTTCCTAGCTCGTCCAGGTCCAGCCGGACCGCGAGCGAGAGAGGCCCCTCTCTCGTACAACAACATCAGGGACCTGATGTTGTGGTACAAAATGTGGCGCAAGCGGAGCACACGTCCGTCGCTCGGGACGCTCCGTTGTTTAGGCAGTCCGCGGAGACTGCTCCTCATCCTCTCACCAGTGCACACGACCGCACCTTGGCTACGTGACCGCGGATATTCTACCAGCTTCACCGATAAGGGATTCTTCGGCGACCAGGTCACGCCATCCGGTAGCCAGGGACACGAGGCCGGTAGCTTCCGGACGTTCGCATAGGAAGAGTATGCGGGAGTCAGTTGATGCGGAGCTTCCCGTGGTGAAGCAGCGAAAGACCGCCACTCCGCAGGCCTCGATGACGGACGTGCTTGCTCAGATAGCACAAATTATCGCAGCATCCCAGCAACCGACAGAATTGGTGTCGGATCGGGAATTATCCGACGGCGCTGGGTCGGTACGCTCCGGGTGCGGACGACCGGGAGCATCATGAGGTCCGACCGGATGGTGAAAGGGATACGGATGACTTGGAGCTATCCCTTTCGGAACAACATAAAGCTGCCGTGGATTTCATCCGGCACTTCCTTCCTCACGTTGTTCCGTCGGGCCAGACTGCTGCGGTACCGGACAAGAGAATAATAGCGTCATTGGACACTGAATTCTTTGAGCGGTTCAGAGACATCGTCCCTGAGTTTCCGTCTCAGTTCAATAATGTCACAAGAACATTTGAACAACGCTATATTCAAGCTTGCTTCCAAAACAGGCAAAGCTGGTTTCTTGTCCTCCAATGCTCTTAACCTGCCTTTCATTAATGCAAGGAATAAATTCGATACGGCAGGACAGGGTATTCCGAGAGTTCCTCTGCGTCTTGACGACGAGGCGGAAGACTTAGAATTGTCGTTACCGTCGTCTATGTCCATTCCAACCGCGGTGTTGGATACGACAATCACGTCTAACAGGGCCAGTTTAGACGCTTTATCTTACGCAGACCACCTTACAAAGGCGTTATCACTGCGTCTTCAAGGGAAAGAATTCCAGGATATACAATCCTCTTTAAGACTTCTTTCAAGGGCAGTGGCTTATTCCGCGTATAACTCCGCCCTCTCTGTGGCAAACCTGGAGTTGGTTAGACGTGACGCAGCCTTAGCTACATCCACACGTGTGGATAGTAAGGTGAAGAACTCTCTCAGAGTCGCTTCGGTCTCTGGAGAACTTCTATTCGACGGCAAGCTTTCTGCAATCTACGATAAAATTACTAAGAAAGCTTCAGATTCTCTGCTGTTTAAATCCGCTTCCAGAAAGTCGGATACGGCAGAGAAGAATAAGACAGGCACTTCTGGGTCTAATGCGCCCAAGAAAGGTTCCTATAGAGGTTCCGGTGCGTCCTCTTGGTCTTATTCAAGAGACCGTCAAGGTAGCGACTCACGTGCGGGACGTCCTTCGGGCCGGGACAATCGGTCGGACGCCCGGAGGTCGACGGGACGAGGTGCGGGTCGTGGAGGACGTGGTTTCTCCTCCAGCAGGCCTCGCAGGTCCAGGAGGTGATGGCTTCAACCTCTATCGTGTTCCGGTTGGCGGAAGGTTGTCGAGTTTTTCAGAAGAGTGGGCGTCGATTACGGACGACCCTTGGATGAGAGGGGTGATTTCGGAAGGTCTAAGAATATCCTTCAAACGAAAGCCTCCTTTAACTCGAAGTCCAAAATGGACTCAACTTCCGTCAAATCTGCAGAAAAGAGACGCTCTGTTATCGGAGGTGCAGTCTCTTTTAATGAAGAACGCGGTAGAGGTCGTAGAAGACCAGGAAACACCGGGATTCTACAGCCATCTGTTTCTAGTTCCGAAACCAGACGGCTCGTTCCGTCCAGTCAAAGATTTGAGCTGGATAAACAAGCTGATCGTCGCTCCGAAATTTTATATGGAGACGATTCGGTCGGTCAGAGCGAGTATTCGGGTGAACGATTATGCTACAAGCATAGATCTCAAGGATGCGTACTTTCATGTCATGGTACAACATTCAGAAAGTATCTACGCTTCGCAGTCCTAGGAGTTGTGTATCAATTCTGGGCGATGTGCTTTGGATTGAACCTAGCACCCTGGGCTTTCACTCGGGTAATGAACTTGGTAATGATGTATTTCCGAGCTCATTCGTCTATGGTAACGTCGGCCTACCTGGACGACATTCTTCAGAGGTACGGCAACGAATTAACGCTTCAGAACGATGTGCAGAATCTGCTTCTTTTGCTCCGACGTCTCGGTTTTGTTATAAACGAGGAGAAGTCGGATCTGGTGCCGTCCAAGTCATTCACTCATCTGGGAATGAGCTTCGAGACGCACAACAATCTCGTTCGTCTGCCGTTAACCAGAGCGAAATTAGTCAGTTGTTACGCTCGCTATTGTCTTCATGCAGACAAAGTCACAGCGAGGGAGTTTATGAGACTGATAGGTCTGTGCGGAGCCGCCGCGGATCTCATTCCGATGGGGCGGTTGTGCACTCGTCCTCTCCAAATTTTCTTAAACTCAGAATTGGAGTGTGAAGATTCATTCGCTCGACATAGACGTTCTCTTGTCAGATCAAGTGAAACAAGAGATTCAGACTTGGGCAAACATTCAGTGGTTAACTCAGGGAGTTCCGCTGCAGTTGACGGATCCGAGTTTTACCATTATGACGGATGCCAGTCAAACAGGTTGGGGTGCAACATTGATCCCAACGGATTCGAGATGCCAGGGTCTTAGGGAGCCACAGTTTCTAAGCAAGCACATAAACATCAAGGAAATGATGTCAATTTGGCTTGCGTTACGTCATTGGATGGACATTATTCACAAAGCTCATGTCCAAATTTTGTCCGACAATACGACAGTAGTGGCGTATATACGGAACCAGGGAGGCACTCATTCCGTTCCGTTATTCAATCTAACGGAGAGAATCCTTCTGTTTGCTCTAGAACATCAAGTTCTACTTTCGGTCCGTCATATACCGGGTCGTCTGAATGTACTAGCAGACTCCCTTTCACGGAAGGGTCGCTTGTTGCCGTCGGAGTGGACTCTCAACAAACAAGTATTCGATCAGATTTGCTACCAGTGGGAACGACCAATGATAGACTTATTTGCGACACATCTCAACAATCAGTTGCAGATGTATGTGTCACCGTGCCCGGATCCAGGAGCATTTGCAGTAGACGCCCTATCGATCTCATGGGACGGAATGATAGGATATGCGTATCCTCCAGCGCCGTTGATTCAGCAAATATTGCTAAAGATAAAACAATCTCAGTGCAAGATTCTGTTGGTAGCATCTCTGTCTCCACAGAGACCGTGGATAAATCTACTCAGGTGTCTGTTGTGGGACCTACCGCGAAAGCTTCCTCCACGGGAGGATCTTCTTTCGCAGGGGAAACCGCGTCGACTTCATCACAACCCGCAAGGTCTCAACCTTCACGTTTTTCCGTAGTGCGGTCATTCTTGCATGGCAAGCACTTTACAGGATAAGCAGTGGACGCGATTTCTAACTGTAGGAGGACCTCCTCTTCGGTAAATTATGCGGCTAAGTGGAAGGTTTTTCGTCGTTGGTGTAGGGATCATTCTGTTGATATTTTTGATCCCTCCATACCAGACATTGCAAACTTTCTAGTCTACTTGTTTGACGAAATCAAACTGCAGCCTGTTACTATTAAGGGTTATAGGTCTATGTTATCTGATACCTCTGCACATCACGATAGTTTACAAATTGGATCTAATGTCTCTTTATCTAAGTTAGTTAGAAACTTCTCGATAAATAGACCCAGAACTCTTAGGTTAATTCCTTAGTGGAATTTAGCTTGGGTTCTTCTTAAACTAAAGGAAAAGCCATTTGAGCCTCTTGGGACAGTAGATTTCAAATTCTTGTCTTATAAGACAGCTTTTCTCTTAGGTTTCTTCTTCTGCTAGAAGAGTCAGTGAGCTTCATGCACTATCGGTGGACGATTCTCACTATTGTAGTGTCGGGAACACTATCACCTTCACTACTAATGTTGGATTTTTAGCTAAGAATCAGGCTCCTAATAAATATCCGGAACCTATTGTTATTAAGGCTCTTCCGCCTTCAGACGGGCGTAGGCCTTTACTCTGTCCTGTTAGAGCTTTACGCATTTATAAACAGAGATCTCAGTTTATCAGAAAGGGACGAAAACGTTTCTTTCTGTCTCTGATGCCTAATAGAAAGGACATTTCGGTCCATTCTATTGCTAGATGGATTCAATTAACTATCCGTACTGCTTATGAAAATTTATCTTCTTCCCAGCAGTCTGTGCTTTAGATTTCGGCTCATGAAGTAAGAGCTCTTTCTACATCTTGGGCTTACGCAAATAGTGTGGCTATTACAGATTTAATGAAGGCTGCTTATTGGTCTCAGCCATCCACATTCACGAATTTTTATCTCAGAAATATTGAGTCCATTTCTGGAGACCTGCATTGTTTAGGTCCGTTATCTGTTGCACAGAATGTCGTCCACTAAACAGTTGCAACTATAGTTATGCAGGCTTTCTGTTCCGGCAGTGACTGCGTCCTGCTGCCCTCTTCGCTCTAGGCTATTTGACCTAGGGGAAGGGGGGGGGGGGAGGGTGTTCCCTTAGGTCACCTGCTTTATACTGAAAAGCAAGGGAATTCCTCCTCCGGAGTCAGTAATTCTGAGTCGTTTCCGGGATGGTTTTAAAGTGTAATATTAATGTTAAAAATTCATTCATGTCATATTTTTAAAGTGTAGCTTGGTGTGAAGCATTTGTATATGTCAAGTGTCAAACGGGCATTAATATACAATCCTCGGACACTTTTAATGAATATAAAGAGTCTCAATTCTCTGGACTAACTTTATTTATTGGCTTACTTTAAAAATAATTAGTATAATGGGTTATACTGGATGTTAATAGAGAACATGAATGTTATTGTGCTCAATTATGAAGGGTATTGTATCTTTCTAATTTATCATAAAATAAGAAAGATACATGTAAAGCCTAATACTCCTTTTCTTCTTGAGGGGTTCACTCTATATTATATAGTTGAGCTTATTGGATTTTCCTCTATGTCCTAGGCCCTCCAGCCTTTTTACTATTCAGCTAAGTCTGGGTCATTGGTACAGTATAAAAATGTTAAAAAATTTATAGTAATTTATATATTTTTTATACTTACCAATGACCCAGACGGGATGGCCCTCCCAGGAGTTGGGAACTCATACCTCCCCGCTGAGTACATAGCGCTGACCAGGCACTGCCAGTAAGAATGATGATTGGCGCCAATTTCGGAACGTCCTTGACACTGCGCATGCGCAGTGGGGGCAAAGTATGGAGGTCCTTTAGGACATGATTTCTTTTGGTTTTAGATGCAAATTTTGGGGATTGGGGGGCAAAATTTGTGTTTGGCTTTAGATTTTTAAGAGTTAGCACCAGCTAAGTCTGGGTCATTGGTAAGTATAAAAAATATATAAATTACTATAAATTTTTTAACTTTTTGCCTCAAAAACGTAATTTATGATCCTCATTGGAATGAGCTCAAACTTTTTACAAAGATGGTCATAAGATATGTTTTTGAGTCAGAGAATTCAATATGAATGACAATTTTGTGGATACCACTGCAAAATTGTCCAGGTTTTTTCATTTTTTTAGCTCATCTTGACAAAGTCAAGCTGAGCTAATCTCACCTCTCTCCGTCCGTTGTCCGTCAACACCATGTTTTGGTCTTCTCCTCCAAAGCCACTGGGCCAATTCAAGTGAAAGTTTGTGTGAGTGATGGTCCCAAAGGGGCATTTCATTTTTGTTCAACTCAACATGCCCAGCCCCATAGGGAGGGAGTGGGGGAAAATGCTCCAAAATATTTTTAAAATCTTCTCAAGAACCAGTGTGTACAATGACTTGATATTTGCTATGGAGCTTCCATATGAGGTGTAGAGTCCAGTTTGTTCAAACAAAGTTCGTGAAGTAATATTTGGCTTTGTAATAGGAGGGGTAAGATTTTTGGCCCCGCCCAAAATTTCTATTTTCTGAACCGATGGTCTGGTATGAACCAAATTTGGTTTGTGGTATTATTGGGTCATAAGTACTTGACCCTTGCAAAAAAAAAAAATTCCTGCACCCCCATGGGAACCCTGGGAGGTAAAAATAGAAATATTTTCAAATGCCCATTTTTCCCAAACCACACGGAACAGAGAGCTGTTATTTGGTATGAAGTATCCTTAGGACCAGTAGAACTGAATGGTACAAAAATTGCCATCGGTTATGTAAGGGTGTTCTGTAATGGGCATCAAAAAAATGCTGAGTCAGCATATTTGCAAAAATTTAAAAAAACTCTTTTCTCCAGAACCAATCATCATTCTGGGGTCAGATTGAAGTTTGTTCAAATCGGATCCATAGGTTAATATTTGGGCTCACTATGGTAGCCCAAATTTGAACTTGGTGCAATTCGAAGAAATTTCTTTACAATTTCTCTTCTTCAGATACAACAGTCAGAATGCTTTCATATTCGGTGCACAACATCTTTAGGGAAGTCAGATTCAACTATGTTCAAATCAAGAGCTTGGGTTAATAGTTGGGCTCTCTATGGGAGCCAGAATTGGCCATTTTGCTGAAGAATTAAAAATTTTGTATTCAGTACCCTCTAGAGGTGTGTAACTAAGATTAATCCACATAGGTTGTATGAAGGGGCTTCATAGGGGAGCTCTACATTTTACTTTATGGTCAACTGAAGAAAAGGCATGATGCCCAGATTATTTTTGTCACTCCTGGGGGATTCAAGGATTGACAGTGTAGCCTATGGAGATGGCTTGCTTAATGTAGACTCATTCTTGGACTCTGTTTAAATTGTGTTCTGTTCAAGATGAGCGCTTCAGGTCCCGTGGGGCCTCTTGTTTATCATTCTTTTTTCAAAACACAGCTTATGACCACTCATTGGAACAAATTTCATGAGTTATTTTGGGAAAAATAAAAGGTCAAGAAATATTTGTTCGACATCAGGTTTAGTTCACCTGAGTTAAATTCAGAATGGGATATAGTCACCATATTTCATTCTTCATTTCGCATTCATTGTAAACATTATACTTATTACTTTATCCCCAAACTTACTGGGTCATTTTCAGTGAAATTCAATGTGATTATTTGTTGCCACATACCTATTCAGGTTTGTAGAGTGGATTTACTCCAGCTGGCTGATGGGTGAGATACAGTCAAAATCCCCACTTAGTCAACTCTCCAAAAAGATGACTTCTTTGAATTGTTCACTTCTGGAAGCCCACATTTTGGCTTTCATCCTGTGGTTAGTCAGCACTCAAAATTATCATCTAGTTCTGGTTTTTTTCTGGGTACATAAGAAAATGTGCTAAGCATATCAAAGAAGATAATTCCTACTGGAAAACTACTGTAACTCTTTACCCATCGTGAATAGCAGACTACACTTCCAAAAACGGTTCAGGAATAACTAACAAAAAAATTCATTTTTGCCCCAGAAACATACATGCAGCTTTTGACTCATCATTGAAATGAGATCAATGAGCTGGTTCCAGTGAGGATCATAAGCCATGTTTTCGAGGCAAAAATTGAAAAAATAATAAAATGAGATTGGCAATTTGTATGAATAGCACTAACTAGTTGTAGTCGTAATGTTAAATAAAGGGTTAAAATATAAACCAATTGGTAAACACAGCAAAGTTTGCAAACAATAGAGAAAAAAAATTTAAGCAGGCACTATTGGTTGCATCTAAAATGAACAATAATTTTGCAGCTAAATGTTTTTATCAACCATACCATTGACACAAACATGCTAACTTCTCCATATCATTTGAATCAGGTAAATAGAAGTAGAACCTGTCTTGAGAGACCACTCTTTTTGCCAGGCAGAAGTGGTCTCTGAAGACAGCTGGCCTCTCATGACAGCTCAATTACACAGTAAAACATCCAATTCGGACTTGGTTGCAGCAGTCTCTCAAGACAGGTGGTCTCTCATGACAGTGGTCTCGAGAGAGAGAGGTTTTACTGTACTTATATCCTACCTAGCTCCCTCCAAATTAAGCCAGAATCAGTAAAAGTTAGACTCCTATCTATCTGAGTCAAAAAAGAATGACATGAATTTAAAGCTGAAAAATTTAATGAAACATTAACCCTAAATTCCTCAGATTGATTTTACATTAATAACTATTGTATATACATTTACATAGCTACAGATAACTTAACAGTGTTTCTGAATTACTGTAGGCCAAAGCTACAGATGACTTGACAGTGTTTCAACATTATTGTTGGCTTCCAGTACAGGCAGCCAACAATGATGTAAAAACACTGTCAAGATAAAAGCTTAGTTTTAGTGATGAGGCAATTAATTGGTATACAATCGGCTATCAGCTGATGAGCACATGTCGATTGACAATCGGTAGTCGGATCAGCCCTCGCCAAGGGTTACGCATACAAAATTGTCGACATTTCCTCAATTTATCATCCAGATTTAGAATGTTTTGATTGAAATGATTCTTGAGTGATTTGTAGTTCCATTTCATCTCGGTCAGATTTTGCTGAGCAAAGTGAATATGGGTGACTAGCAATGTTAAATTCTTGGGGATAATCGTATATTAAAGGTGGAAACTCAGGCTAATGATCGCAGAAATATGATAGCCTTCGTTTGGACTTGTGTACTTGTAAACACTTGGAGTGTCAGGACGGAGGTCAAATGACAGGTCAGTGGAGTTTCACAAGTAACGTCTCAGACTTTTCAGGATTCAATTGATTCTGTTTCTCCTTGTAAATATTACCTGCTTCACCGAATAAACATTCTCTGTCAGCTCTCTGAGGGTGGGGGTGGAGGGGGGTGGCACAAAGATACTATCTAGCGATTTCACTCATCTTCTTAAATCTACTGCCATTGAAATTGCATGAACTTGCTTACGGCATTGTGTATATTGCCTTTGATGCATTACGGTGACAGCTTCCATAAAAGAAAAAACTTTAGTGTTCAGGTTTATGTTTGTTTCATTTCATTTTATTCTGCTGTGATTTCAGTTTTTCAAATATTACATATGCAAGATGGCAGTGTGCATTAGTAAAATAAATGTGCTCCTCATAAATAATTAAATCATGAATTAAATCACTCAACACTGATAACAATCACCACTAAAATCATGGTTGAGATTGGGGGTTTCCACAGTGCATTGCATGGAGATTACCATCAATTAAACATAAAACACGAACCATCTGACATCAGCATCGACAATCAGCCTTTCGTATCCACAAGAACACTTTTGGGTGACTGGTCATTTATCTTTTTGGCTCATCACTACTTGGCTTTCCAGTATGACAAGCTGGTAAGTTTGTTACTAACAGTTATGTGACTGTCATTATGTACTTCAAACTTGACAGGAAGATTATTAATCCCAATAGTATGGTGTGCCATTACTCAGCGAAACCTTTGTATATTTTTGTCTGTAGAGAGGTGAACGCTCATGGTGTCAGATACATGTAACTTGTACATAATCCACATGTTAATTGCCTATTTAGATCTGATCGAAATCTTGCCTTATCATTTATTGGACAGCTCTTTACTCTTTACCTAACAAATAGGCTGCATCCATATGCAAAATTTACAAATTGATTCCCCCACCAATAATTTTTATTGGAGTCGAAGATATCCATTCACTAATGCGAGTAATCATGTACTGACTAGATCTGATACTTGGATTTATGTCACACACAGATTCGGTCCAACAAATGGAGGTCTGTGGTGCCCATTTCAGGAATCTGATAGTAATAGTAGCATAGTAATCTTACAGAAAATCCACTGTGAGCTTTTCTTCTTCCCATGCTTCTCTCATTTGGGGCTTGCTTCAGAATCTCGGTTTTGAGATAAGGAAAGTCTATACAAAAAAAAGAGGACCACCCCAGCCTCGCCTCACTTCACAACTTACCTACTGTCTGAGGGGTAAGCAACCCAGTATCGTGTATCCACCTGTAGCCATACCAAGTTTGGATTGCATCCTGCATCACACTCTATCTACACTTATTATATCCCCACTTTCGAAGAAAATGGGGGTATACTGGATTACATGCGTGCATCCGTCCATCCGAGAATATTCATAACTTTCATAACTTAAGTAAATTATTATGGAACTTAGTATGTAATTAAATTGTAACATTTCCCAAGACTAGAATGATTTTCGGTGTTGTCAGATTATTTTTTTTTTTTTTTTTTTACTTCTTCACTTAGAAATTGTGTCCGTCCAAGCCAAATTTTGTCTGTTTAGCCTGTATCTCAGGTATCGAATGTTCTATTGCAATGACATTTTCTGTGAACACTCCTTATGGTATAAGCTTTAAAAAAAGGATTCAACGATATTTCTCACATTCTCTTTTTTAGAGTTATCCCCCTTTTTTGACTTAGAAATTGTAGGAAATAGACATTATTTGTCTGTTCAGCCTGTATCTTTGGTATGGGTTATCAGATTTCAGTGAAATATGGCATGCAGTTTAACCATGACAAAGCTTCTGCGTCATTGCATAAAACTTTCAAACACCAAACAATTTACCATACCTTTTGACTTAGAAATTGTTGGAGATTGTTGAAAACTTTTGAGGAAACTGAAGTAAATCATTATGGAATTAAATGAAACTTGGTATGCAATTAATATGTTGTTTGACTTACAAAATCCTGTTGAAAGATGCAATAATGTCGGAAAATGCAATCCTTTCTGAAAATGCAATCCTGTTGGAAAATGCACATTTTTTTCTATAATATTTGGTTATAGGTATGCCCACACTAGGTGGTACACCACGTGGGGGTATGTACCGGACGACAGTCCAGCTCTTGTCTTTTTCTCTCTATTAGTTTAAACAACTAGCCTCCAATTAACTTGTACATAGCTATTATTTTACTAGGGCGATGACTCACTCACAAAAGAACCAAGCTTTCTGTTGAATCCCTTACTTACAAGTTGTTCCCCTTGATATTTTGTGTCCTATTATTTTAGATTTTGCTTTGTTTCATGGTGTGTACATATAACATGTTTTTTGGCATTGAAATAAAATATTTTTTAAATTAATTGAGGTATCTGGAGACCCAACCTGACTAATTTGGAGTGTGGTACATTGTAATTGAATAATGTTGTGTCATGACTCCTACATGTATATTTTATTTATCCACAAAATTTTTTCCAGAAGTCTTGAGGTTTTGAACTATTATCCCACCTGACTAATATTCCAACTACATCATCAAGGCATGCCTTCAAGGTGATGATGTAGTTGGAATATTTTATATGTTGGGACTTGAGCCATCACAGTCAGGAAAAATCAACATTACATTTATTTAATTTGGGGGGGGGGGGGGGGGGGGGGGGGGGGGGGGGGGGCACAGTGGCTCAGTAGGTAGAGGTGAAGACTGCAAGCTAAGAGGTCCTTGGTTAGAATCCCACCTGTGGCAACTGATTTGTGTCCTTGGGCAAGACACTTCACCCCCCATTGCCCACGTGGGGCACTGTAGCATTGTCTAGTAAGGCGTACTGCATGTCGATGGTGCACTTGTCTTCAACCAATGCTAATCCTGCTTGTATAGAGTTGATATGTTGGGGAGCTGACAGTTGCTCACCGTTGCTTGGTGGTTCTCTCTGGGTACTCCAGCTTCCTCCTCCCGTAAAACTGTCATGGTCATGATTAGCCATTGTGCAGAAATATGTGATCTTAAACACCAATACATAAATGAATAAATTAATTTAATTTTTTAGTTTCAACCTCTCTACATGATTGTGTGTAACACTAGGCATTTCAATTTGACAAATGAATTGCAAATTTTGATATTGTCTTCTTTTAATCCACAGGCTTTCTTGCAGTAATATTTCTGATGAAACTTTCAACACAAAACCAGTTCAAAGATCATCAAGTCTGAAATCAGTGAGAGTCACACCGAAAGTCAAAAGAAATTCAGAAAGAAGAAAAACATGCATGCCAATACTTTCACCCTCAAGTATCATCCCCCGTGATGAAGTGATGAGGGGGAGTAAAAGTGATGGAGAAAATGACGTAGAAGACATGGACACCCAGTCGGAACAAGTCACAGATAATCAGATAGTACATACATGTGGGACAGAAAAGCTCCCTCTAGAAGCAGGCATTGTTCGTAAACACAAAGAAGGTAAGATTTGTATTGAAAGATTGATAACTTGCTTAGTTTTGATTTCTGAAACTTAGTTGGTCAGGTACTGAGATAATAAATTGAGGACATCAACACCTTGGATATGAAAATTATTTCACAAGTACGGATGGGTGGTTTTGGAATTTTGACTTCGGTTTCAGTATTTTTAGGTGGATATACCATGCTGTCAGTTTGATAATTCGATATCTGACTTGACTTGAGATTTGCTGAAAGTACCAAATGGGAATTCACATCAGGAAAATAAAGAATAAATTGTATTATGTTACCACAGCATCACAAATGCCACTTCCAATGAGCTTACGATTGGCATTCTGCCAACACAAATCATATTTTTATACTGTACCAATGACCCAGACATAGCTGGTGCTAACTCGTAAAATATAGGGCCAAACACAAATTTTGCCCCCCAATCCCCAAAATTTGCATCTAAAACTAAAGAAAACATGTCCTGAGAGGCCCTCCACACTTCGCCCCTACTGCGCATGCGCAGTGTCAAGGACGTTCCGAAATTGGCGCCATTTATCATTCTAAGTTTGGCCCTTCATCAGTTAACATCTGACTGATCTTTGTGCTTTTAAATCTCAGTTTAAATGATGCCAGACACATAAATATTAGTGAAATGGTGATTCTAAGGAGGATAGAAAAGGAGGAGAGGAAAAGAATGTGTGACAGAATATTATCAGGGCTGTAACTTAAAATTTTTTAATGAAATTATGTTAAGTTACCTATTTTCAAGGCAGCAGCCATTTTGTTGTCATTCTGATTATTTAGTTACACTGTTTTTACAAGTGTTTTTCCTCTCTCCCTGTCCTTTAAGTTCCCCCTTGCTATTCTCCCATGCTTTTGGCATAATTTCTGTAATTATTATTACTAAAATTTCTTGGGAGTTTAGCTGAATAACAGAATGAATTCTGTTCTTTCCCCATGTTTACGTCTTCACCTACGGGTGGTTAGGCGTTGTGTTCTGCATCTACCATCTGATGTTCTGCAGTTTCTTCCCTGGAAGTCTCTGTTTTGCATCAGATGGTGTATTTTTGGTAACTGATTTCGGGCCTGGGTGCCTGGAGTCTTATTTTAGTGTTTTTACACTCATTGTTTACATTTACAACAGCCCTCTGTGTGAGGGGGGGATTTCTAAATAATAATATCTTTATGTTATTTCAATCATAACTAGATACATTATTATTGTTCGTAAGTGTTGAATAAATTGTTTAAAGTATTTTTAAGATTTTTGTCCACACTTAGGCTTGGGATCCATTGGGGCTCAACGTTACTTTTCAGAAACTTGGGCTGTTCTGAAAAAATATTTTTTCAAAATATTTTGATTTCAATTATTTTTTCTATATTAATGGATCATATTATTATTATGTATTTTGATTGCCAGGGGTTAGTGCGAGTACCAGGACTTGTTTTCTTTTCACATTGAAAGGATATTGATCAATTGTTTTAAGAGGAAGTCTTCCTCTGACCGTATTATCATTCTATATGTGGTCAGTGTACTCGCATTAACTCCGGTTCTGTATCGTATGATTTCGATGACAATATGGGAAGCGTATGTCACGGTATGTTGTTGGGGATTTGGACACTCCGGTCCTTTCCCCGCAGGGTCACTCTACTTTATCAATTTCTATTTCAGACGATCAAGATTAGGGTGATGTATCTGTGATGTCTTCCAACAGTGTGCCTCCGTCGTCACAATTAATGAAGGGCTAGCGGAAAAGTGCTCATGTAATACGCCAATTGCCTAAGAGGACCCTAGTAGGTTCGACGGCCTTTGACGTCCGCTAGCTCGCCCGGTGTAGCGTCCATTCACCGAATGGTTCGGCAGCCGGGTTCGTCCGTTGCGGTCTAGAAGGAATTTTGGGGTGATGCGAGCACTATAAAATTAACTTAATGCACACCCAGTGACGGCGGATCGGAGGGAGAACGGAGGAAGCCTTTTAGTCCGGTTCATAGCTCGTTCCGGTCCATCCGGACGGCAAGCGAGAGAGGCCCCTCTCTCGTTCAACAACATCTGGCCCCAGATGTTGTGGTACAAATGTGTCGTTAGCGGAGCATACGTCCGGCGCTCGGGACGCTCCGTTGTATAGGCAGTCCGCTGAGACTGCTAAGGCTTCCTCTTCTCGTCAGCGCACACGACCGCACCTTGGCTGCGTGACCGCCGATATATTACCAGCTTCGCCGATCAAGGATTCTTCGGCGACCAGGTCACACCATCCGGCAGCCAGGGATTCGAGACCGATGGACTCCGGACGTTCGCATAGGAAAAGTATGCGGGAGCCATCTGATGCGGAGCTGCCCTCGGCGAAGCAGCGATAGACTGCGCCTCCGCAGGTCTCGACGCCGGACATTCTTGTGCACATAGCACAGCTTATCGCAGCATCCCAGCAGCCGACAGAAACGGTGTCGGATCGAGAATTATCCGACAGCGCTGGGTCGGTAGCCGGGGACTCGAGGCCTGCAGACTCCAGACGTTCGCATAGGAAGTATGCGGGAGTCAACGTACACGGAGCTTCCAGCGGCAATGCATCGTAAGTCCGCTACTGCACAGGCCTCGGGAACGGACGTGCTTTCCTTAATAGCACAGTTTATCGCAGCATCCCAGCATCAACTGAATCTGTCGCATATATTTTATCCGACGATGCTGGGTCGGGACGCTCCGCGGAAGCGGGTACGGACGTCCGAAAGTTTCATCCGGTCCGACGGGATACCGAAAGGGATTCGGTGGATTTCAAGCTTTCCCTTTCGGAACAACATATGCTGCGATGCCGGATAAGAAACTGATAGCGTCGGTGGACTTAGAAATTTTTGGTTCGGTTCAGGGACATCGTCCCTCAGTTCCGACATAGTCCAATAATGTCACACAAACTTTCGAATTATTGAACGACGCTATATATATTATTATTTTATGCTTGCTATCCAAGCATTTCTGGTTTCTTGTTCGAAGAGTTATGGAGATGTCTTTCAAAAGTGTGCCTCTGTCGTCATAGTTAATGAGGAGTTAGCGGCAATAAGTGCTCATGGAATATGTCTATCGCTTACGGAGTGACATTCGCTAGCTCACCCGGTGTAGCGTACATTCATCGAATGGTTCGGCTGCCGGGTTCGTCCGTTGCGGTCTAGGAAGGAGATTTGGGTGATGCGAGCACTTTAATTACTTTAGTACTCACCCAGTGACGGCAGATTGAGGACAGATCGGAGGAAGCCAACAACATAGGGGACCGCATGTTGTGGTTCAGATATTTTACATTCGGAGCATATGTCCGTTGCTCGGGACGCTCCGTTATATTGACAGTCCGAGAGACTGTCTTTAATGCTTCCTCATCCTCACAGCAGGGCACACGACCGCACATTGGCTACGTGACCTCGAGTATCCGATCAGTTTCGGCATTCAGTGATTCCACAGCGAATAGGTCGCGCCATCCGGTAGCCAAGGGACACGAGGCCTATACACTCCGTTCGCTCGCATATTGGAAGTATGCACGGGGTAACGATCTCGGAGCTTCCTGCGGCAATGCATCGTAAGACCGCTGCTCCTCAGGCCTCAGTGACGGACGTGCTATCCGAGTTAGCACAGTTGTTTCGCAGCATCCCAGCAATTGACGGTTTCTCGGTCGAATCAGGAATTATCCAACGGCGCTGGGTCGGTGCGGTCCGCGGTTGCATCAAGCTACGGACGACCGAACGCTTTATAGGGTCCGACAGGATGGCGAAAGGGATTCGAAAGATTTCGAGTTTTCCCTTTAGTAGTATCGGAAGATGCCTTTCATATCTTCTGGCATTTCTTCCAGTGATTATTTTTCGGACTTCATTGCTGCGATCTTGGATAAGAGACTTATAGCGTCATTGGACTCGGATTTTTCGATCGGTACAGGGACTTTGTCCCTGACTTACCGATGCAGTCCAATATTGTCATTACAACATGTGTTTTATTTTTCGACGCTATATATTTATATATATATACAAGACGGCTACTAAGCATGATAGTTTAGTTTCTTGTCCGCGTGGCTCATTTCTGCCATTTTATCTGTTTTTACATATAGTTTATTTTGGCAGAGCAGGGCATACCGAGAGTTCATATGCGTCTAGACGGTGTGATTAAAGACTGCATATATTCTTTTTCACCGTTTATGTCTTTTCCAATTTCAATGTTGGGAACGACATTATGTATATTAGACTTAACTTAGACGCTTTATTATACGTAATCCGCCTTACTGAGGCGTTATCATTACGTCTTCAAGAAAAGATTTACGGGATATTATTCTCAATGTAATTTCTTTTGAGGGCAGTAGTTTGTTCACGTATAACTCCGCCCTTCAGTGGCTGATTGGAGTTGGTTAGACGTGATGCAGCCCTAGCTACATCCACGCGTGGATAGTAGGTTAAGAACTCTCTCAGAGTCGCTTCGTTCTCGGAGGAGCTTCTCTTCGACGGCAACTTTCCGGCAATCCATGAATTGCTTGATTTATACATTCTCTTGTCTATCTAGTGTTACAAGAGATTCAGACTGGGGCAAACATTCGGTGGTTGACTCAGAGAGTGCCGCCGCAGTTGCCGGACCCGAGTGTGGCTGTTATGACGGTTGCCAGTCAAACAGATTGGGATATATACTGATCCCTACGGATTCGAAGTGCCAGGGTCTTTGGGTTCCGCAGTCTTTTAGCTATCAGTTAACTTCCGCGGAATAATGTTTTTTAGGCTTGCTTTATGTCATTGCATGAACATTATTCAGAAACGCATGCCCAAATTCCTGTCCTTTAATTCGACAGTAGTGGCGTATCTCCGGAACCAGGGAGGCACTCTTTCGTTTCCGTTATTCAATTTAATGGAAAGAATCCGTCTGTTGGTTATAGTACACCAAGTTCAGTTTTGGTCCGTCATATTCTGGGTCGTCTGATTGTTTTATCGCACTCCCGTTCTCTTACGGGTCGCTTGTTGCTGTCAGAATGGACTCTCAACAAACAAGTATTCAATCAGATTTGCTATCTATGGGAGCGCCCAATGATGTTTTATTTATGACACAGCTGGCTAATCAATTGCAGACGTATGTGTTGGCTTGTCCAGATCTCTGAGCTAATACTGTTAACGCTCTATTGATCTATAGGACAGAATGATAGGATACGCGTATCCTCCGGCGCTGTTGTTTTTAGCAGGTATTGCTAAGATAAACAACCACAATACATTTCTGTTGATAGCATCTCTATCTTCACAGAGATCATGAGTAATTTACTCTCTTGTCTACTGTGGATCTTAACGTGAAATCTTCCTCTATGTGAGGATCTTTTTTCACTGGGTAAATCGTGTCATCTTTATCACAACCAGCAAGGTCGCAACCTTCATGTATTCCGTTGTGTGGTCCGTATTGCATTGTAAGCACTGTACTGGACGAGCTTTGGACGCGATTTCTTACTATAGGAGATCCTCTTCTTCGCTATTCTATGCGACTAAAGTGGAGGCTCTTCCGTCGTGGTGTAGGGATCATTATGTTCATATGGTTGATCCCTCCATACTACTCATTGCTATTTTTTAGTATACTTGTTTCACAAGATCTACTGCAGCCTGTTGTTATTTAGGTTATAGGTTTATGTTACCTCATACCTATGCACTCTACGATAGTTTACAATTGAGTCTTTTGTCTCTTTATCTAAGTCAGTTAGTAACTTTTTGATAAATAGACTTAGAATCTTTAGATTAAATTCCTATACGGATTTTAACTTCAGGTTCTTATTTAGCTAAGTAATCATTTGAGCCTCTGGAAACAGTAGTTTTCAAATTCTGACCTTTTAGACAGTAATTCTGTTGGTTTCTCTTTTACTGTAGAGTCAGTGAGTTTCATGCACTATCGATGGATGATTTTCACTTTCATAGTTTCGGAATCAATACTTCCGTTACTATTTAGGTTGGATTGTTGCATAAGAGTTAGGCTCCTATTATCCGGAACCTATTATTTTAAGGTCCTTCCGTCTTCGTATGGGCATAGGCCTTTACTCTTTCCGGGTACAGTTTATGTATTTATAAACAGATATCTGTTTATTACAAGGGCGTAAGCTTCTTCTGTCTTTGATGTCTAGTAGAAGGACGTTACGCTCCATTTTATTGTTAATGGATTCTATTAACTAGCGTACTGCTTATCGTATATCATTGGCTTAGCAGTTGTGCTTAAGATTTCGGCTCATGAAGTAAGAGTTCTTCTACTTCTTGGGCTTACATTAATAGTGTTCTATTATAGATTTTTGAAGGCTGCTCATTGCGCTCAGCCATCCATTCATGAATTTTATCTCAGAAATATCGAGTCCATTTCTGGAGGCCTCTATTGTTAGGTCTATTATCTACTGCTCAGAATGTCATTCACTTAACAGTTGCTACTATAGCTAGGTAGGCTGTCTGTTTCGGCAGTGTCTCCGTTCGGCTGCCCTCTTCGCTCTGGGCTATTTGACCCAGGGCAAGAAAAAGGGGGGGGGGGGGGGGAGGGTGTTCCCTTGGGTCACCTGTTTTTACTATGAAAACAAGGGGATACCTCCTCCGGAGTTAGTAATTCTGAGCTGTTAATGGGATGGTTGTTTAGTGAGAAGTTTAAGTTTATAAATTCATTCAAGTCTTAGTTTTTAAAGTATAGCTTTTGAATATTGCATATGTCAACGGACATGATTATGCAATTCTCACACACTTTTAGGAGTATAAGAGTCTCTATTCTCTAGACTTACTTTATTATTGGCTTACTTTAAAAATTATTAGTATAAGGATTATTGGATATTAATAGAGTACATGGATGTATGAAGCTCAATTTTTGGAAGGTGTTGTATCTTTCTAATTTATCATAAATAAGAAAGATACATGTAAGGCCTATTACTTCTTTTCCCTACAGGGGATGACTCTATTTTATTTTATTGAGCGTATTCCATTTTGCTCTATGTCCTTGGCCCTCCAGCCTTTTTACTATTCAGCTATGTCTGGGTCATTGGTACAGTATAAAAATGTTAAAAAATTTATAGTAATTTATATATTTTTTATACTTACCAATGACCCAGACGGGGATGGCCCTCCCAGGAGTTGGGAACTCTTGCCTCCCCGCTGAGTACATAGCGCTTACCAGGCACTGGTTATTAGAATGATAAATGGCGCCAATTTCGGAACGTCCTTGACACTGCGCATGCGCAGTAGGGGCGAAGTGTGGAGGGCCTCTCAGGACATGTTTTCTTTAGTTTTAGATGCAAATTTTGGGGATTGGGGGGCAAAATTTGTGTTTGGCCCTATATTTTAAGAGTTAGCACCAGCTATGTCTGGGTCATTGGTAAGTATAAAAAATATATAAATTACTATAAATTTTTTAACATCTACAGTACTTTTGACTTGTTTGAAAGACACCTGAACCTTTAAAGGCTTTTGCGATCCCAAAGCATGTGCCCTTAACATGTCATCATTAGGAGATCCTGATGACAGCAGACAAATCACCTGGGCAGTAATTTCTAGTCAAGTCTTAGCGAAGACTTCACTAGAAATCACTGCAAAGCAACTGGACGTGTACATATCGTAGTCTAGTGGGAATTCAGTACAATTGCCCAGGCCCTTTTGGGCTAAACAAAACTGAAAAGAAACTAGGTCACTTCTTTCATGAAAATGAACTCTTCATTGCCATCAAGCCTCAATAAGGCCTTATAAATAGTGAATGTAGGAAAATTTAAAACTACTGAAGGTTTTGATATTCAGTGATTGATTTGGTTCGGTTTTTCAGCATCCCCATGATATCGACAGTTTCAGTATCCACTCAGAAAGTGTATTCTTTTTCTTTTATTTCATCCATTTGACATTGCTCTTACCATTGGTATTAACTGGTAGAGAGCTAAGTTATTTTTGGTCGTCAAAATTTGTTCAGATATTGATGCTTTGTTACAATTTATGGGAGAGTGCCTGCAGGCACTCTCCCATAAATTGTAACAAGGCACAGCCATTCAAACTAAATAATTTTGATTTGAAGATAATATGAAGCACATCCACTGATTATGAGTAGTGATGAACCGATAATCAGAATCGGCAGTCGGAACCAGCTGGTTATCGGACATCAGCCGATTATGACAGCCGGCAGTTAAAAACTGGCAGTTTCTGGTTATTCTATATTTAACACTGACTATTAAAAATCCCTTTGATATCTGGCCATTTCAATAAAGTTTCCCCATTAAAAACGTGTGAGGTGCATAGCAGAAAATTAAGGGATTTGCAGAGCAGAGATATTACGAATTTACCAACTGCAATCCGTACGAGATCGCCACCATTTCCCGAAGATTGTATAGTTCATATAAACATTAGAGAAACACATCAAGGGAGGTAACAAGTTGAAAAAAGAACATTGAATAATACATTCTAACAAACATGTAAACCATGTGTCATATGACTTCACAACACACATTAACATCAAAATTATTATTCATTTTTGACACAAAGTATGTGTGCTCAGTATATTCCTGGTTCATTCAGCCAAGTGTATTGTATCCTTACAGAAAACCGTATTAACACTATTTACCGGAATAAAACACAGTCTTCACAAGAACAATATCATGTGATTGTATTGTTAATAGCGATCTTTTCCCCACACCCCAACCAAAATGCAAATATTGTTTTGACTGATATTGCCCAGCACTAAATATGCATACTCTGAGAACTTATGTGGTATTAAGCTTTCATAATTGATGATTTATCAATGAAATTCTGGAGTATAACAGACTTCAACAGACTTTCTTCAGTGTCCTACTTCAGCCATTGGAATCGGCATAATCGGCAGAGAAATAACTGGTAATCGGTTGATAGCAAGTTTTGATAATCCGTTCATTACTAATTGTGAGGTCTTTAAGTTTTGATATCTGCGCTTCACTCTGAAGACCAAATATGGTCTTCCAGCACTCTATCAGATTAGAGATGAAAGCAATTAAATCATGTACATGACCTTGCCATTAGTACTGTTTGTGATCTTTTTATTTCCTGAAAGCACTTCATTTTTAGCTCAATTTGATGAAGTCGAGCTGAGCTATTGCTGCCACTTCTCGACTGTTGGCGTACGTACACATATGTACATATGTATGCACTTATGTACATATGTATGTACATACATACATACATACGTCTGTCCTCAATTTCCTTTGGCATACCGTAGAGGTGGCATTTATGAGCAGACCGCTTTGAAGCTTGGTTTGCTTGTTTGGAGGGACCTCCAGATAGTAGCCATTGATTTTCTTCCATTTTCGTCAAAAAAGTTGCCATTAGTGCATTTGTGCATCAGCATTTTACCCTACAAGGTACATTCATGAATAGATCGTTTTGAAATTGGTATGTTTTTTTGTTTGACATTCAGATGCAGTGACGTTCAACTTTGCCCTTTTGTGCATTGAGATTTTCCTTTGACGCACTGCACAGGTGACATTTATGATCTGATTTCTTGGAAACTAGGTGTGCTGGTTTGGAGCAACCTTTAATGGGAGCTATTGATTTTCTTTCATTTACGTCAAGAAACGTTGCTGTTAGCAATGATCTCTGTACTTTAATGTTTTTGCATCAACATTTTTCTTTGGCATGCTCTGCAGGGTGCATTTATGAATGGGTTATTTTGAAACATAGCCTTTAAACTTGATGCATTTGTGCATCAACATATTCATTTGGAACGCTCTAGAGGCACATTTATTATGAATAGATTGCTTTGAAACTTCGTATGTGTGTTTTGGGTGACTTCTAGATGAGAGCTATAGATTTTCTTACATTTTCGTCCAAAATTGTTGCCCTTAGCAACGACCTTCCACTTTGCAGTTTTGTCTGTTGACAATTTTCTGTGAAACACCGTGCAGTTCATGTTTATGATTTGATTGCTTTGAAACTTGGGGTGCTTGTTTGGAATGACCTCAGATGTAAGCTTTTGATTTTCTTTCATTGATCTCGAAAAATGTTGCTGGATGTTGCTGTTAGCAATGACCTTTGAACTCATTGCATTTGTACATGAACATTTTCCTTTGGCAAGCCCTGCAGGGTGAATTTATGAATAGATCAGTTTGAAACTTGGTATGCATGTTTGGGATAACCTCTAGATATGAGCTATCAATTTCTTCCATTTCCGTCGAAGAACATTGCCGTCAGTAATGACCTTTAAAATCAGTTCATTTGTGCATCAACATATTCCTTTGACATGCCATACAGGGCACATTTATGAATGGATTGCTTTGAAAAATGGTTCAAGTTCAGCAAAAAAATGTTGCCATAGGAACAGCCTTTCAGGGTAGCTGCGGGTCCTTGAAAACCTGGAATGTCCTTGAATTTGAAACGCTATTTTCAAGGCCTTGAAAGTCCTTGAAAACGAGGTATATCAGTAAAAGGTCCTTGAATGCCCTTGAATTTGATCGCCGATTTATCACAAGCATAATAGCTGTCCGAAAAGGAATGAATAAATTTGTTGACAAATCCAAACAAGTAGGTGTTATTAATATTAATTAACTCTTACCACTCGGTTGGCTCATGTTTATTAGTACAGATGGGAGCTTCCCTGGTCGAATTATGTTTAACAGCCAATGAAAACCTTTTGATTTCCACCGGAATCGTCATGAGTTTCCATATAAAGTAACGCACGTGTTCCAATACTTTGTTCGACAGGGGGACAAAACGTCCCAGTTCGACTTTGTTTGGAAAATGGCGTCATCAATTGAAAATAATTTATCAACTTTCTATGACATTATTGAGGATTCTGATTCAGATGAGGACGGTTTCCTGGATATTCTTTCATAAGAAATATCAAAGAAGACTCATCAGACGAATTTGAGTCGTGTGAAAGCAATTTGGAAGAAAATGTAAATGCCGGCGAATCAGCTGATCAATCAAGCATGTGTGTTCATGTTGACAAAACATTGAATTTGGGGGATTCGTTCCACCACCCATGGTTAAAAACATTTGACGAGCCCACTGGCATTCAGTTTTCTGTGGATGGCAACGAGTGTGAGGTTTTTTTTTTTCAGTAAATTTTTTGACAATGATTTTATTGAACTGTGCACTTCGCAAACAAATTTATATGCCAAACAATACTTTGAAAAAAACCCAAACATGAAACCATTCGCACTTGCCCGATCTTGGGTGGATACAGATGCGACTGAAATGAGGGCTTTCATAGCAGATGAAACAGTTGCCACAGTGATGAAAATGTGCGCACATGTTTGCTTGACAAACAATAAGTAGTAAATTTTACCTTGGTTCACAACTTGTGAACCGAGGTACAATTGACTACTTATTGTAAAGGGGGTATTGCCATTGGGACGTTTCGGCCTTAGGATGTTTCAGCCTCGAGACGGTCCTTGAATATCCTTGAATTTTCTTCAAAAAGGTCCTTGAAAGTCCTTGAATTTTGTTTTCAATATTCTGGGGAAACCCTAGCCTTTGAACTTGATACATTTGTGCATCAACATATTCATTTGGCACGCTCTATAGGCACATTTATGAATAGATTGCTTTGAAACTTGGTATGTGTGTTCAGGGTGACCTCTAGATGGGAGCTAGTGATTTTTAGCTCAACTTGACAAAGTCAAGCTGAGCTATTGCCATCACTTCTCGTCTGTCGGCGTACGTACGTACGTACATACGTACGTACGTACGTTAGTACATTAGTACGTACGTCCACAATTTCCTTTGGCACACCTCACAGGTCGCATTTATAATCAGATTATTTTGAAACTTGGTATGCTTGTTTGAGGTGACCTCTAGATGGGAGCTATCGATTTTCTTCAATTTCCGTCAAAAAATGTTGCCGCGGCCAACGTTCTTAGAACTTAGTTTAGTCAAACCACAATATTTCCCTTTGGCACACCCTACAGGGCACATTTATGATTTGATTGCTTTGAAACCTGGTATGCTTATTTAGGGTGACCTCTAGATGGGAGCTATCGATTTTCTTCAATTTCCGGCAAAAAATGTTGCCACGGCCAACATTCGTAAAACTTGGTTTAGTCAGACCTCAATATTTCCCTTTGGCACACCCTACAGGGCACATTTATTATCAGATTGCTTTGAAACCTGGTATGCTTGTTTGGGGAGACCTCTAGATGGGAGCTATCGATTTTCTTCAATTTCTGTCAAAAAATGTTGCCGCGGCCAACGTTCTTAGAACTTAGTTTAGTCAGAAGACTCAATATTTCCCTTTGGCACGCCCTACAGGTACATTTATGATCGGATTGCTTTGAAACCTGGCATGCTTGTTTGGGGTGACCTCTAGATGGGAGCTATCGATTTTCTTCAATTTCCGTCAAAAAATGTTGCCGCGGCCAACGTTCTTAGAACTTAGTTTAGTCAAACCACAATATTTCCCTTTGGCACACCCTACAGGGCACATTTATGATTTGATTGCTTTGAAACCTGGTATGCTTATTTAGGGTGACCTCTAGATGAGAGCTATTGATTTTCTTCAATTTCTGGCAAAAAATGTTGCCACGGCCAACGTTCGTAGAACTTAGTTTAGTCAGACCTCAATATTTCCCTTTGGCACACCCTACAGGGCCCATTTATGATCAGATTGCTTTGAATCCTGGTATGCTTGTTTGGGGAGACCTCTAGATGGGAGCTAACGATTTTCTACAATTTCTGTCAAAAAATGTTGCCGCGGCCAACGTTCTTAGAACTTAGTTTAGTCTGAAGACTCAATATTTCCCTTTGGCACACCCTACAGGGTACATTTATGATCGGATTGCTTTGAAACCTGGTGTGCTTATTTACGGTGACCTCTAGATGGGAGCTGTCGATTTTCTTCCATTTCCGTCAAAAAATGTTGCCACGGCCAACGTTCTTAGAATTTAGTCTAGTCAGACCACAATATTTCCCTTTTGTACACCCTACAGGGCACATTTATGATCGGATTGCTTTGAAACCTGGCATGCTTGTTTGGCGAGGCCTCTAGATGGGAGCTATCGATTTTCTTCGGTTTCTGTCAAAAAATGTTGCCACTGGCAAAAAAAATAACATTGGTACCAATGATCTTCCATTTTGCCATTTCATTTATAACTTACCAAGTTCAAGTTTGTCAAGTTGAGCTACAGTGTCATTGACACTTTCATCTTTCATTTCCATCAAAAAGCGTTGTTAGTGCCAGTATTTGAACTTAGTGGATTTGTGCAGCAACTTATCCCTTTTACACTCCCTATAGGGCATATTTATGAATTTCCATAAAAACAGAAAAAAAAACCTTTGCCACTAGTAATGACCTTCGAACTTAGTACATTTGTGCATTAACATCTTCCTTTGGCACGCCTCAGAGGGTGCATTCATTATTGGGTTGTTTTGAAACTTGGTATGCTTATTCAGGTTGACCAAGATAGGAGTTACTGATTTTCTTTTCCTTTTCACCCAAAATTGTTGCTGTTGAATTTAGTGCATTTGTGCATCGACATTTTTCTTTGACATGGCCTAATAGGGCACATTATCATAGGAGTATTTTTGAACTTGATGTGCTCATTAGGCCAGCCAGCCCTCTGGATAAGAGCTGTCAATTAACATTCATTTCAGTGAAAAAAGTTTCTGTTTACAATGACCTTTAAACCTACTGCATTTGTGTATCAACATTCCTTCAGCCAGCCCTATAGTTTACATTTAATAATGCATGGATTGCTCTGACGTTGTGCACACACAATGCTGTTATATTGAAGTTTCACCAAATAATATTGGAACCAATGATCTTCAATTTTTCCATTTCACTTGTAACTTACCAAGTTCAAGTTTGTCAAGTGGAGCTACGGTGTCAGTGACACTTTCATTTATTATTCACATAATTATGTTGATACTGGAGTGATATCACATATGATATAAATCTCAAACAAACTAGCAAAGTCGGGGAATATTTTGGGAATGGAAACTGGGCCCACTCTTGTTTGGAAATTTACAGTTGTTGGTAAAAAATTCTGAATATTTATGTTACTTTTACAGTTTCTATTAATTACTTCCCCAGACGTTTTGCTGGTGGGACTGCTTAACCCTTTATCCAAAGCACATGATATCAAAATTTGTTATTTTAATTATCTTTTTAAAATTTTTCACAATATCTCAACAAAAAGATACCATGTGTCTCCTTTTTGAAACAAGCTTGAGAATAACCCTTTTGGCCTTTTTTTGCTATCTCAGAACAGGTGCACCTACATAAAGTGATGTGGGAAGTCTTTTAGGCAATAATAAAATTATCCCATGATTTCTGATCAACTCTTGTCTCGCAATATAGGCAGAGAAGTCACACTTCCAGGCCACTAGAACTAGTTAGTGACCCTGTTGTAGTAGAATTTCTGGAAAATAGCCCCATAAGGATTGATATTTATTGCAACTTGGGAAATTGGAAAGTAGTAGATTATAATTGGGAAAGAAATGGGCTAAATCACATTGGGAATGTGTCACATAAACAGATGATGTAGACCACAAGAAACATCCCTGACAGTTTGTATCACTGCCAGTATCAAACTTGCCGTATTTTGCCATCGTTTTTAGGTTAATTTGACAAAGTATGCCATCACGCATGTGGAAGTCTGTTAGTCTGTGAGTCTGTTCACATTTTCTTTAGCACAGGCTACACACCACACTTCTTGTCCAATCATCACTAAATTTCATGTTCAAGTTTGAGGTTATGTCCAGATTAGAATGCCCCATTTTGGTTGCGAATGGTCAACCGAGACGGCTGGCGGTCCCAAAAACACTTAGCGCAGTCTACAGGTCACATTTTTGAAGGGATTCTAATTGTAACTTGGTAGGATGACTCTGTATATTGTCTAGATGAGAACATCTTATTTGGGTTTGGTTCGGTCAACCATGATGGCTGCAGGGGCACATTACCTAGATTCCTTTAGCACAGTCTACAGGTGGCATTTATGAAGGAATTTTATTGTAAATTGGTAGGATGACTTGGTATAATGTCTAGATGAGAAAGTCCTATTTTGGTCGTGGTCGATCAGCTGTAACAGCCTCACGGGCATGTGACCTAGATGAGTTTAGCACTGTCTACATGTCATTTTTATGAAGAGCTTTCATAGTAACTTTGTAGCATGACTCTGTATGATATCTAGATGAGACTGTCCTATTTTGGTCATGATCGGTCTACCATGACCTCCAGTCAGGTACGTGACCTAGATTCTTTTAGCAAAGTCTACGGGTCATATTTATGAAGGGATTTCATTGTGACTTGGTAGGATGGCTCATTTTGGAATGATTTACTGTAACTTGGTAATTTTGGTTGATATTACGTGTACATTGCATACAAAACCACACTTGTTAATATCCTGTCGTTTGTGTAGAAACGACCGGGTATGAAAAGCTGTTCTAGTGCGGTCACGTGAGAAGGATTACATAACCAATTAATGTTTCGCAAGAAAAATCTTTCAGAGACTGTCCCTGATTAGCAATTATATTGTTCAGTCAGAAAATGTCTAAAACCTACATTTAATAAAATATTCAGATACA
Organism: Pictodentalium vernedei; assembly: GCA_031216915.1. NCBI lineage: Eukaryota > Metazoa > Mollusca > Scaphopoda > Dentaliida > Dentaliidae > Pictodentalium > Pictodentalium vernedei. Next base: position 241,165,144 of record CM062294.1, read on the forward strand.
AATGCCATATCTTTCATTTCCAGAACTCTGTACTGTGGTTTAATATAGGAATTGAAAAAATCTGTTCGTTAATTTGTGAGATTTTCGATTTGTTTTCATATTAAAATAAAATTTTCACTGATATATGATTTGGATTCCCCCCCCCCCCCTCCTCCCCCCCCCCCCCCCCCCATATAATTGAAGGTCGAATTGTCCCCGTCATTCATTCTCGTAACAGTTCGTCTGTATCTTTTAAATGAAATTATGGAACAGAACGAGTATTTCAGTGAATAAAATGTGTTCTGGGTGTACGGTCTTTTTTTGACGTAAGTCAAATTTGAGCTTATGCCATGGCCAGTCGTCTGTCCATCTGTCCATCAACAATTCAATACGGCTTGGGCTGGAGGCTGTATTTATGAACCGATCTTTACGAAACTTCTTGGGTACCTTTGTTATCACCGTTGGACGAGAACGAGTGTTTTTGGGTCTGGTCCAAAATTCAAGTTGGCCGCTGGCAGCTATTTTGTACAAAATTAGGTGCAATCAGATTTTTGCGCAGAACTTCCATATGAAAGCTCTGATTTGAAAATTTTTTTGTATGAATGTTTAGTATCATGGGATACATCACATATAATATGGGGTTTTTTCTCGTGCGTAAATTATGCAAATTAGACTAACTTTGATGTATTTAGTGTTACTTTCAGCACTGTAAGTGCAAATGCCAATACGGCTCGGGCTAGAGGCCGTATTTATGAACTGATCTTTACGAAACTTGTTGGGAACTTTTGGTATCACCGTGGGACGAAAACGAATGTTCTTGGGTCCAGTCTGAAATTAAAGATGGCCGATAGCAGCCATTTTGAACAAAATTAGGTGCTATCAGATTTTTCGCAGAACTTCCATATGAAAGCGCTGATTTGAATAATTTTTTGTGTGAATGTTTAGTACCATGGGATACATCACATATAATACAGGTTTTTTGCTCGTGCAGAAATTATGCAAATTAGATAAACTTTGATTTTTTCAGTGCTACTTGCACACAGTAAGTACACTTGTCAATACGGCTTGGGCTAGGGGCTGTATTTATGAACCGATCTTCATGAAACATCTTAGGTACCTTTGTTATCACCTTGGGACGAGAACGAGTGTTTCTGGGTGTGGTCCAAAATTTAAGATAGCTGCCAGTTGCCATTTTGTACCGAAATTAGGTCTAATCAGTTTTTTGTACACAACTTATATGGCTCAGGCTAGAGGCTGTATTTATGAACCGATCTTTAAGAAACTTCATGGGTACCTTTGTTATCACCGTGGGATGAGAACGAGTGCTTTTGGGTGTGGTCCGAAATTCAAGATGTCCACCAGCAGTCATTTTGTACCAAAATTAGTGCGATCAGGTTTTTGTACAGAACTTCTGTATGAAAGTTCTGATTTGAATAAATTTTTTATGAATGTTTAGTAACATGGAATATATCACATAATATGGGTTTTTTCTCGTGCAGAAATTATGCAAATTAGATGAATTTTGATTTATTCAGTGCTACTTATACACAGTAAATGCACATGTCAATATGGCTCGGGCTAGAGGCTGTATTTATGAACCGATCTTCATGAAACTTCTTGGGTACCTTTGTTATCACCTTAGGACGAGAACGAGTGTTTATGTGTGCGGTCCAAAATTCAAGATGACTGCCAGTGGCCATTTTGTACCGAAATTAGGTCCTATCAGTTTTTTGTCAACTTATATACGGCTCGTATTTATGAACTGATCTTCATGAAACTTGTTGGGTACCTTTGTTATCACCTTGGGACAGGAATAAGTGTTTTTGGGTGCCTTTGTTATCACTGTGTTATGAGAACAAATATTTTGGAGTTCAGTCAGACCCACTCTGGGACTCAAAGATTTCTTTTATAGTTTAGCATCTGACTGTTGCCCACCTTTATAATACTTTACCTATACATTTGTTACAGGCTACGGTCAGTATTTTTGTACAGACCGTTACAATACTTTATATGTACCTTTGTTATCAGGTCATTACCTAGATGTTTGTCATTGCTATGTCACATACTATACATGTACTTGGCTTAACAAGTTGAGCTACAGTGTCATTGACACTTTCATTTTTATTGTAGCATGACTTTTTTACCGAAATAGTTTGATGAACTAAAATGAGAATGTATTATTCATTAAAAAAATTAATCGTCCAATATGCGGGAAAAAGCATGAAAACCACTTGCAAGCTTTCTGTTAACTATTTACCCGACATAACTGCCATATTATGTTTTAAATTTTTGTACAAAACACATAGCTTATGACCTCTCATTGGTACGATCTCAGTGACTTCAGAATATTTCATGCAATGTTGATCCAATTGACGGAAGAGCACTGTTGCACGTGATCGGCGAAATTCTCATTTTTGGGGGCAAATTTATCACACAAAATAACGGGATTTACCGAATCGATTTTCACCTTTAAAGATTTTATTTGATATACAAAATTCCCAAACAAAATATATCAGGTACAAAAAAAAGATTTAGTGAACAGAAATTAATATGTTAATTGGCGAATCTTCCAATACAGTCCAATCAACACTGATTAGTGAGTGGACGTCTGACATCATGTAATTACACATAACACACTCAGTCGATTTTTGGATAAATTTTTTGTATGGAATGTACACGTAATGACATACGATAATATTGAGAGCCACATCAACCCAGGCTCAATTCTTTAGTACAGTCTACACCTTAAATTATTCTTGAAAACATAGGTGTAGGGTACAGAACTCAATATATTCTCAATTATCACAATTCTTGTCTTATTTCATAATCCTTTCATAAACATTGAACCTTATCCTTTTCATCAAAAACACTGCACAGTCAAGTTAAGCTGCAGTGTCATTGACATTTTCATTTCATTTATAAACAGTGCCAAAAGTTGCCTCATTGCTTACGGTGTGACCATTTATGGGTTCTTGTCAAACAAGATACAATGGATTAAATACTCACTTTATCACCTGATCTTTTAGGATTGACCAAATTCTTGTTAATGGTACATTCCTGTTCACTTGATTTCATTTTTTGTCACTGACAAAGTTGGTGTTTAATTAATAGGGTTCTTCCATAAGTTGTTATCTCTAATTATGTTGTATTTTGTCTCAAAACATTGTTAGAAATCTATAAACTTGAAACCAAAGATCCTCGAAAAGTTCTTGATTTCAGTACCTTCTACAGGCCTTAAAATTCATCCTGATTTGTGGGAGTCAGTTTTGATTCTCATAAATTGCTGCTGCGAGAATCAATTTCAATTCTTAATTTAAAATTTGAGAGTACAGTTGTACCCTTATCACTGCAGGTGCAGCCAGTACATATTCCATAGTGAAAAACAAACTTCATATACTTCTTAGAGGCTAGAGTTGCACAGTTCCAATATTTTTATACTGTACCAATGACCCAGACATAGCTGGTGCTAACTCTTAAAAATCTAGGGCCAAACACAAATTTTGCCCCCCAATCCCCAAAATTTGCATCTAAAACCAAAAGAAATCATGTCCTAAAGGACCTCCATACTTTGCCCTTACTGCGCATGTGCAGTGACAAGGATGTTTCGAAATTGGCGCCAATTATCATTCTCTGTTTGGCCCTTCATCAGTCAACATCTCACTGATCTTTGTGCTTGTAAATCTCAGTTTAAAGGATGCCAGACACGTAATTATTGGAGAAATGGTGATTCTAAGGAGGATATAGAAGGAGGAGAGGGAAAAGGAGTGACAAAAAATAATCAGGGCTGTACTTAAAATTTTTTATGAAATTATGTTAAGTTGCCTATTTTTGAGGCATGGGCCTGTTGTTGTCATTCTTGCTATAAATTTGCACTGCTTATTCAGTGTTTCTTCTCCCCTGGTCTTCTAAGTCCCCCCTTGCTATTCTCCCATGCTTTTGGCATATTTTTGAGAAAGATCATTTCTAAATTCTCTTGGGAGAGTTAGCTTGGTTACAGAATGAATTCTGTTATTTTCCCCATAGTTACGTTTTCACCCATGGGTGTATAAACGTTGTGTTCTGCATCTACCATCTGATGTTCTGCAGATTCTCCCCTGGGAGTCTCTGTCTTGCATCAGATAGAGTGTAATTTTGATGACTGATTTCGGGCCAGTATTGTCAGTGCCTGGAGTCATGTTTTCTGGTGTTTTTACACTGTTTGTTTACATTGGCAACAGTCTCTTTTGAGGGGGGCTGTTTGCCTTTGGAGTAGTTTATCTCACTATAAGATACATTATTATTATCCGTAAGTGTTGCATTAATTATTTAATATAATTTTAAAATTTTTGACCACACTTAGCCTTGGGATCCATTGGGGCTCAACGGTACTTTTCAGAAACTTGGGCTTCGCTGAAAAAATATTTTTCAAAAATTATTTTGATTTTCAATTGTTTTTTCAATATTAATGGATCATGTTATTATGTATCTTTGTGTTTAGGGGTTTGTGCGAGTACTAGGACTTGTTGACTTTTCACAATGAAAGGATATTGTTCAAATTGTAATAGGAAGAAATCTTCCTCTGACTTTCATGATCATTGTATTAATTGTAGTCAGTGTACTCGCACTAATCCCTGTTCTATATGTCAATATTGGGATGACAAACATTGGAAACGTGTGTCACGATATGTTGTTAGTGGAGAAAGGGCTATGCCGGCTCTTTCTCCGCAGGGTCACTCTACTCTATCAGTTTCTATTTCAGAGGAACAAGAACAGGGTGATGTTTCCATGTTATCTTCCGCAAGTGTGCTTCCGTCGTCACAAATGAATACAGAGCTAGCGGCAAAAGTGCTCATGGAGATAAGACAAATGTCGTCCGCTAGCTCGCCCGGTGTAGCATCCATTCACCGAATGGTTCGGCAGCCGGGTTCGTCCGATGCGGTCCAGGAGGAAATGTTGGGTGATGCGAGCACTATAAACATTCAACGTGCACACCCAGTGACGGCGGATAGTAGGAGAGATCGGAGGAAGCCTTCGAGTCCGGTTCCTAGCTCGTCCAGGTCCAGCCGGGCCGCGAGCGAGAGAGGCCCCTCGTACAACAACATCTGGGACCAGATGTTGTGGTACAAAATGTGTCGCAAGCGGAGCACACGTCCGTCGCTCGGGACGCTCCGTTGTATAGGCAGTCCGCTGAGACTGCTCAGTCTTCTTCCTTTCACCAGCGCACACGACCGCACCTTGGCTACGTGACCGCCGATATTTTTCCAGCTTCGCCGATCAGGGATTCTTCGGCGACCAGGTCACGCCATCCGGTAGCCAGGGACACGAGGCCGGTGGACTCCGGACGTTCGCATAGGAAGAGTATGCGGAAGTCACCAGATGCAGAGCTGCCCTCGACGAAGCAGCGAAAGACTGCACCTCCGCAGGTCTCGATGTCGGACGTGCTTGTTCAAATAGCACAACTTATCGCAGCATCCCAGCAACCGACAGAAACGGTGTCGGATCGGGAATTATCCGACGGCGCTGGGTCGGTACGCTCCGCCGAAGCATCGGGTGCGGACGACCGGGAGCATCATGAGGTCCGACCGGATGGTGAAAGGGATACGGATGACTTGGAGCTATCCCTTTCGGAACAACATAAAGCTGCCGTGGACTTCATCCGGCACTTTCTTCCTCAAGTTGTTCCGTCGGGCCAGACTGCTGCGGTTCCGGACAAGAGAATTATAGCGTCATTGGACTCTGATTTCTTTGAGCGGTTCAGGGACATCGCTCCCGAGTTTCCGTCTCAGTCCAATAATGTCGCAAGAACATTTGAATTATTGAACAACGCTATATTCAAACTTGCTTCCAAAACAGGAAAAGCGGGTTTCTTGTCCGCCAATACTCTCAACCTGCCTTTCATTAATGCAAGGAATAAATTCGATACGGCAGGACAGGGTATCCCGAGAGTTCCTCTGCGTATGGACGACGAGGCGGAAGACTTAGAATTATCATTACCGTCGTCTGCGTCTATTCCAACCGCGGTGTTGGAGACGACTATTTTGTCTAACAGAGCCAGTTTAGATGCTTTATCTTACGCAGACCACCTTACTAAGGCGTTATCACTGCGTCTTCAAGGGAAAGAATTCCAGGATATACAATCCTCTTTAAGACTTCTTTCAAGGGCAGTAGCTTATTCCACGTGTAACTCCGCCCTTTCAGTGGCAAACCTGGAGTTGGTTAGACGTGACGCAGCCCTAGCTACATCCACACTCGTGGATAGTAAGGTGAAGAACTCTCTCAGAGTCGCTTCGGTCTTCGGAGAACTTCTCTTCGACGGCAAGCTTTCTGCAATTTACGATAAAATTACTAAGAAAGCTTCGGATTCTCTGCTGTTCAAATCTGCTTCTAAGAAGTCGGACACGGCAGATAAGAGTAAGACAGGCACTTATTGGTCTAATGCGCCCAAGAGAGGTTCCGGTGCGTCCTCTTGGTCTTATTCAAGAGACCGTCAAGGCAGCGACTCACGTGCGGGACGTCCTTCGGGCCGGGACAACCGGTCGGACGCCCCGAGGTCGACGGGACTAGGTGCGTGTCGCGGAGGACGTGGTTTCTCCTACCGCAGGCCTCGCAGGTCCAGGAGGTGATGGCTTCAACCTCTATCGCGTGCCAGTTGGCGGAAGGTTGTCGAGTTTTTCACAAGAGTGGGCGTCGATTACGGACGACCCTTGGGTGAGAGGGGTGATTTCGGAAGGTCTAAAGATATCCTTCAAACGAAAGCCTCCATTAACTCGAAGTCCAAAATGGACTCAACTTCCGTCAAATCTGCAGAAAAGAGACGCTCTGTTATCAGAGGTGCAGTCTCTTTTAATGAAGAACGCGGTAGAGGTCGTAGAAAACCAGGAGACACCGGGATTCTACAGCCATCTGTTTCTGGTTCCGAAACCAGACGGCTCGTTCCGTCCAGTCATAGATTTGAGCTGGATAAACAAGTTGATCGTCGCTCCGAAGTTTTATATGGAGACGATTCGATCGGTCAGAGCGAGTATTCAGGTGAACGATTATGCAACAAGCATAGATCTCAAAGATGCGTACTTTCACGTCATGGTACATCCGACATTCAGAAAGTATCTACGCTTCGCAGTCCTAGGGGTGGTGTATCAATTCCGGGCGATGTGCTTCGGATTGAATCTAGCACCCTGGGCTTTCACTCGGGTAATGAACTCGGTAATGATGTATTTCCAAGCTCATTCGTCTGCGGTAACGTCGGCCTACCTGGACGACATTCTTCAGAGGTACGGCAACGAGTTAACGCTTCAGAACGATGTGCGGAATCTGCTTCTATTGCTCCGACGTCTCGGTTTTATAATAAACGAGGAGAAGTCGGATCTGGTGCCGTCCAAGTCATTCACACATCTGGGAATGAGCTTCGAGACGCACAACAATCTCGTTCGTCTGCCGTTAACCAGAGCGAAATTAGTCAGTTGTTACGCTCGCTATTGTCTGCACGCAGTCAAAGTCACAGCGAGGGAGTTCATGAGACTGATAGGTCTGTGCGGAGCCGCTGGGGATCTCATTCCGATGGGGCGGTTACGCACGCGTCCTCTCCAAATTTTCTTGACTCAGAATTGGAGTGTGAAAATTCATTCGCTCAACATAGACGTTCTCTTGTCAGATCAAGTGAAACGAGAGATTCAGACTTGGGCAAACATTCAGTGGTTAACTCAGGGAGTTCCGCTGCAGTTGCCGGATCCGAGTTTTACCATTATGACGGATGCCAGTCAAACAGGTTGGGGTGCATCATTGATCCCAACGGATTCGAGATGCCAGGGTCTTTGGGATTCCTGGGCAAGCACATAAACATCTAGGAAATGATGTCAATTTGGCTTGCGTTACGTCATTGGATGGACATTATTCACAATGCTCATGTCCAAATCCTATCCGACAATACGACAGTAGTGGCGTATATACGGAATCAGGGAGGCACTCATTCAATTCCGTTGTTCAATCTAACGGAAAGAATCCTTCTGTTTGCTCTAGAACATCAAGTTCTTCTTTCGGTCCGTCATATACCGGGTCGTCTGAACGTACTAGCAGACTCCCTTTCACGAAAGGGTCGCTTGTTGCCGTCGGAGTGGACTCTCAACAAACAAGTATTCAATCAGATTTGCTACCAATGGGAACGGCCAATGATAGACTTATTTGCGACACATCTCAACAATCAGTTGCAGACGTATGTGTCTCCTTGTCCGGATCCAAGAGCATTTGCAGTAGACGCTCTGTCGATCCCTTGGGACGGAATGATAGGATATGCGTATCCTCCAGCGCCGTTAATTCAGCAAGTATTGCTAAAGATAAAACATCTCAATGCAAGATTCTGTTGGTAGCATCTCTGTCTCCACAGAGACCGTGGATAAATCTACTCAGGTGTCTGTTGTGGGACCTACCGCGAAAGCTTCCTCCACGGGAGGATCTTCTTTCGCAGGGGAAATCGCGTCAACTCCATCACAACCCGCAAGGTCTCAACTTTCACGTTTTTCCGTTGTGCGGTCCTTCTTGCTTGGCAAGCACTTTACAGGACGAGCAGTGGACGCGATTTCTAACTGTAGGAGGACCTCCTCTTCGCTAAACTATGCGGCTAAGTGGAAGGTTTTTCGTCGTTGGTGTAGGGATCATTCTGTTGATATATTTGATCCCTCCATACCAGACATTGCAAACTTTCTAGTATACTTGTTTGACGAAATCAAACTGCAGCCTGTTACTATTAAGGGTTATAGGTCTATGTTATCTGATACCTATGCACATCATGATAGTTTACAAATTGGATCTAATGTCTCTTTATCTAAGTTAGTTAGAAACTTCTCGATAAATAGACCCAGAACTCTTAGGTTAATTCCTAAGTGGAATTTAGCTTGGGTTCTTCTTAAACTGAAGGAAAAGCCATTTGAACCTCTTGGGACAGTAGATTTCAAATTCTTGTCTTATAAGACAGCTTTTCTCTTAGCTTTCTCTTCTGCTAGAAGAGTCAGTGAGCTTCATGCACTGTCGGTGGATGATTCTCACTATCGTAGTGTCGGGAACACTATCACCTTCACTACTAATGTGGGATTTTTAGCTAAGAATCAGGCTCCTAATAAATATCCGAAACCTATTGTTATTAAGGCTCTTCCATCTTCAGATGGGCGTAGGCCTTTACTCTGTCCTGTTAGAGCGTTACATATCTATAAACAGAGATCTCAGTTTATCAGAAAGGGATGAAAACGTTTCTTTCTGTCTCTGATGCCTAATAGAAATGACATTTCGGTCCATTCTATTGCTAGATGGATTCAATTAACTATCCGTACTGCTTATGAAAATTTATCTTCTTCTCAGCAGTCTGTGCTTAAGATTTCGGCTCATGAAGTAAGAGCTCTTTCTACTTCTTGGGCTTACGCTAATAGTATTGCTATTACAGATTTAATGAAGGCTGCTTATTGGTCTCAGCCATCCACATTCACGAATTTTTATCGCAGATTTATTGAGTCCATTTCTGGAGACCTGCATTGTTTTGGTCCGTTATCTGTTGCTCAGAATGTTGTCCACTAAATAGTTGCAACTATAGTTATGCAGGCTTTCTGTTCCGGCAGTGACTCCGTCCGGCTGCCCTCTTCACTCTGGGCTATTTGACCCAGGGCAAGGGGAAGGGGGGGGGGGGGGGGAAGGGTGTTCCCTTAGGTCACCTGCTTTATAGTGAAAAGCAAGGGAATGCCTCCTCCGAAGTCAGTATTTCTGAGTCGTTTCCGGGATGGTTTTAAAGTGTAATATTAATGTTAAAAATTCATTCATGTTTTTTTTTTAAAGTGTAGCTCGGTGTGAAGCATTTGTATATGTCAAGTGTCAAACGGGCGTTAATATACAATCCTCGGACACTTTTAAAGAATATAAAGAGTCTCAATTCTCTGGACTAGCTTTATTTATTGGCTTACTTTAAAAATAATTAGTATAAAGGGTTATACTGGATGTTAATAGAGAACATGAATGTTATTGTGCTCAATTATAAAGGGTATTGTATCTTTCTAATTTAACATAAAATAAGAAAGATACATGTAAAGCCTAATACTCCTTTTCTCCTTGAGGGGTTGACTCTATATTATATAGTTGAGCTTATTGGATTTTCCTCTATGTCCTAGGCCCTCCAGGCTTTTTACTATTCAGCTATGTCTGGGTCATTGGTACAGTATAAAAATGTTAAAAAATTTATAGTAATTTATATATTTTTTATACTTAGCAATGACCCAGACGGGGATGGCCCTCCCAGGAGTTGGGAACTCTTACCTCCCCGCTGAGTACATAGCGCTGACCAGGCACTGCTTGTAAGAATGATAATTGGCGCCAATTTCGGAACGTCCTTGACACTGCGCATGCGCAGTAAGGGCAAAGTATGGAGGTCCTTTAGGACATGATTTCTTTTGGTTTAAGATGCAAATTTTGGGGAGTGGGGGGCAAAATTTGTGTTTGGCCCTAGATTTTTAAGAGTTAGCACCAGCTATGTCTGGGTCATTGGTAAGTATAAAAAATATATAAATTACTATAAATTTTTTAACTTTTGTGAGTTTCTTGTCTTAACATGTCCATGTAGAACACACATGTAGAACATATGTTCCAACATACAGTCTTTTGGTGGTCTTGCAGTTGGAAGTTACAGTACCCTGGCAATGGTTTCTATTGAAGTCTTGGCTGCCTGTATAGGCAGCCAAGACTTCACTAGACACCACTGCTGAGTCAAAGTATTACCTTATTATGAGGGAGCAAAAAAAATAAGTATATTATGTTCTCACTTTTTCTCATTGTCCAAATCTACTAATACAAATTATTTCTATCAAATACCTTAGTACATTATCACAATTCAGCATCCTAACATTATAAGTTATTTTACCCCCACAAAACGAAGTTTAGGGGGTATATAGGAGTCAACTTGTCTGTCGTTGTCATCGGTCCGTTGCACATGTAACCTTGTGGAGCGAACTACTTCCACAGTTTCAGTCGCATTTTCATGAAACTTCAACATGATGAGGAACATTGCGTGACATAATCTTTTTCCCAATCGGATTCAAGATGGCCGACTGGTGGCCATATTGGAATTTTTTTTTACTTAGAAAAATTGAATGCCCTTTTTCAGTCACCCTCACTAGGCAGTATGCCATGGTGGGGTATACCAGGCGACAGACCATCTCTAGTTGTGATGAATTGACGGTAACATGGTCTGAGGTTTGCGGCTCGGGGGTTAATATTCGACTGAGGTGCAGAGCGTTGAGGTTGAACATAAGCTACAAGCCGCAAACCTCAGATCATGTTACGGTCAGTTCATCACAATAACTTGAACGTTCCAGTGAGACCCTTACGCACAACTCAAAACACACATCGTGAAATGAACAAGGCAACTTTTAACAATAACAAGTTAAGTAAATAAACCTTTTGTGTATGCCACATCTTCACTGGACAAATAATTGAGAAATCAGATAATGCTCGAGGTCATTCCATCTTAGTTCAAATCACAAACTGACTTGCAATTTAAACAACACAGAATGATGCCTGCTGCATTTGTGAAAAATCTGGAAAAATGAAGCAGTTTGCAAGTCACTCGGTTGATGAAATAAATTGCAAAATGGGTAATCTCATTTAATATAATTTTCATAGTGACATCAAACAATAACATATGCTAGTGGAGCCCTAAACGAAGAAAAACTATGCGAGCTCTCGGCCAATTGAAGGGAGGGGATTTTAGTCTTATTTGAACATACGCATATTCGTTGCTCCAACACAACAGGTAGTTATTCGGTAATGGAATCCGATTCCCGAATCGTTTCAGCACTATTAAAAGTGCAATAGGGTCCCGCGAAATTTGAAAAGATCAACATCGAATTGGCTTCCTGATTCATAGATTTCAAATCCAATAGCTCATGTTTTTCATGAGGGGATGGTGGAAATACACAGAACGACACCCATGTGTGAATTGGTTAATCAATATGGCATGAGTGCCAGCACGGAATGATAGAACGAGAGGCTGCAGGCCTCAAGTTTTATCCTTCCATGATAGCACAAGTGCCATATCAATTTCCCCATTCACACACACGTGTCCTTTTGTTTTGTTACACGCCTTCATGTCTATCAAAACAATTATTAGAGGGACACTCAACAATTCATTTGACAACTATCAACAAAAAGAATACATTTTATCGCCAACCAAATTTGCGAGGTGAACCTGTGTTACTACTTCGGCCACTGTGTTCCAATGTGTTCTATGTGCCTACTGGCACATAGAACACATTTGAATTCAGGGGACGATTTTTAGCTATTGGCAGTGATTCAGATTGTAATTGTGGTGCATGATTTGTAGAAAATTACAGTGAAATTTCGCTTCTTTATAAACATAGTCTGTCAATGATTTCATTTTCCACATGGTTTAGTTGTTGCTGTAGATGTGGATTTCAAAGAACAGGCATGTAATATATAAACATCTTCTATTGGTGGAATAAGTCAGCAGAAATGAAAGAGTAGTTGCCTGTTGCATTTTCAGTACAATCAGCTTATCAGCATACATGTCTGCCTTACAAGTTATTTTGTTACAACAGTATTTATAAAGTGGAGTGGTGGAATCCCATTATCCCCTGTACAAGTACTATTGTAACAATGTAACTTGTAACCTTTGCATCTAGGTACTAATGTTCCCTATGTGAACCCCAGGAAATGAAGAGTGCTTGTTTACAGTGGTAAACAAGCTCTGTTTTACTGGTAAAATAGGACCCGATCACCAGTGCCTGGGTTGGAAGTCCTCTAAAATGGGTAACATAGGTATAAACGATTGGCAGGACTTGACTTAACATCCATGTTGTGGTCACGATTAGCCATTGTGCAGAAATATGTGACTTTAAACACCAATGAATAAATAAATGAAAAAATAGGAACCAATTTGACTTGCAATATGTGCAAGCCCTAAGGTTATGGAAATTCAGTAACATGACAGTTGATTTCACAAAAATTGTTTGGTGCAATCTCTTCTTTACTCTTATATATTTGTTTATCTATTTTTGTATATGTTCACTATTTTATTTTCAGAGAATAACTCACATATTTTATGAATGAACATTAGAATGATAATTTTGTGATGAAACCCTGTTCAGGCTTTACTTCATGCTCTGTTTGCGATTTGATTTGGATTCAATTTTGATGTCAATATCAGAATCCAATTCAATTTGATATTTTTGAATCTAGGGTAGAAATGCCAGTTTGCGACCCTAAATGCAAGTAATTGATTTGGAATATAACATAACTATGTTCTTAAATTGTGAGAAATTCTTATTTCTATTTTTTATAGGCTTTGAGGGTCTTGATGTAAAAGCCAAAGAAAAAACAGCAATGGATTCCAAGACTTCATCACCATTCTTTATAGGTGACAGCAGTGAGGATGATAGTACATCTTTAGATCCTACAGTATTTGATAACAATAGCTCATCAAATATATCCAAAACAATACTAAAAGAGAAAATGAACACTGACTCGCATATTTCTGACTCCATTACAGCTGCATCATGGAAATATTTACCCCCACCATTGCCTGAGTTTCATGTTGCTGATAATCGGTCTAAAGTTTCACCATCTGTTTTTGATTCCTCAGAATTTAAACTCAGTGTATCACCACAATGTTCTGCAGAAACTATTTCAACAAGTAAACAACTGGAAAGCCCATTAAAGGAACATGGTATAACAAATGTTTCATCTATTTTACCTATAGACAATGAGAGGACATCTCGTCAAACAGAGGCAGACAGTTCTCCAGAAGCAAAAATCACAAATGATATGGCCGAAATAGACATGGACAGCAAAAAATCAGTTTCTGAAATGATTCATGAACGAGAAGCAGCTGTGACAGCTAGTAACTTAGAAAAGCAGCAAGTAGTGAAAAGCAGAAATGAAAATGTCAAGTCTGAAAATAGTTGCTTTGATGCACAAACATTGCAGTTAATTCGTGAAATAGGTTCTGCTCTTTTGAATAGTCCTCCTCAGCCAGAGAAAGATGTCACTGATGATCATTCTAATGTTGTCAAGTATATTGTTAAAAATATAGAAAGTAAAAGTAAAAAAGAAGAAAAACATTGTGGGAGAGAAATTGTTATTATTGACAAAGAATCACCTGAAAAGAAATCTACAGTTGGTTTTCCAGCTCCAAGTGTTCATTCTGAGAATAATACAAAATCTTTCCCACCAGGATTTGATTCACAAAAACAATCTGATCGATTTGCACATATATCAAGAAGATGTTCTGAACCGATTGCTCAATATGTAGATAATAATTCTAAATTACACAAGAAAGAGATCGTTCTTGATGAAACAGTAAAATCTCCTGAAGGTGAGTTGGCTTCACCAACATCAGACTGTGACTCAGCAGTTTCAGCCTCCAAGTGTGACCGTGTCAAACTGATGGTTGGAAAGTTTGAACCAAAGGATTCAACAGAGTCCCTATCTTCATCTGACATTTCATCTGAAAAAGTTCTTCGCCCAAATCCAGTTGTGAGACCAAAATCGGCAGATAACATCTTCAGAAATACTCAAAAACCACCATTCCATATGGCCAAGAAAACTGAAGCCAAGAGAGCTGCATTGATACGTCATCATCACCTTTCAACTTCCCAACAGGACTCAGGCACAGATTTTCACCAATTTTCTCTTGATCACAGAAAAGTACGAAAACTTCATGGTAAGAGCCACCCACTTACAAAACTCGAAAGAACTGACTATTACACAAGGAGAAATTCTAATCCATTCTATAATACAATGTGATAAACACTTTTCTGAGAATCATCAAAACGTTTTTGTATACAGTGGAAGTGAAAATAATTTTCAGCTCATCTGCATAACATTGTCAGGAACACCATCTCATGAGAGCAGCATGTTTTGTTTTCTTCTGTACAAGACAGGCATCCTGTTTTGTTTTTTTAACTCTTTGCTTAACAAATCGGTCAGGTTCACTCAGTGCTGCACACAAATATTGCCATACAGATTTGGGGTGGGTGGGGTTCACTTTTTACCTCCCAAACATTCCGAGCCAGCATAAGGTGCCGAAAAAGGTCCCCTTTCCCAGTGCCAAATTGGCTTTATTTTTCCCAATTCCAGGTTGAAAATTCCCAATCCTCTGCCCAAAACCATTGAAATTTGTTACGCATAGTTCATGTCTGATCATTATGTATTTTTTCCAATCAAAACAACAAACTGTTCTTCTAAAATTTCATTTGTTCAAAACAACATGACATCTGATACATCAAAACAACAAATATCAATCAAAATCATTATTTGTGTGTACGTTGAAATAAACAGCTAGAAATTTATTTTCCCAATTTGGATCTTCACGACGCAATTTTTTTTTTCAATTCCAGTGGCCCCCAGCCCCTTCCACAAAGTATCCAGGAATATCCCTGTCAAGGCTCTCATTTTTGTGCACTTTGAAAAAAAACATATAGAAATTTTATTTTCCCAATTTGAACCCTCACGACCCGAATTTTTCACAGTTCCAGAGGCTCCAGCCCCTTTCACAAATTACCTAGGAATATCCATGTCATGACCCTCATTGAAATGAGCATCACCCAATCAGAGCAATATCATGTGAAGTTTTTAACTGGTAGAGGGCTAAATTGTTTTTGGTCATCAAAGTATATACACATGTCTTTGCTTTATTGCCATTTATGGGAGAGTGCCTATAGTTACTCTCCCATATATTGAAACAATACAAAGACATACAGACTAAATAATTTCACTTAAAAGAGAATATGAAGCACATTCATGGAATATGAAACCTTTGATTTTGTTACCATCACTTGAGTAAGGAGCCCAAATATGGGCTTCCAAGAGAGTGCAGTGGTTACGGCATTGGACTTCAAAATAAAAGTGCCACTGTTCAATTCCCAGCATGTCACTTTTGGTAAGGTCTCAAAGTTTGTCACAGTCATTATTAGATTATCTGTTATCTAACATGATTAGGGGATGACATTTACAACACTTTTTCTGAAAAATAAAACACTTGAATATTTTACTTCCCAAATCTAGCTATGAGCTCATTCCAAAGAGGCGATATATGCTAGGTTTTCAGAGAAAAATTTGATTAAAAAACCATCAACTTTAATGTAAGGTAAAGATTGAGATTGTGTTTGGTGGATTTTTCACTGGTTTGTTGTGTAAAGGTTTATTTTTCTGTGACCTATCACTGTTTACTGGTACACATACAGCAGCAAGCTCTCGGGCCACCCGTCTAATTCTGTTAGGAATTTGATGCTGTTATGGGCTATTTTCCCCAGGGAACCCCGGAAGGTGGAGCAGTGCTTTTTTACTGTGGTAAACAAGCTCTGTTTTACTTGTAAAATAGGACCCAGTAACCAATAACTGTAGTGAAAGTCCTCTAAAATGGGCAACATAAGTATAAATGATTGGCTGGGGTTGACTTATATCCATACTGCCGTCACAATTACCCATTGTGCAGAATTATGTGACCTTAAACACCCAATAAATAAATAAATGAGGTATTTGTTTACCCACTTTTCATGGAGTTTGCATGCAGACTGCTGTTCATTTAATGTGACGTCCCTTTACTTACAAAGATATACAGATATTCTTTCATGATCCAGTTGTAGCTATTCCAATCAGTAAGTATTTAATTCACCTTGTAAGCATCAAGACATTAACACAATTAGTGGAACTAAGTAGCATAATCATAAAACTACAACTTTCACACGTCTTTCTTCATAATTATTTAATAAACAAACATACCTGAAGGTATTTGTGGAGTCATCAAAGATTCGGTTAAATGAAGTCTCGATTGAGAAACATTTCTTGCATTCATTCAAACAAAATGAATGTTTTTTTATTTTTTTTAGATTCAATCAAAGGGAATATTTCAGTTGGTCATAAAAGCAAACCATAGGTTTGCTTTTCCGACCATCTGAAATATTCCAAACTAATGAATCTAAACATAGGCGATGGACTATTTAAGAGTTAGACTGGTTCCAAGCCACAATTGCATCTGATGTCTTACAGAATTTGACTGGTCACTTGAGAGCATGATACAACAGCTGTAACATCAGTGATAGGATTACATGTTAGGAATTTGTTTTAGCTTAAAGCATATTTATTTCAAATATCTGTTTGGTAAAAAATTCAACAAATTAAGTATTGTACAAAATTCAACAAATTAAGCATTGCAATTTACTGTACTTCCCAATGCCTAAAATAGGAAAGCTTTTCATGACAAATTTTATGGTAGTTATATCTGTGCTCCCTATTTGCTTTTGTTAGGAGCTCAAGCCATTATTCTTCACAGCATCAGTTGCTTGATCTATTTAGAAAAATGAGTTGCCATGATACAGTCAAAGTTGCAGATATAGCACTTAACACCAATGAAAAAGACAAATAACTAGAAAAAATGGCTCAAATGAGCAATGGCCAACAACAGAGTTAACTCTCTAACTCAAATGACTATTATACACCACTAACATTTTGTTAAGGATAACCCCCCTATTCATCGACATAATTTGTACATGAAAGGAAAATGTGTACATTTGGCCTAAAAAAGTTAATCTGTTTCTCAGGCCCTCCCGCATGGTCCTTTTGGCTACTGCATACTCTCTTTTTATAACCAATGCAAACTTCAAAAAATAAAAATTAAATGGTTTATGTCTGATATTTTACCCAAGTTAATAAATTTGATAAATATGTCCTTTGAGTGCAACAAGGCTTTGCAATGCTTTAGCATTGCAAAGCCTTCTTGCACTCAAGGGTCGAAATACACCACCACCAGTGCTGTTCTGAACTGTAGATTATGAGGCCTACAACATAAAACAACCAAGCACATGAACTTTTGATGGCAAAGAAATAATTACAAAAAATAAAAAATAAAATAAAAAACCGCCCTCCCGCATGCAATTTTACAAAAAATGGGCGGAGAAACAGAAAATCTACTTTATGAGACCTTTTTTTTTTCATTTATTGGGGAGCATTGACACTTTTAACAGTGAAGGTCATATGATGTTGTACCAATAAATGGGTAGAGGAAGCCAGTATACCCATAGGGAAGCACTCAGCAATGTAGAGTAATTTTTGCCCTCTCTAATTTATCATCCTGGCACAAGCAGGGTTAGCATTTGTTGAAGGCAGCTGAACTGTGGGCACAAAATGCATCGACCACAGATGTATAACATGTCACTGTAACACTTACTTTCATCCAGTGCTAACTGATTGTGTCAGGATGGTAAATTAGCCCAAACATTACTCACCATTGTTCAGTGGTTTTCTCTGGGTACTCTGACTCCCTCCACTCTTAAAATTGTCCAGCATGATATGATCCAAGCTATCGAGAGTGCTTTTAAGCCTGTATGAACAAATAACCGAACTTAAAACTATACATATTTGACCTTTTGTATCAAATATTAGATGGGTAGGAGTGATCTTCAGCAAAATGTGAGTAGTATATGATACTACAGTGGAACCCTGTTAATTGAATAGTCACTTTACCCCTGAAAATTATTCAGTTAACAGGAGTATTCAATTAACAGGGATTGTGTGACTTTTCTGTATTCTTGAGATAAACTTTGCATTTATTCCATTACATCTTGTTTGACAGAGCTCCATGAGCTCTGTCAAACAAGATATAATAGATTAAATGCCTGTATTGGATGTACGGAGGCCACATAGGTTTATAAGCAAGGAGAATTTGGTGATCGTCTGGGTAATATAAACAGAGGAAAACTGTGGAGAGGCACGGTAATTTCTCAACTGGTTACAAGATTTTTTATTCGATTAACAGGAGCTTACTCTATATCCTATATTCAATTAACAGGTCAAATTTGTACTGGAGGTATGGTAAATGGTTTTGTGTTTGGAAATTATATTCAATTAACAGAGTTATTCAGTTAAGAGATATCCCTGAGTTCCACTGTATTGGTTTTTTTCTTTCATGCAACTTATCTCATCTAACAGGAATAGCATATGACACTTGCAAAATAAATTCTTGTACTAAAACTTTTAATTTTACCTCAGAATTTAGTGTATCATCAAACATTGGATGAGGTCATTCCAGTGATTCCATTCTTGTAGTTGAAGTCCTCTAAAATGGACAATATGAGTATGAACAATTGACTAAACTTGAATTTATCTCCATGTTGTGTTCATGTTTAGCCATTATGTAGAAATATGTGACCTTAAACACCAATAAATAATTAAAAAATCAGTACAGTGGAACCCACATAATTGCATATATGTTTATTTAATAACCCAGTTAATAGTATGTAATTTGTAAACACCAAACCATTTACCATCCCTTTAAATCAGACTTGACCTTTTAATTGCATATAGGAAATGGAGTAAACTCCTGTTAATTGAATAAAAAAATCTTGTAATCTGTAAAAAAAAAATGCTCTTACATCCACTAAATTCCTCATAGATATTTTTTACATCAATACATCCAATATATACATTTAATCTCTTATATCTTGTTTGTCAGTGCTCAAGATATATACAGATTACCATAACAGTCAGTTGATCTGTGTTGTTGTATTCCGTCAAGTTGAGGAGATGATATTGGCGAGATCCAATGAGACACCGCAGGCATCAAGTTTGATCTAGCCGATCTCATCTCGCCACCTAGATGGAATGCAATAATACAGATCAATTGACTGTTGTAGTAATTTGTTTATTATATGACAATTAGTATTTTAAATTGGGCACAACACCTGAAAAATCAAATACAACAAGAATTATATTAGCCAAATAACCATAAACAATTTATGGAATTGGGGAATCCCAAACGCATAGTAATATCAAATGTTCATGTTGAAAATGAAACTTGAAAGTCAAAACAATGGTGGCAAGACTTTCAGTCGGAATCTCTTTCAATAACACAGAATGTTTTGTTGGATTCGCATCTTGAAAATAGTTGTTAATTGTTATTTTGCATTTGTTCAGCACAGCATTTTCAAATAGACCTTGACTGGAATGTTTGTCAACGGAGTTTAATAAGGAGACCCTCATGTTTATGTTCTGTGCTTATGTTCTATATTTATGTATAGGTCACTGGTAGAAATATTCTGTTCATGTGCGACTTGTTTGAGACAGGCATGATAACAATCTGGAAAGCTTGACACTCTTGTTTGATGGGCAAACTACAGTGGTATTGGTGGGCTATTTGTGGTAATCATATTATAAAGTAGAATAAATGCTCAGTTTATTACTTGCAGATGGGAAAATGACCCATTTCCTGTTAATTGCATACTCGCAGCGATTAAATATTTTTCTCTGTCAAAATGGCTTTTCAATTAATAGGGTTCCACTGCACTAGAAACTGTAACAAGTGTAATGTTTTTTTCAATGTGACAGGCAGCTGAGCATCCAGTATGGGAATATGCTCACTTTTGGTTTGAATCTGACATTGTGTACACCATGTTTTGTTGGAAACGTTGCAGGTGATTTTGAAGTAAGTATTTGATTTTGGATCACTTAATTCTGGCATTTTGTATCCACCGTATGAGTGACTGTTCTTTTAATCTTCTTACTAATCAACAAACAGCCTACTTGCAATAACCATTTGCCAGGCTTGACTTGATTACACCAACAGGATTTTTAGCTCACCTGACTGAAAGTCGGGGTGAGTTTTTCTGATCACTCTTCGTCCGTCGTCCTGCGTGAAGGTGGTGTTTGAGCCTCTTTCTCCTAAACCAGTGGCCACATTTTAATTAAATTTCATGTAAGTGGTGGTTATATAGGGGCATTTTGATTTTTATCCAAATTAGGTTTCGGCTCATACTGAGTACAGGTGTGGGGTAAAAAATGACCAAATTTTTTGAAAATCTTCTTCTAATGAACCACCAGTAGCAGAGACTTGATATGTGGTATACAGAGTCCTTTTTAGGTTTAGAATCAAGTTTGTTCAAGAGAAGTTTGTCAGGCATTATCCGCCTTCGTTATGGGAGGGACAAAAATTTTGGCCATGCCTAAAATTTCTATTTTCTGAACCGTGAGGTCAATTTGAACCAAATTTGATATGAGATGATAATGGGTCATAAGTAGTTGATTGATGCAAAAAAAATTTTTCTCATTGCCCCGTGGGAACCTCGGGAGCTAAAAATAGGAAAAAACCTTAAAACTGCCATATCTCCAAAACTACATGGCACAGAGAATTCTTATTTTGTATAAAGCTTACTTTTATCCAGTAGAATAGAATGGTTAAAAAAAATCCCTATCGGTTTGATCACAAGGTACTTTTTTCAGGACTTTAAAAAAATGCTGAGTCAGCACTTTTTAACACTGTAGGCAATGGGAAAAACATTAAAAAATCATCTTCTCCAGATCCAGCAGGCAGAATCTTTTGATATTTGGTATGCAACATTGTAGGGTGGATCTGATTCAAGTTTGTTCAAATCGGCCCCTTGGGTTCATATTTGGGCTCAGTATAGGAGCCCGATTTCGAACTTAGTGCATTTCAGGCAAATTTGTTAAAAAATCTTCTTCTCCATATCCAGCAGGCAGAATCTTTTGATATTTGGTATGCAACATTGTGGGGTGGATCTGATTCAAGTTTGTTCAAATCGGCCACCTGGGTTCATATTTGGGCTCAGTATAGGAGCCCGATTTCAAACTTAGTGCATTTCAGGCAAATTTCTTAAAAAATCTTCTTCTCCAGATCCAGCAGGCAGAATCTTTTGATATTTGGTATGCAACATTGTGGGGTGGATCTGATTCAAGTTTGTTCAAATCGGCTCCCTAGATTCATATTTGGGCTCACTATAGGAGCTCGAATTCGAACTTAGTGCATTTCAGGCAAATTTCTTAAAAAATCTTCTTCTCCAGATCCAGCAGGCAGAATCTTTTCATATTTGGTATGCAACATTGCGGGGTGGATCTGATTCAAGTTTGTTCAAATCGGCCCCCTGGGTTTATATTTGGGCTCAGTATAGGAGCCCAAATTTGAACTTAGTGCATTTCAGGCAAATTTCTTTGAAAATCTTCTTCTCAAGATCCAGCAGGCAGAATCTTCTGATATTGGGTATGTATGCACCATGCTTAGGGGGGTGAGATTCAAGTTTGTTCAAGCCAAGTCCCTGGGTTCATATTTGGGCTCACTGTGGTAGCCCGAATTATAACTTAGTTCAAAATGAGGAATTTTCTTTAAAAATATTCTTCAGATCCAGCAGTCGGAATGTTTTGATATTTGGTATGCAGCATCATTAGGGGGTGAGATTCAAGTTTGTTCAAGCCATGTCCCTAGGTCCATATTTGGACTCACTGTGGGAGCTCGAATTGTAACTTAG
This sequence comes from Pictodentalium vernedei, assembly GCA_031216915.1. Lineage (NCBI taxonomy): Eukaryota > Metazoa > Mollusca > Scaphopoda > Dentaliida > Dentaliidae > Pictodentalium > Pictodentalium vernedei. The sequence continues at coordinate 241,187,403 of CM062294.1, forward strand.
TTCAAAATGAGGAATTTTCTTTAAAAATCTTCTTCTTCAGATCCAGCAGTCGGAATGTTTTGATATTTGGTGTGCAGCATCCTTAGGGGGGTGAGATTCAAGTTTGTTAAAGCCAAGTCCCTGGGTTCATATATGGGCTCCCTGTGGGAGCCTGAATTATAACTTAGTTCAATATGAGGAATATTCTTTAAAAATCCTTTTTTTTTTAGATCCACTGGTCAGAATCTTTGGATATTTGGTATAAGCTTTTCTTAGGAGGAGCAGATGCAACTTGTTGAAATCAATTCTCTGGGTTGATATAAATTTAGGCTACCATGTCAGGTGAGCGCCCTCAGGCCCCTTGGGGCCTCTTGTTTCAGTTCACAAAAATGCCATTCAAATTTTATAATTATTTATTTTTTCTGATGCTTGTTTCATTTCATTGAGAGGTCACAAGCTATGTTTTGGAGGGATATGAAATTTTTCCAGCTATTTGAGAAAACTGTTAATTGATAGCCATGCTACAATATTATTCCACTCATTGTCTCTCCTTTGATAGATCTCATTCAGATCTGTCAAATAGAACATTAATACATTGAATTCATTAGTTCCAGTTTCAGTGAAGGTCTGAGAAATTTTGCATAATAGTATCCCCTGTATTTGAATGTTTTTGACTGACGAGGTGAATATTTAACTCTCTGAACTCTGACATTGAAGTGCTGTAAGGCAAAACACTGTTGGAAAGGGCTCCAGGGCCACGTTTCCATATTGTATTACAACACTGTATATCAGTTTAATACAAGACACTCATGAAATAAGATGTAGTATTCGGGGCTTCTCATATCAGATTTTGCACTAACTTTTGAAAGAACATTGGTGTTTCTTTGTCTTTCTTTTGCTCCCCAAAATCTGAAAAAGCCTGAGGATGACCGAAAAATGGGTCGATTAAAAAAATTAACCCTTCACCTCACACAATTAATAAATGACAGTGGGGGCACGGTGGCTCAGTTGGTAGAGGTGCAGGCTGCAATCCGAGAGGTCCTCGGTTCGAATCTCATCTGCGGCAACCGCGTTGTGTCCTTGGGCAAGACACTTCACCCTGATTGCCTACATGGGGGCACGATGACGCTGTGTACTGAGGCGTACTGCACGTCGATGGTGCGCGTGTCTTCAACCAATTTAACCCTGCCTGTGCTGTGGTGCAGCGTTCAGAGTTACGATGTTGGAGAGCTAACAGCTGCTCGTCGTTGCTCGGTGGTTCTCTCCGGGTACTCCGGCTTCCTCCACCCGTAAAACTGTCACGGTCACGATTAGCCATTGTGCATAAGTATGTGGCCTTAAAACCAATAAATAAATAAATGACAGTTGCAAAAAAAATTATCAAACAACTAAAAATTTTAATGTTTTTGCCTCAAAAACAGTTCAACAAGCTTGTACCAATGACAGTGTCATAAGCTATGTTTTTTGTGTCAAAAATTGAAATAATTAACTGGTAGCGTGATAAAAAATTTTGCAAAGGCAATTTGTAATGTGTATTTTTTTTGCAAATTCAATTTCTATCAGCAAGGAGAGCCTTAGTTAGGAAGATTTTCTTGATAAATAATTTATTTGTGACAATTTATTGGAGAGTGCCTATTGGCACTCTCCAATAAATTGTAACAAAATGTTATATAAACATTCTTTGTTCTGCTACTGAGCAAACATCAAGCTAATACAAGCAGTGAAAAGCCACCAAAGTGGCTTTCAGTACTTTTCACTAGAGCCATGATAGCAGCTTCTTGCACCCAATCAGTTAATAGTATTTGAGTAGTGATTTTCCGAGAATAGCATTGATGATTTATAACTGTTACATTAAGTGAATGGTTCAAGTAACCTTTAATGCAGTTTGATATTTATCCATATTTACCTTGTTTGACAGAGCACAGTGAGCTCTGTCAAACAAGATATATAATTGGTTAAATTCATAGTTAAACAAGAGAAAAACAGTGATTGGAGAAAGTTCTGTTGCACCACCAGTGTGCAAGGGATTAATGTACATTCATTTGAACTGAAGCAGTCAACCCCTGCAAAAATGAAGACCAACACTCTCTATGCCTTGATTGATGTTAACCTTTCAACTAACAAGAATTACATTTTTTTTTTCTGAATAACTACCATTTCTTTGACAGTATTTGTGTATAACACTGAACAGGTTTGTTTATTTGCCGAAAGGGTTAAGGTGGGTATTTAGACCTGAAAAGGAGCACAGTGGCTCAATGGTTATGGCATTGGACTTCAAACCAAAAGGTCAACAGTTTGGTCTCCACTGGGGTAATTGCATTGTGTCCTTAGGTAAGGCACTTAATTCCTATTGCCCACGTGGGGGCATGGTGGCAGTGGCACTATGTACTAAGGTGTCCTGTACACTGATGATGCACTTGTCTTCAACCAATGCTAACCCTGCTTGTGAGGAGTTAGTACATTGGGGGGGTCAGAAAGTTGCTCCCTGTTGCTCGAGGGTTCTCCCTCGGTATTCTGGCCTCCTCCACCATAAAACTGTACAATATGAGGTGGCATAAATAAATAAATAAATAAAAACCTGACAATTGTGGATATATCCCAAATTATAGTGTATGTCTAGCCATTGGCATGTGCTCGATGAGCAGATTGCATTGAGGTGTCACAAGCTGTGGTTTGGAAGAACAAACTGAAAAGTGAACCCTTCACCAAGTGTATTTTCCATACATGTCCTGTGTAATTCACAAAAGTTGCCAATCGAAAAAAAAAAAAAAAATTTCAAGTTTCCCCCAAAACATACCTTTTGTTCCAATGAGAGAACATAAACTATGTTTTTTTAGGTAAAAAATGAAAATGTTTCATTATATTCATGTATTTTTTTGCTAGTGTCATATTTGTGTTAGATAAAGAGTTAACAAAAAGAGTTTTCATGTATACAGACTAATACAGTATGTGGAGAATGGATTTTTCACTAAAACACATGCAGACCAATGTGCAGACAGGAATTTTCATCAGAACAATAACTCATGTTTTGTGAAAAAAAAATTACGAAGTGCAGGCAAAGTTTCTGATAATGCTGGGGCACTGCTAATGTCAAATTCCACGTCGAATTGAATACTTGAATTTAAGTAGTTTCAGAACTATTCTTCTATCATCAGGTCTCCTGTAAAGAAGAGACACTTTGAGTACATCTCTATGATTAGAAAAAAAAATTTGGAATCACTGTGGCTCGAATTGATTCCAATTATTGGGGTGATATCGAATCGAATTTCAAGCTTTGCATGACCAAAGATGATCTGATTCATCCCTTTGGTCCATTGACTGAAAGATTACGTGTGCTGATTACACCTTTGCACAGAATTTGAAAGTTTTCATGTAGGTGGAATCTCTGCTCTATGGGGGTTTTAGGGGTAATTCACTCTCTTCCTGTTGTACATAGCCCTGATGGATCAGGCTATTTTTTAATTTAAAGCATTACCGGTAAGTGATCTATCAGAAGATTATATTTCTATTTTCAAGACAGGTATTTTTTTTCAGTATTATAAATTACAAAATATAAATATAACCCATTGTAAAATGAAGGGTGGAGGGGTGAACTCTGAAATTATTTTTCTCCAAGAAATTTTTGAAATTGTGCATTTGCTTTTTGTTTGTTTTTTAAATTTGATATTCATTTGTTGAAATGTGGTTATATTTCTCTCCAGTGAAATAGAAGTGGTATTTTTTGTCTATTTTTGTAAGTCAACTTTCTGTGGCATTTTTGTGACATTTTTCAGTCAGTTTTATGCATAACAATTCATCATTTTCATTTCTTGTATACAACGACTTCATAGAATACATTTCCTAACCAAATGTCATATCATTCTCGATAAAAGAAGAGAGACATGAGAAACAGAACAGTGCAATCAGCTTAGCAGACTTTTCTATTCTCTTATTGTAGTATGTGAAAATAGTCAAATGGGCAGGAATGCAGGTCATTATAACCCTTTATGTAACAAACTGGCTGCATCCACCCACATAATTTACAAATTGAACAGTTGAAAAAAAAATATTTTGCCGAAAATTCTTAAAACCATATCTGACCACTCACTGAAACGAGATCATCAAGCTCATTCCAATGAGGGTTCACATGATAAAGTTTCATTGAAATTTTGTGAAACATTTGAAGAAAAATATTTAAAATAACAAATTTTGATATTGTGTGCATCGGGCAAAGGGTTAACCCTTTACCCAATACACAGAATTGCAAAATTTATTATTTTAATTATTTTTTTGCTCACCTGACTGAAAAATATGAAAAATAAGCTTTAAAATTTCTCTTCATCAGAACCACTGGTCAGAATGTTTTAATATTTGGTAAACATCATATGTACGAGGGTCAGATTCAAATTTCTTCAAATCAAGTTTCTCAGTTAATATTTGGGCTTCCTATGGGGGCCTGAATTTTAACTTAGTGCAATATGAGGAAATTTCTTTAAAAATCTTCTTCAGATCCACCAGCCAGAATCCTTTCATATTTGGTACACAGCATCTCTAGGCAGGTCAGATTCAAGTTTGTTCAAATTGAGTTCCTGGGTTAATATTTGGGCTCTCTATGGGGCCCGAATTTAACCCTAATTAGTGCATTATGAGGAAATTTCTTTAAAAATCTTCTTCAGATCCACCAGTTAGAATCCTTTCATATTTGGTATACAACATCTCTAGCAGGATCAGATTCATGTTTGTTCATATCAGGCCCCTGGGTTAATATTTCTCATTATTGAAGCCCAGATTCAATTTGTTCAAATCGCGTCCCTGGGTAAATATTTGGGCTCCCTGTGGGAACCGAATTTTAACTTAGTGCAATATGAGGGATTTTCTTCAAAAATCTTTTTCTCTAGAACCACCAATCAGAATCTTTTTTTTTTGTATTTGGTATAGAACATCTCTGGCAAGATCAGATTCAGGTTTGATCAATTCGAGTCCCTGCCTTAAAGATTGGGCTTGGGAGGGGTGGTATTGAGGGGGGGGGGGGGAGTTTGTTCAGATCCATCCCTTAATAGTGTTTTTCCATAAAATCTGCATTTCAAACTGCAGTGACATAATAACCCTTGGAAGTATAAGTATGGCAGTGCTGGTCTACAGCTGATAGAAGTGGAAGCAGTCAGGAAGACCTATGATAATAATTATCTGACATGGACACTAGAGTTATGGATAATTTCATGACTTCTTTCCTTTGTAGTGTTGATGAACAATGACCAACTGAATGTGATCTTCTTTGAACCACTTTATTAGATGAGCGTTTAAGGCCCCTTGGGGCCTCATGTTTAAAAACATTTTCAAAAAATTTCAATGAAACTATATCATCTGACTCCTCATTGGAATGAGCTCGATGAGCTCGTTCCAGTGAGGGGTCACATGATATTGTTTTGTTGAAACTGTTTGAAAAATCTAGCTTTTTCAACTGCTAAATTTGAAAATTATGTGGGCAGATGCAGCCAATTCGTTAGGTAAAGGGTTAAGTGGGCATTATAAATCTTTATCCTTTACCTGGTAGAAGTTTTTATTTATTAGATATGATTTTCTTTCCTAGAATTTCCCATTATCAGACTCAGCCAATATGAATTCAAACTCGGCTGATATGATGCCGATTTCAGCCGATATGAACCAAGCTAGAGTTGTCCTCTTTGATGCATTACTAGGTTACCAGTTTGTTTACATTGACATCATTCACTGTTATTGGTTGAATGTAATCTGGAAAACTGGCATTAGCAGGCATAATAGAGAGGTTGAAAGCTGAGTTTTTGTATGGTGAGGAATTAATGAGGGCAGTAAGTAAGGAATAGGTGGATGAAGAGAAGAAAGGAGAGAGTTGTACAGAAAATAAGATTCAGAGTCATAAGTAGAGATTCAAAAAAGTGGGAGAAGAGACAGCTCAGCTATCCGAATGTCGCAGATTCCCTCGTGGGTAAGTGGAGATGTTCGGAAAGCTGAACTGGATGAGGAAACTTCGGACTTTGTGAATAGAATGAGAAACAAAAACACTGTCAGAAAACTGTAACAGACCTGAGAACATTTTGTAATTATTTGTTTTGGTTCAATAAATAAAATAAAGAGGTTATTATTTGGTTAGTTTCATAATGGCTGAGATAACAGTTCATGGTAACTTCACATCAGCCTTCGACTTTCAGACTCAGGCTGATGTGAAGTTATCTCAGGCTGCTATCGCAGCCATATGAAACTAACCAAATAATAACCTCTATGTAATATTAAATAATTGATCATTGGACAAAGCTTAGTGATGGTTCTTCCAATGAGGGGACAAAACTATTAAATCCAATTAAACTGCTATTTCTGATTGGCTCAGTTAGATGTGTGAAAGTACTATGAATTCCAGCGATTATATACAAATGAGATCTAAATAATTTACTTCACCTAAATTGGAATGTAAGAGAACGTTCTGTGAAATGGGTGATAAAAATTACTTTGTTGATCGATTTTCCATGGGTGATAACTCAGAATGCATTTAAATGTCAAACATAAACAAATTTTCTTTCAACAAATGAAGTGGTGTGAGAAGAAAAGCAGGTTGGGAATTTTGGGATGAGTCAAAATTCTCAGTTTGCTTTTTGTAATCACAGTACTGAATACTTTGAAATTAACCCTTTAAAACCCTGGTGCTAAAAGTGCAATTAGAAGATTTCATATTTAGTTGATGTTCTTCATATTCAGTTAGAAGCAAAAGTATTTTGTTTTTCATGTCCCCTCCTGAAGGGGTATACAGTAAAGAGGTCCATACATTAATAACAAATTATGTTTGTCCAACATAATTGCTGATCTAGCTCCATCGCCAGTGGTTGGATTCAAATAATTTTTGGCATGCCTCCACCTTGTCATGATGGAACAGATCCCATGGCAAAACAAATTTTCTCTCATCCTTAGGTCATATCAAGCTGTTTGACTGGAAGAACCATTTGCATTAAATTTACAGTTTCTGAACATTTGGTTCTAGGAAAAGTAATATCAAAGTGTAAAAAGGCAGAGTTCAGCCAAGGGTACCGGAAGCATCCATGGGCAAGGGAGCAGGGGTATCGAAAAGGGCACTTAATTCTGGGTATGAGTCAAGACTAGGAGTTTACAATGTATCATGAAGTGTAATGTAACACTCAGTAGTATTGATATACTATATATACAGTGGAGCCCACTTAATTGGATATCTCTTAACCGAATAACCCTGTTAATTGAATATAATTTCCAAACACAAAGCCATTTACCATACCTCCAGTACAAATTTAACCTGTTAATTGAATATAGGTTAAAAAGTAAACTCCTGTTAATTGAATAAAAAATCTTGTAACCTGTTGAGAAATTACCTTGATTCTCCTCAGTTTTTCCTTTGCTTATAGACCTATTTGGCTGCAGTAATCCAATAAGGCATTTACTCTATTATATCTTGTTTGACAGAGCTCATGGAGCTCTGTCAAACAAGATATAATAGAATAAATGCTAATTTTATATCTAGAATACAGGAATGTGACACAATCCCTATTAATTGAATACTCCTGTTAATTGAATAATTTTCATTGGCAAAGTAGCTATTCAATTAACAGGGTTCCTCTGTATCTTAATGTTTGCAAGGTGAATTAAATACTTACTGATTGAAATATTGATAACTTGGGCTTGAAAGAACATCTGAATATCTTTGTGAGTAAAAGGACATCACTTTACTTCTACTTTACTGCTACTTTGGTAGCCTTCTCACAAACACCATGAAAAATGTGTAAACAAACAACCCATAACAGCATTGAATTCCTTACTGAATTAGACTGGTGGCCTGAGAGCTTGTAGCAGCTCGAGTTTCAGGGATGCTTTAATGTCTGTTGTGAATGGGAACCACTTCAATGTGTGTGTGAAACCACAAAATAGCAGATAACATGGAAATTGTTCTGGGTCTCCTTTGTCCTTTAACTGGGTGAGTGCCAGAAGCCACCATCATGCCTCTATTGAAAAGAGTTTGAAGCCTCTTTAGTGGTTTTACACCATATGCATAGCTTGATGTATGATCAGCAGAGGAAAATTTTTTCATATAAAAACGTTTGGTTGCAATTTATTGGAGAGTGCCTATTGGCACTCTCCCATAAATTGTCTCAAAACAATTATTTATGAAGAAAATCTAGCTAAACTAAGCCGCCTTGTGCTGGTAACAGGGTATTCCATGAAAAAAATACCCATGTTTCAAATCACCTTTGAAAAATAATTTAGCACTCAACCAGTTAAATTTTATCTGTGTGAATTCATGACTCATGTGATTCAAATGTATCCCAGTCACTTGTCTCAGTGTACTCTGCATTTCTCAGGTGGTAGGGGAGGGTAAAATTGCATTCTTTTTCAACAGCTGTGACATATTGTTCAAACTGGTGACTAAACAGTGCTAACCCTCATTCAAGTGGCATAGCCATGGGAGAGCCTGGGCCATCTAAAATTCCCACTACCCCCTAAAAATCCTGAATAACTTTCCTCACTTTAAGTATTTGAGTAAGTTTTTGGAAGTCTTGATATTGTCATCGATGTTAACTGTGACCTTCATACCAATAAAGGTGTTTGTCAACAATCTGGTAATGTAGGCGAATGATAAATTGGTCACCTTATTTCTTTTATGCTTTCAAAATGATCATTCATCCACTTTGTGCAGGCCTGTTATGGAGGCAAAAATTTAAAATATTGAATGTCGCTTTTTGGGAACAGTGCCAGCCAGATATGGCTATTACATTAGGCAAAGGGTAACATAGGTATGGGGAACACAGTTTTTCAGTGGTTAGAGCATTGAACTTTCAACTGAAAGGTCAACAGTTAGGCCCTGACTAGCAGTAACTACATTGTGTCATGGGGCAAGACACTTAATCCCAAATGCCCATATTAGGACACAGTAAGAGCTTCAAATTCATGTGAGAATAAGTATCAATTCTCGCAAATGATTCTTAAAAGGGAAACCATGAGAATCAATGTTGGCTCTCTTGAAATGTTGATTTGATTCTTGTCATAGTTTCTGAAACTGTCCTTAATGGCCTGAGGAACTGTACTTATTTTTGGTTCCCTCATAATAAGGTAACACTGACTTGGCAGTGGTTTGTAGTGAAGTCTTTGCTAGATATAAAGGCAGCCAAGACTTCACTACAAACCACAGCCAAGGTACGACATCTGCTTTCAGCAAGACCACTTAAAGCCTTCATGTTGAAATACATGTTCCATGTGTACACGCAAGACAAGAAACTCACAAAATCGGAACTGGGTCATTAACTGGATGAGTGCTACAGGCCACTATCAGGACTTTCAGAAAAAGGAGGGTACCAGAGCAAAAGCCAACATTTTCACTGCTCACATTTCATATTCAGTCAAACCCAAATAATAATTTATTTTATAACAAGTTATTGGATAGTGCCTGTGGGCACTCTCCAATAATTTATAACAACAAATTTGAATAACAAGTTCAGACAACTAAACATTAAACTAGCCCTCAACCAGTTAACCCTTAAGGACATGGAGATTTGTATACATTTTTGCTATACTTTGAAAGTCTACCTCCGGTGGCTTTGCAGTTGTTTCTAGTCTAGTCTTGGCTGCCTACCGAGACAGCCAAGTCTTGCCTAGAATCTACTGGCAAGCTACTTAACAAACAAGTTTTGAGTTTACACAAACATTGCATGTTGGGGCACCTGTTCCTTTGCATTAAAAAGTTATCAAAGTCAGAATTAGGACCTTAAAGGTAAAGGTTAAATTCTAATAAATATATAAACATAAGGTTTGTTTTTATATGCACTGTTTGAACTCACAAGGGTGGAGCAGTACTTTCAAATTCTAAATTATTTAAGAACTGAAAATTGATTCTCGCAGCAGGGGTTGGTGAGAATCAATACTGATTCTCGCAAAGGAAGACAAATTTTAAAGCCTTACTGTGGAGCTGTGTACTAAAGTGTACTGCTCCAACATGAGGTGACCCTGGCTAGTGTTGTTAAACCCCAACAAATAAATAAATAAATATGGTCTACTGCATGTCATTTCTAACTGCTTCCGCAGAGTTAGTACATTGGGAAGTCTGAGAGTTGCTTGCAACAACTCACTTGGCCTCTCTGGTTACTCCAGATTCTGCACTCTTAGCTAGAAGCCACTATCGGGGCTTTAAAAAAAATGAGTGTTCCAGAGCAAAAGCCAACATTTTCCTTGCCAATATTTCATACTCAGCCACATGAGAATAATATTTCGTTTATATAAATTTGTTTTATTACAAATTATTGGAGAGTGCCTGTTGGCACTCTCCAATAATTTATAATAAAACACTTTGAATAACAAATTCAGACCACCAAAAATAATCTAGCCCTCAACCAGTTAAAACTGTTTGACATGATGCGACCCTGGATGTTGAAAGTGTCATCAAACTCCAATATAGCAAAACAAACAAAACACAGTTATGATGTCAGATGGTGGCATTTTTTGTCTGTCTTACCTGGGTAATCTTTTGAAAACAATGCTGTATTTTAAAGACGTGTATGGAAGGGTGTTAGGGTAAAGTTGTATGGAACAGAATGAAAACGGCATGATGGGTAAAGTTTGCTCTCCTTCTAAAATGGTCACAATGTTGTGCCATATTCATTTAATATTCCTCTGATGTATATTTTTCCATGTAATGTAACATTTTAACTCAAGCATTTAAATGTGTATATTTTGGTAGATTTTATTTGTATATATATATATATGAGAATATTATATACATTGTATATATTCTGTAATGTAAGGATTGTTCATTTTGCATTATGTTATTAAGCTGGCCATAATTAACAATTTCATCTGCTAATTAGAGTCATTGTATTTAAAGCTAACTAACTGTTCTCTTCTTGAATTATCCTCTAGAACCAGTTTATTTACATCTGTAATGAGTATAAGTATAAGTGCTAGAGTAAGATATGATATATAACTGCAAAAGCTCGTCATTCTTATTTCCTTTATTGATAATATCAGGTACAGTAATCATCTCTTATACACCTGTGTCATTATCTTGAGGAAAGCTCTTTCAAAGAGCTTTTCCTGGAGATGATGATGCAGAGAGATCTTTCCTGGAGATGATACTATGGGTGGAGTGTATTCAGCTTTAGCAACCTCCCAATCATTCTCATTCTTTTAAGATCTCTAGTTTTCTCACACAGCTAGTGCAAAGAGGATTAGTGACCTTTGAAGTTAATATTTTTATTATCTATTGCTACGTACAGGAATGCAGATATAGGAAGGGGTTCCACATGTCTGTCCTTTCATCCATCTATCTTTCTAGCCATCAATCAAACACAAAACCATTTACCCTACATTTGGACAAATGTGACCTGTTGATTGCATACATATAGGCTATAGAGTAAACTCCTATTAAAAGAATAAAAATATTGTAATATGTCAAGAAATTACCTTGACAATCCTCAAAGTATCCTTGTTTATAGACCAATTTGGTCTTGGTACATCCAGTACTTTCATTTAATCATTGAGTGGCTCTGGTCTATTCTTTCAGTACAGAAACCTTTAGGTTTTGAGGAGAGACATCAGTACTAACATCCTCTCTTTTGAGAGTGAACCAAAAATAACAGTAATTATAATTTTAACACTTTTTATTCAAAAGATCAACAAAACATAAATTTAGAAAAAATTTCAACCTAACTAAATAAATTAACAAATAACTCTCTCATGCTAAATCTCTCTTGCCCACCCAATATTCCACATAACTTGATCAAGGTGATAAGTTTAGGCTAACTTGAGCCGCTGGTAAATTAGCATGGTACTTGCAATCACTTTAATTTTTTGTCAGATTAATTGAAAATAGAATATGTTTTCATTTTTGGAATTCACTAAAAAAAAAAGATTTCCGCTATCTATTCCCATGAGGGGTCATAAGCTGAGTTGGAAAGCTTTTTGAGAATAGTACTGGCTGGTTTTGGGTTTTGGTCATTACATTGGGTAAAGAGTTTATTAGATGATATTTACGCTAAGGCTGTACAGTGCACAGGGTTAGTTTCTCATTTAGTAATGAAATTTTTTAATAACCAGAAAGTGTGACTAACCCTGTGCATTGCACAGGGTAAGTCACACTTTCTGGTTATAAAAAATTGATAACTTCCATATCACACACTGCATGAAAATATACACTAAGGCTGCAAAAATGCACAGGGTATGTTGGTTACATAGGGTGTAGGATTCAAGTAACTAATGGAAATACTTATACAGGATTGTGGAAATGTCTTTTAAAGCGAATTCTAAAAGTGAAAACATATTCTATTTTCAATTAACTGGTTGAGTGCTAGAAGCCACTATCAGGGCTTTCAAAAAATGAGGATAACAGACCAAAAGCCAACACTTTCCTTGCTTATATTTCATATTCAGTCAAACACAAATGATATTTTGTTTATATAAATTTGTTTTATTACAAATTATTGGAGAGTGTCTGTGGGCCAAAGGGAGAGCCTATCTTCTTCCCTAATTGATAATGTGAGACTGGTATTATGGAGAAAAGAAGTGGGATAAACACTCGTTCTTTACAGCCCACAAAACATGGAAATAGCAAGCCCATCGGTTTGAAAATCAAAGGAGGATGAATAATGCACTCCTGAGAAAATGTTCAGGAGGGCGACTGCTGCCATAGCATTAATAATGGTCATTTATGTATTATGGGAAATCCCATACTATAGGCCTTTCTTTAATACAATGGAATAGCCCTGTTAATTGAATATAATTTCCAAACACAAAACCAACTCCTTGTAAATCTTGTAATATGTAAAGAAATTACCCAGACAATCACCAAATTCTCCTTGCTTATAAACCTATTTGGCCTCAGTATATCTAATACAGGCATTTAATCTATTATATCTTGTCCGACAGGGCTCCTATATGATAGAATAAGTGTTTATCTCTAAAATACAGGAAAGTCACCACATCCCTGTTAATTGAATACTGTTAATTGAATAAATGCCAACAAGGGATATTCAATTAACAGGGCTCCTTTGGGAGCTATTAACCATCCTTTGGGAGCTGATAACCATCAGAGGACTTTGACAAACTTTACAGTCTGAGAGCAGGTACTTTAACCCAGTGAAACTTTAATTATCCTGACATTCAAACGTCACTGGGAATTCAGTTTCTTCAACATTTTTCAAAATGTGATGTCAAACGTCGGAAAGTACAAATAACAAGATACTTTCACATTAGTGATTATCTTGTTGAGGGCTAGATTATATTTGGTGGTCTGAATTTGTTATTCAAAACTTGTTTTATTACAAATTATTGGAGAGTACCCAGAGGCACTCTCCAATAATTTGTAATAAAACAAATTTATGTAAACAAAATATTATTTGTGTTTGACTGAATATGAAATTGTAGCAAGGAAAGTGTTGGCTTTTGCTCTTGTATCCTCATTTTTGAAAGTCCTGATAGTGGCTTCTAGCACTCAACCAGTTAAGAAGTCTTGACAGCAGGATTATATTAGTATTTTAAGCTGCGATAACATTTGGCTCAATTGTTGTCACTGAGCACTGTTTGTGAGGAAATAGGAATTGAGGTTAAAACTTTAAAATATCGAAAAATAATAACAAAACAAATGACCGCACAGTATCAACATGCTGTTTGATTTTGTACGCCATAAGACATACAAAAGTATCAAAAGGTTAACATACAATAAAAAAAAAAGTCCTTTGAAAATTAGCCAAATTACCTAAGCAGTGGTTTCTATTTGAAGTCTCTAGAGGCAGCCAAGACTAGGCTAGAAACCACTCCTAAGCTAAAAGACTCTCATAGTGTGGTGTAGCAGAATGTCCGGAAAATTACCCTTAACTGGTAGAGTGCTGGAAGCCCATATTTGGGCTTTACTCTGATGTGCAGGGACTGTAATAAAAGGGCCTCATACTCAGTAGATATACTTCATATTATCTTCGAGGTGAAATTATTTAGTCTGTGTAGATTTGCCTTGTTACAATTTATGGGGGAGTGCCTAAAGGCACTCTCCCATAAATTGTAACAAGGCAAAGACATGTAAACAAATTTTGATGGTCAAAAATAATTTAGCACTTTACCAGTTAAGAATTAAAAGAGACTTTGTCTCTGTTAGATTTATTGCATGAACACATATTTTACAATTCCTTAGTTTATCAAGAATTTGTAGGTGGGTTTTTCCTGTTCTCCTTATTTTTAATTCAGGTGGGTTTTGGAATCCAAGGTGCTGGCAATCACTCACCTCAAAATGACAGGCCTGAAGTATGGTCAGACCTTGGTAATGCAATAAAAAAAAAAAATTTAATTTGCCAAGGCCCGTTCATTTTTTTAGACGTAAAATAGAGATTCTGCCTTGTGGAATTAGTGTTTGGAAAAAAGTGAAAAGTAATTGAAGAATATCCTTATTTATTTGGTTATTTATTGGGGTTTAATGACTCTTTTGACAGGGTCACCTTGTGTTGGTCATTTTTATGTGTGGAGGAAGCTGGAGTACCTGGAGAAAACCACCTACCAGTGGTAAGCAACTGTCATACTCCCCAACATTCTAACTCGGCACAAGCAGGATTAGCATTGGTTGAAGGCAAGTGCACCATCGATGTACATTAAGCCTTAGTGCACAGTGCCTCTGTGCCCACACATGGGCAAACAGGATTTAATGCCTTGCATAATGCAGTTTCCACTGATTGGTATCAAACTGTGGACATTTCGGTTTGAAATCCATTGCCCTAACCAATGAGCCACCTAATGTCCTAAAAAGTGCTTGACTTTCAGTTTTGAAAATTTTTTGCAAACCGTGTTGTAAATTTGCCGTTATTTTTCAAATTTTCTCCATTTTGTCCTCTTTTTATTAAGCCCCCCGATCTCCAAAAGAGCTTTTAGTGGGCATATAGTCAAGGTCTACTTCCATTCCAACATTTCAGCATTATAACTCAAGTATCGTTTGTCGGAGTTTGATGTCCTTCGTATGGTGACAGACCAGTATGGGTAAAAGGATATCCACATATTGTGTGTTTTGTCCATGCGTACAAATTAGAGTTATGATCCTTGTTACACTTCGAAAACTTTAAGTACAGACATTTTGCATTATAACTTGAGCATTGGTTGTCGGAATTTTGATGTCCTTTTGTATGGAGATAGACCAGGTTGGGGGAAAGAATATCTGTTTCATCCATACATACTTACCACATTTATGCCTCTTGTTAGACTTAGAAAATGGTCCCTATGAACTGTTTGCACTTTTTTTATTTTTTACCCATGGGAATAAGTTTTATTGAAAGGCTGCAGAAAATTGAATAATTTTGAATCGCCATAGTCAAATGGGCATGCAGTGGCAGTCTAACCAAGTTAGACTTCATGTGTTTTCAGTGGTTCATTCAAAGTTACACACAATTATGCTCCAATGAGAAGCATATGCTGTCCATGGTATTGCAGGAGGGGGCATTTGCAACGTTTCGTGTTGCTCTTCTTTTTTTAGTTTTTACATACTATTTCCTTACAAAGAATCAATTTTTTTTTAACCAAAAGCCACTTGAAAGCCTGTAACATTGAACATGGACTGCTTCATGGCATCCCTGTGGGAACCCCAGGAAATGGGACAGTAAGTTTTCTGTGATAAGTGAATCCTATTTTACTGATAAAACAGTGGATGCCAAAAGTGGCCTTATAACAACCAATAAATAAATATTTCAAGACTAGGTACTGTACAATGAAGATAAAAATTTGGAGGGTTTTTACTGCCTTTGTTTCCCCGTGGGAACCCCAGAAAGTGAAGCAGAGCATGTTTACTATAGTAAACAAGCACCCAGTTAAAAGGTAAAATAGGACCCAGTTACAATGCTTGGGTTGGAAGTTCTCTAAAATGGGCAACATGGGTTTAAATGATTGACTAAATTTGGCTTTATCTCCATGTTGCAGTCATGATTAGCCATTGTGCAGAAGTATGTGACCCTAAACTCCAATAAATCAATGAATTACTGCCTTTGTTGAAGCATGTGAACTCTTTCCGACATTGTGTCACACTGATGTCAAAGTATCAGATTTTAATTTGCAGTCTTTTCCCACAATGCAACTTGGAATTTAACCAATTCTGTCCTGTTTAACCTTTTACCCAACGTAACAGCCAAATTCGGCCAGCGCTATTCACAAAAATCGCCAATTAATTTTCATTATATTTTCATTTTTGTAATTTTGTTTGCAAGTGTCATCTGCTTTTCATGTTAGGTAAAGGGTTAACAGAGGTCATTGAGCTCTGTCAAACAAGATTGAATTGGTTAAATTCCCAGTTGTATTGTGGGAAAATTTGCTGCTTGAAATTTTGGTACATTAACATAAGGGCATGGAGAGTTAACTGTGTTAATACCGAGTCGGATCTAATAGTTTCTGGGATGACCTGCATTGTGTCTTGGGCAAGGCACTTTATCCCGTTTGCCTTCACTGGGACACGATGACGTACTGCACATCGATGGTGCACATGTCTTTCACTGCTGTAACCCTGCTTGAGCAGAGCTTGAACAGAGTTAGAATGTTGAGGAGCTGACAGTTGCTTGTTAATGCTTGGTGGTTCTCTCTGGGAACTCCGGCTTTCTCCACCCGTAAAACTGTCACAGTCACAATTAGCCATTGTGCATAAGTATGTGACCTTAAAAATAAATAAATAATGATCTAATAGTTTCATCGGGATCATTGTCAAAGTATTTTCCATTGGTCTAATAACATGTCATAATGTGACGCACTGTTGCAACTGTGTATCACAAAATGACATTTCATCAGTGAATGACAGTACATACAAAACTCCAGAAATGGGCTGCAGGAGCAATCATTTTCACTTCAAATTAACATTCAGCTTGAAACTGTTGAACTTTCAGTCAGCTTGCATATTTACAAAATGTAACAATATTATCAAATCATTAAATATTGTTATTTTAACATTTCATCATTTTGTCATTTTTTTTCTTTTAGCAAAAGTTTCAATCCATCTTTAAATCTTAACTATCTGAACACCGATGTCATAAGACCAAAATTTCATTTCGCAATTTCTTTCCTATAATGCATCTGGGAATTTAACCAATTTAATCTTGCTTGACCGAGCTCAGGGGGCTGTGTCAAACAATATTGAATTGGGTAACTTAATGATAATAATAATTCCATGGCATTCCACTAACTTGTTGCGGTCCTCTTATGAGGAGGCCTATATCAATCCAGTCCCCTGACTGGTTTGTTCCTCCACCGCTCTTCTTTCTAATCTCCGAGCAACCTAGTTGTTATATAGCAAAAAATACAGATTAAAATTTTAATATTTCAACCCCCACCTGTGGGAAACCCAGAAAGTGAAGCAGTGCTTGTTTAATGTGTGAACAAGATCTGTTTTACTTGTAAAATAGAGCCCAGTCACCAATGCCTGAAGTGAAGTCCTCTAAAATGGGCAACATGGGTATAAATGATTGACTAAACTTGACTTTAGTTGGTGTCATGATTTGCCATTGTGCAGAAATATACAATAAATTATACACTAATAAAGAAATAAATATTTCAACCTCAATGTGCAGAGAATTAACCTAAGCATTTTTCCGAGTCGTTTTCCTCATATCCAAGCCAGAAAATAAGCAGACTGTCATCTGCAAAATGAGGTCATCAGAGAGTGAATTTAGTGATGCTACCCTGCATAGCAGGGTAGAATCACTAAATTGACCCTCTGTGAACCTCAGTCTGAATCAGGGTCTCAAAACTAAACAGAAAGAGGTACCCAGAGGATAAATTGGCAAACCGTATGGGATAGCATCATCAAATTCACCCTCTGGGGACCTCATTCAGCAAATGTCAGACTGCTTATTTTCAGACCTGCTCACATCTATTCATAGCTGTTGTGAAAATTCCTGAAAATTTGACGAAAAAAATCGAAAGGATTAATGAGTTTACAGCGTGAATTTTGGTTAAAAGGGCCCCAGTTATACTTATTCTTGCAGCAAGAGCATTGTCCCCTCAATGAAAAGATCACATTTAGCTCAATCCAGTGATAGGTCGAAAGTTTTTTTGTGGCAAAAAAATATATTTTTTTATTTTCTCCAGAATTTAATTGAGAAGTTGCAGTTTGTGTTATTATGCAGTATTGAATCTGCAGCCATAAGGGAAATCCTCCATATTAGGATATACCTTCAGGTACCGCCATTTATATAACCCATTCAGGTGTCTGGCTAGTAATCTATATTCAGGGGTGGAGACATGGGGATTTTTTGGTGGGGTGGTTCAAGGTAAAATGGAATCACACTCAGGGGCGTCATGCTAGGGAAAAATCGGGGGGGGGGGGGGGGCGGATCGGTAACACCATCTTAATCGGAGCACCACCATCGGTTGGCGCGTAGCGTGCCCAAAAAATGTGGCAAAAAATGCCTCCCAGATTGCCGAAAATGGCACTTCCCAGGCCTTCACCCAAAATATTTGCCCCCCCCCCCCCCCCCCCCCCCCCCCCCCCGTTCACCATTGGCATGATGCCACTGATCACACTTATGGAATCCCTTTTTAGCTCACCTGGCCTAAAAGGCCATGTGAGCTTTTCTCATCACTTGGCGTCCGTCGTCCATAAACTTCACATTTTCATCTTCTTCTCTGTAACCGCTAAGCCCGTGTGAACCAAACTTTGCAGGAATGGTCTATGGGAGGTCCTCTACAAACGAGCTTCATTTTGTTCCCGTCGGATCAAAAACATGGCTTCCAGAGGCATTCTTTGATTCTGGTTGGTGGATTTTCAAAAATCTTCTCCTCTGAAACTGCCAGGCCAAATGTTTAAAACTTCACATAAATGATGACTGGGACCCCCTCTACCAACGATCCTCATTTAATGTTGATTGGGTCACAAACATGGCCGCAATTGCGGCTTATAGTTACTATAGAAACCCTATGAGAAATCACATTTTCATCTTCTCTGGAACTACTAAGCTGACATGAACCAAACCTGGCAGGGATAGTCTATGGGAGGTCCTCTACAAACGATCCACATTTTGATCCCATGGGTTTGAAAACATGGCCACCAGAAGCATTCTTTGATTCTGATTGGTGGATTTTTGAAAAATCTCCTCCTCTGAAACTACATGGCCAAATGTTTTGAAACTTTGCATGGTGGATGACTGGGATCCCCTCTACCAACGATCCTCATTTAATGTTGATCGGGTTGTAAACATGGCTTCAGTTGCGGCATATAGTTACCATAGAAATCCTATGGGAAATCACATTTTCATCTTCTTCTCCGGAACTACTGAGCTGACATGAACCAAACCTGGCAGGAATGGTCTATGGGGGGTTCTCTACAAACGATCCTCCTTTTGTTCCTGTGGGTTGAAAAATATGGCCGCCAGAGGCATTCTTTGATTCTGGTTGATGGATTTGCAAACATCTTCTCCTCTGAAACTGCAAGGCCAAATTTTTTGATACTTCACATAAATGATGCCTGTACCCACTCTACCAACGATCCTCATTTAATGTTGATCGGGTTCCCCGTGGGAACCCCGGGAAGTAAGCAGCACTTGTTTACTGTGGTAAACCAGTTCCGCTTTACTAGTAAAATAGGACCCAGTCACCAATGCTTGGGGTGAAAGTCCTCTAAAATGGGCAACATGTTGACCAACGATTGACTAAACTTGACTTCATCTCCATGTTGTGTCACGATTAGCCATGGTGCATAAATATGTGACGTTAACCACCAACAAACAAACAAACAAACATGTTGATCGGGTTGTAAACATGGCCGTAATTGCGGCTTATAGTTACTATAGAAATCCTATGGGAAATCACATTTTCATCTTCTCTGGATCTACTGAGCCGACGTGAACCAAACTTTGCAGGAATGGTCTATGAGAGGATGGAAATATGTGGCCACCAGAGGCTATATTCTAATGCTTAACCCAATGCCTCTCCTGTCTGCAGGAAGATCGGTACTGTCAGCAAAATACTTGTTTTTTGAAAATCTGGTAAGGGTTGGTTCCAGTTTTCTCCACTGAGAACTGGGGAAAAAACCCAAAAATATTGTGTATACAGTACAAGTCAAAATAAGCTGTAGCATAACTGCAATGAACTAAGTAAACTGCGGCTCCTGCACTGACAAGATCAGAATCTGACATTTTCTGGAAAGCTATCAGTGAGAGCTTTCCAGAAAATGATGTCAGCTTCTGGTCTTATCAGTGTAGGAAGAGAAAGATACATAGTTTATAGGATTGATCTGCAACTTATTTTGACTTGTACTGTAAACAAGTGCAGCTGTATGTTGATACATGTATTATTCTTCTCAAGTTACTTATCAGAAAATACTGATTGATGACAGGTGTTTGGAAAACCATGGAAGTTTTGTTTATATTCTCTTCCCATCATGTAAGCTTAGATGACCGTAATTATTGTATATCTTTTAAGATTTGACAAAATTGGAGTAAAATGTGTTTCCTGTGACCCTTTGCCTATCCAAAGCTATTTTGAAAGAGAATACTGTCTGAAAAAATTGTAATTTTCAAAATATTTAACCTTCTTTTACTGATTTTTTTGTTGAAACAGAATTCATAAATGTGTGCATTTTCAAGAAAATCTTCTTTGAAACTACAAAGCCAAATGGTTTGAAAACTTAGTGTGACTGATGACTGTAACCCGCTCTACCAATGATCCTCATTTAATCTTCACCGGGTTGCAATTATGGCTGCAATTGTGGCTTATAGTTACTATAGAAACCCTATAGGAAATCACATATTCATCATCTTCACTGAAAGTACCGAGCCAATGTGAACCAGACTTGGCAGGCATTGTCTATGAGAGGTTCTCTACAACTGTTACTCGTTTTATTCCTTTTGGGTGAAAAACGTGGCCGCCAGAAGCATTCTTTGATTCTGATTGGCCAATTTTGAAAACTCTTCTCTGAAACCACAGGGCTAAATGTTTTGAAACTTTGCACGGTTGATAACTGGTACACCCTCCACCAACTTTCCTTATTTAATGTTGACCGTATTGCAAACATGGCCACAATTGCGGTCTATAGTTACTATAGAAAAAACCTATGGGAAATCACATTTTCATCTTCTCTCTGGAACTACTGAGCTGACGTGATCCAAAACTTGGCAAGTATGGTCTATAGGAGGCCCTCTACAAACGATCCTCTTTTTGCTCCCGTTGCTTGGAAAATATGGCCACCAGAGACATTCTATGATTCTGTTTGATGGATTCAAATGTTTTGAAACTTCACGTGATTGAAGACTGGGACACCTTCTACCAATGATCCTCATGTAATGTTGATGTAATGTTGCAAACATGGCCACAATTGCAGCTCATAGTTACCATGGAAAGCCTATGGGAGATCACATTTTTAGCGTAACTTGACATAGTCAAGATAAGCTATTGCCATCACGCGTGCGGAAGTCTGTTAGTCTGTGAGTCTGTGACGTCTGTTAACATTTTCCCCGTCTGTTAACATTTTCCTTTAGCACGGGCTACACCCCGCAGTTCTTGTCTGATCGTCACGAAATTTCATATGCAGGTTTGGGGTCATGTCTAAATGAGAACGTCCCCTTTTGGTCGCGATCGGGCAACCGGTATGGCTGCCCGAGCCCAAAACCCGAAAACCATTAGCACAGTCTACAGGTCGTATTTATGAAGGGATTTCATTGTAACGTTGTGGGATGCCTCTGTATAATGCCTAGATGAGAACGTCCCCTTTTGGGCATGATCTATCAACCGTGATGGCTGCCCAAGCCCGAAACCCAAAAACTTTTAGCACAGTCTGCAGGTCATGTTTAATGTGGAGGGATTTCATTGTAACTTGGTAGGTTGACTCCTTATGATGTCTAGATGAGAATTTCCCCATTTGGGCATGATCTGCCAACCGTGACGACTGCCCGAGCCCAAAACCCGAAAACCTTTAGCACAGTCTACAGGTCGTATTTATTGAGGAATTTCATTGTAACTTGGCCGGTTGACTTCATACAATGTCTAGATGAGAAAGTCCCCTTTTGGACGTGATTGGGCAACTGTGACGGATACAGGGGCCCGAAGCCCGAAAACCTTTAGCACAGTCTAGAGGTCATATTTATGATGGGATTTCATAACTTGGTAGAATGACTCCAAATAATGTCTAGATGAGAACGTCCCATTTTGATCGCGATCATGCAGCCTTGATGGGTGCCCGAGCCCAAAAACCTTTAGCATAGGCAAAAGGTCATATTTGTGGAAGGATTTCATTGTAACCTGTTAGGTTGACTCCATATAATGCCTAGATGATGACATCCCCTTTTGGTCGTGATTGGTCAGTTGTGATGGCTACAAGTGCCGGAAGCCCGAAAACCTTGGGCACAGTCTACAGGTCATATTTATGAAGGGATTTCATTGTAACTTCTTAGGATCACTCCAGATGATGCCCAGATGAGATTGTCCCCTAAGGTTGCGATCATTCAGCCATGATGGCTGCCCGAGCCCGAAGCCCAAAAACCTTTAGCACGGTCTACAGGTCATATTTATAAAGGGATTTCATTATAACTTGGTAGGTTAGCTTCATATAATGTATAGATGAGCACGTCCCCTTTTGGACATGATTGGGCAACTGTGACAGCTAAAGGTGCCCGAAGCCCGAAAACCTTTAGCACAGTCCACAGGTCATATTTATGAGGGGATTTCATTGTAACTTGGTAGGTTGACTCCAAATAATGTCTAGATGAGAACGTTCCATTTTGATCGCGATCGTTCAGCCTTGATGGGTGCCCGAGCCCAAAAACCTTTAGCATAGGTAAAAGGTCATATTTATGGAAGGATTTCATTGTAACCTATTAGGTTGACTCCATATAATGCCTAGATGATGACATCCCCATTTGGTCGTGATTGGTCAGTTGTGATGGCTACAAGTGCCGGAAGCCCGAAAACCTTGAGCACAGTCTACAAGTCATATTTATGAAGGGATTTCATAGTAACTTCTTAGGATCACTCCAGATGATGCTCAGATGAGATTGTCCCCTTTGGTTGCGATCATTCAACCATGATGCCTGCCCGAGCCCGAAGCCCCAAAACCTTAAGCACAGTCTGCAGGTCATATTTATGAAGGGATTTCATTGTAACTTGGTAGGTTGACTTCATATAATGTCTAGATGAGAACGTCCCCTTTTGGACATGATTGGGCAACTTTGACGGCTAAAGGTGCCTGAAGCCCAAAAACCTTTAGCACTGTCTACAGGTCATATTTATGAAGGGATTTCATTGTAGCTTGGTAGGATGACTCCAAATAATGTCTAGATGAGAACGTCCCATTTTGGCCGTGATCATTCAGCCTTGATCGGTGCCCGAGCCCAAAAAACCTTTAGCATAGGCAAAAGGTTATATTTATAGAAGGATTTCATTGTAACCTGTTAGGTTGACTCCATATAATGCCTAGATGATGACATCCCCTTTTGGTCGTGATTGGTCAACTGTGATGGCTACAGGTGCCCGAAGCCCAAAAACCTTGAGCACAGTCTACAGGTCATATTTATAAAGGGATTTCATTGTAACTTCGCAGGATCACTCCAGATGATGTCCAGATGAGAATGTCCCCTTTGGTTGCGATCATTCAACCATGATGGCTGCCCAAGCCTAAAGCCCCAAAACCTTTAGCACAGTCTTCCGATCATATTTATGAAGGGATTTCATTGTAACTTGGTAGGTTGACTTCATGTAATGTCTAGATGAGAACGTCCCCTTTTGGACATGATTGGGCAACTTTGACGGCTAAAGGTGCCTGAAGCCCAAAAACCTTTAGCACTGTCTACAGGTCATATTTATGAAGGGATTTCATTGTAGCTTGGTAGGATGACTCCAAATAATGTCTAGATGAGAACGTCCCATTTTGGCCGTGATCATTCAGCCTTGATCGGTGCCCGAGCCCAAAAAACCTTTAGCATAGGCAAAAGGTTATATTTATAGAAGGATTTCATTGTAACCTGTTAGGTTGACTCCATATAATGCCTAGATGATGACATCCCCTTTTGGTCGTGATTGGTCAACTGTGATGGCTACAGGTGCCCGAAGCCCAAAAACCTTGAGCACAGTCTACAGGTCATATTTATAAAGGGATTTCATTGTAACTTCGCAGGATCACTCCAGATGATGTCCAGATGAGAATGTCCCCTTTGGTTGCGATCATTCAACCATGATGGCTGCCCAAGCCTAAAGCCCCAAAACCTTTAGCACAGTCTTCCGATCATATTTATGAAGGGATTTCATTGTAACTTGGTAGGTTGACTTCATGTAATGTCTAGATGAGAACAGCCCCTTTTGGACACCATTAGGCAACTGTGTTGGCTACAGGGGTCCAAAGCCCGAAAATTTTTAGCACAGTCTACAGGTGATATTTATGAAGGAATTTCATTGTGCCTTGGTAGGATGACTCTAAATAATGTCTAGATGAGAACGTCCCCTTTTGGTCGCGATCATTCAGCCTTGATGGCTGCCCGAACCCACAACCCCAAAAATCTTTAGCATAGTCTATTGGTCATATTTATGGAAGGACTTCATTGTAACCCGTAAGTTTGACTCCATATAATGCCTAGATGATGACATACTCTTTTGGTCGTGATTGGTCAACTGTGACGGCTTCAGGGGCCCGCAGCCCAAAAACCTTGCGCACAGTCTACAGGTCATATTGATGAAGGGATTTCATTGTAACTTTGTAGGATCACTCCAGATGATGCTCAGATGAGAATGTCCCCTTTTGGTTGCGATCATTCAACCATGATGGCTGCCAGAGCCCAAAGCCCAAAACCCTTTAGCACAGTCTACAGGTCATATTTATTACGGGATTTCATTGTAACTTGGTAGGTTGTCTTCATATAATGTCTAGATGAGAATGTCCCCTTTAGACGCAATTGGGAAACTGACGGCCACAGGGGCCCGAAGCCCGAAAACCTTTAGCACAGTCCACAGGCCATATTTATGAAGGGATTTTAATGTAACTTGATAGGATGACTCGTTTTGGAATAATTTCACTATAACTTGGTAACTTTTGTTGATATACGTTAACTGTGAGGGCCACATACATTAACTGAGAGGTCATATTAACCCACCCCTCAGCTCTTTAGTACAGTATACACCTCATATTATTTTTATCATAAACATAGCATACAGGGAACAGAAATGAACATATTCCCAATTATCACAATTCTTGTCTTATTTCATAATCCTTACATAAACATTGAACATTATCCTTTTCATCAAACACAACACACAAGTTAAGCTACAGTGTCATTGACACTTTCATTATATGTAGTTCCAGGTGAGCGATTACAGGCTCTGTAGAGCCTCTAGTTAGAATCCCTATAGAATCCTTTTTGAGAAACGTCAGGGGTCAGCAGAATCCTTTTTATCGAAATGAGGCTAAGAGTCGTATGTGCGAGTCACTCGAACGAGCAATTGCTCTAAAGCTCATTTGCTCGATGGGCTTCAGGTCATTCGAGCAATGACTTTTCAGTAACTGCTCGATAGCTTATTGGCTTTGGGAATGATATAGGCTTTTGTTATTCAAAAGGGAGATAACTCTGCATACAAATTATGGGAAATCAAGCAATCTGATTGGTTAGTTAGCGTCAGTAAAGAGAACTGATTGGGCGATCTAGATAAATAAAACAACAAGAGTACTCGGAATAGGGTCAGAACTAACAAGAACAGACCAGAAAAGCCAAATATAGAAATAATAAGCAAAGCTGTTCCAGCTGATAGGCTCTTCTACTCTACTGGAGTATTCTCTAGGACAAAGGAACATGGCCAGGTAGACGAAAACTATTGCAGAGATAGATAAAGCAGAGAATTCTGAAAGAATTCGAAATAGTACAACTTGTCGGGTTGTTTGTGGTAATTCTACGAATCGGGGAAAATACTCCCGTACAAAGGAACACACCCTCCGAACATACCCCTGTCCTATCAGAAGCCTTTGGGTCACATAGCAACCATGTGAAACCAAGATGGAGGCCTCCAGTATACAAAATGGACGACGGAAACACGAATCACCCTAACAACACGCGCTGCGCATGTGCACTAACACCACGTATCAGTATGGGGATGACGTCACAACATGGCCGCTCACGCGGCTTACCATAACAACATAACATGGCGCCACTAAGTCACATGGCATGGCGTCACTTCCGGGGTCCTGCAGCCTACGTCCGAAACGTCCAAGCATTTTATGCTGCAGGTTTTTCCTGAAGACAGAAATCTTAAATTTGGGGATGGTATTAAGGTAGTGTCCCTGATGTGACCGGGAAAGTGATATTTTTTTTAAAAAATCATCAGCTGAAGGTGCAGGCCTTGGCCTTCTCATAGAACTTTTTGAAAACTAAGCCCCAATGGCACTATTAAGAGACATTTTGAGGCTAGAAAAAAAAATCCAACTTTCACCAAGTGTAGTATGTCATCAATAATTTCATTAATTGATATCTCATGCAGATCGCAGAATTCAAGATTTTTAGTGGGAGCCGTGGGGATTTTTGGGGGGCGGGGGGTGCATGACTCACCCACCCAAACCCCTCCCCAGCTATTCTACTAACCCAATATCGCCTCACAGTGAAGGTTAAAATAATTTATGAGAAAAGTTTTAGGAAAAACTGAGGTTTCTCAATCCCTCAAAATCTTAACATGTTTGAAGGATTTCTTCCATATTTGGTATTAATTTCATTGGTTTATCTTCTTTTCGGGCACATACTTCATATCCCTTCAAATTTTTTTTTCAAATCCCCTCCAAATCATCATGTTTAAATTATTAGCTCACCTGAGTGAAAGTCAGGGTGAGTTATAGTGATCACTCACCGCCCGTCATACTTCGTCGTACGCCATCCGTGGACATGGTCACGGTGTTTGCATCTCCTCCAAAACCGCTGAACGATTTCATTTAACTTTGAGGTCATTGTTTGTTCTGACATCGCATTTTGATTTTGTTCAAATCAACATGCCCAGTCCCATGGGGAGGGGTGGAGAAAATGTCCCAAATTTTATTAAAATCTTCTTAGGCAATGGGTACAGCGATTTGATATTTGGTACTGAACCCCCTTTTGATGTGTAGAATCCGATTTGTTCAAACGAAGTTCGTAGGGTAATAATTTGTTCAAACAAAGTGTGTATGGCAATATTTGCCTTTGTAATGGGAGGGGGCACGTTTTGGGCCCTGTACAAAATTTCTATTTTCTGAACTGATGAGCAGATTTCAACCAAATTTGGTGTGTGTCATTATTGAGTCATAAGTACTTGAATCCTGCAAAAAACAACAGTAAAATAGTATTTCACCACTTCCCGAGGTCCCAACGTTGAAAAATGTATCATAATTAGGGCAAAAAGTGGTTTACTGTGATTATTATTTCAAAGAATTAGGCTAACGAGTAACGACAGTAAATCTTTAAACTAACTGGATGGTTCTGAAATTGCAAAGTGAATTTCCAAACAAGCCTGAAAATAAGCAGACTGTCATCTGCAAATGAGGTCCCCTGAGGGTGAATTTAGTGATACTACCCTGCACAGCAGGGTAGCATCACTAAATTTACCCTATGTGAACCTCAATCTGAATCAGGGTCTCAAAACTAAACAGAAAGAGGTACCCATATGATAAATTGGCCCACTGTGTGGGATAGCATCATCAAATTCATCCTCGGGGGAACTCATTCTGCAAATGTCAGACTGCTTATTTTCACGCCTGTTTCCAAAGTCATTCACCGAAGCATGGCCAGTCTTGAGAGGGCATCCAGCGCTGTGTTTGTGTCAAATGCCTTCTTTTTTTTTTTTCTTCTTCTTTTTTTTTTGGGGGGGGGGGGGGGGGCAGGTCTGGTGTCTATTGTGGTTGTGTTTTAAACATTTCGAAAGGCAAATGCTGAAAAAGAGGATGAAACGAGAATGTATGTACAAAAACCTAAGACTGATACCCCGACGTTCTTTACGTCATATCTCCGATATCTGACGTCTGATTTTCAAAATGTTTTCAGTTTTGTATTTGGGATGTCGAGTACCAAAGTTACCCCAAGATTTCGACTTAGTGCAGTGAAATATAATTTTGACGCTTTCCTCCCCCAACCGGCAATTTCGTCATAGCATCAACATCTTTCGAGCAATGAGGATACAAATTAGCAATGCTTGACTTCAATTATTCCCCTAGCAGGCTGTAATATAAATTTAGTGCAATATTGTGTAGGTGTTTTTGGGGGGAGGGGGTAGGGTTATCAGAAAATGGGAGGGGTATACCCGACGTTGTTTACGTCCTATCTCCGGTGTCCGACATCTGATTTTGAAATTTTTTTCAACTTTGTATGTGGGACCTTGAATGGTAAACAGTCACATGGACAAACCTTCCAAAAGAGTTCATTTATTTTTTACGTTTTTTGCACCTCCGTCTCATTAGACGTCATAGCGTTCAGTTTGTTGTGTCAATGAGCGTACAATTGTGCCAAGACGTCCTTTCAGATGTCCGTTCTGATGTGTGGTTTTACACTTTTATAGGGGTATCTTTTGCAGTTGTTGAGGTAGGCTTGTTGCGAAATGGGAGGGGTGTAAAAACATCAAAAATGACTGTGAATTAAAAAAATCCAAAAACAGCTACGTTTTTATTAGCTTAACTTGACAAAGTCAAGATAAGCTATTGCCATCACGCGTGCGGGAGTCTGTTAGTCTGCGAGTCTGTTCACATTTTCCTTTCGCACAGGCTTCACCCCGTAGTTCTTGTCTGATCGTCACGAAATTTCATATGCAGCTTTGGGGTCATGTCTAGATGAGAACGTCCCCTTTGGGTCGCGATCGGTCAACCGTAATGGCTGCCCGATCCCAAAACCCGAAAACCATTAGCACAGTTTACAGGTCGTATTTATGAAGGGATTTCATTGTAATTTGGTAGGATGCCTCTGTATAATGTCTAGATGAGACCGTCCCCTTTTGGTCATGATCTATCAACCGTGATGACTGCCCAAGCCCGAAACCCAAAAACGTTTAGCACAGTCTGTAGGTCATATTTAATATGGAGGGATTTCATTGTAACTTGATAGGATGACTCCGTATGATGTCTAGATGAGAACTTCCCCATTTGGTCGCGATCTGTCAACCGTGACGACTGCCCGAGCCCAAAACCCGAAAACCTTTAGCACAGTCTACAGGTCATATTTATGGAGGATTTCATTGTAACTTGGTAGGTTGACATCATATAATGGCTAGATGAGGGACGTACCCTTTTGGACGCGATTGGTCAACTGTGACGGCAACGGGTGCCCGAAGCCCTAAAACCTTTAGCACAGTCTACAGGTCATATTTATGACGGGATTTCATTGTAAGTTGGTAGGATGACTCCAAATAATGTCTAAATGAGAACATCCCCTTTTGGTCGCGATCATTCAGCCGTGATGGCTGCCCGAGCCCAAAACCCGAAAACCTTTAGCACAGTCTATAGGTCGTATTTATGGAAGGATTCCATTGGAACTTGTTAGGTTGACTACATATAATGCCTAGATCATGATGACATCTCCTTTTGGTTGTGATTGGTCAACTGTGACGGCTACAGGGGCCCGAAGCCCGAAAACCTTTAGCACAGTCTGCAGGTCAAATTTATGAAGGGATTCATTGTAACTTGGTAAGATGACTCCAGATAATGCCTAGAAGAGAACGTCCCCTTTTAGTCAAGATCATTCAACCATGATGGCTGCCCGAGCCCAAAACCCGAAAAGCTTTAGCACAGACTACAGATCATATTTATGGAGGATTTCATTGTAACTTGGTAGGTTGACTTCATATAATGGCTAGATGAGAACGTCCCCTTTTGGACGCGATTGGTCAACGGTGACGGCAACAGGTGCCCGAAGCCCTAAAACCTTTAGCACAGTCTACAGGTCATATTTATGACGGGATTTCATTGTAACTTGGTAGAATGACTCGAAATAATGTCTCGATGAGAACGTCCCCTTTTGGTCGCGATTATTCAGCCACGATGGCTGCCCGAGCCCAAAACCGTTAGCATAGTCTTTTGGTCTTATTTATGGAAGGATTTCATTGGAACTTGTTAGGTTGACTTCATATAATGCCTAGATGATGACATCCCCTTTTGGTTGTGATTGGTCAACTGTGACGGCTACAGGGGCCCGAAGCCCGAAAACCTTTAGCACAGTCTACAGGTCATATTTATGAAGGGATTTCATGGTAACTTCGTAGGACCGCTCCAGATAATGCCAAGATGAGAACGTCCCCTTTTGGTCGCGATCATTCAACCATGATGGCAGCCCGAGCCCAAAACCCGAAAAAACTTTAGTACAGACTACAGGTCGTATTTGTGAAGGGATTTCATTGTAACTTGGTAGAATGACTCAGTATAATGTCGAGATGATAACGTCCCCTTTTAGTTGCAATCGGTCAACCGTGATGGCTACATAGGCCTGAAGCCCGAAAACCTTTAGCACAGTCTACAGGCCATATTTTTTTAGGGATTTCATTGGAACTTCATAGGATGACTCGTTTTGGAATAATTTCACTGTAACTTGGTAACTTTTGTTGACATACGTAAACTGTGAGGGCCACATACATTAACTGTGCAGGCCACATTAACCCATCCCTCAGTTCTTTAGCACAGTCTACACCTCATATTATTTTTATTAAAAACATAGCACACAGGGAACAGAAATTAACATATTCCCAATTATCACAATTCTTGTCTTATTTCATAATCCTTTCATAAACATTGAACATTATCCTTTTCATCAAACACAACACACAGACAAGTTAAGCTACTGAATCACTGACACTTTCATTTTTTGAGTTCTACAACATACAAAATTTTAATGTAAATCTGACAGACTTTTAATTTTTCCGACGTAGATGTCCTTCCTTCACCCCAACAGCAGCCCCCGACGAATTCTTCGTCGGCTGAAAACTGATGGCACTTTTAGATACGGTTTTTATTGGAAAATATATTTCCAAAATTTCTAGAGTGAGCGTTCAAGGAGGCGACAGATATTGAATGCCCGTGAAAAAACTCAAATTGACATTATTTTGGACAAAGGTTTAAATGTGAAATTGCAACAAATGCATTAAAGGTTTTATACGAGAAATCTTTCCTGCAATTTCTTGCGTGCAATTTATTTTAACCACATATTGCACGATATATTGCTCATGTAAAATGGGGGAGCGCGATGGCTCAGTGGTATACTGTTGGACTTATGTGCTAGATGTCCCGAGTTCGATCCCCGTCCGGAACGACCCGCGTTGTGTCCTTGGGCAAGGCACTTTATCCCGATTGCCTACATGGGGGCACGATGACGCCGTGTACTAAGGCGTAGTGCACGTCGATTGTGCACATGTCGTCAACCGCTGTGACCCTGCTTGAGCGGAGCTTGAACAGAGAATGTTGAGGAGCTGACGGTTGCTCGTCGATGCTCGGTGGTTCTCTCCGGGTACTCCGGCTTCCTCCACCCGTCAAACTGTCACGATCACGATTACCATTGTGGATAAGTATGTGACCTTAAACACCAATAAATAAAATAAATAAATAACATGTAAAATGGATTTATTGCATCAATGGAGTGATGCAATTTATTGAAAAAATTTAGAACCTGTTTTCTGCAAGTTCATAATAATATTGCAACTGAAACTTTTCTTCTCAGCAAGTCAATGTGATTGCAAGTGCAATATTTCACCAACATTTTTTGTGTGTGAAGAACAAAAATATTTGCGCAAAATGTTGATGCAATTTAATGGTGCAATTTTTTGACCGTGTAAAACCACCTTAATAGTGCCATAATGAAGGTAAACGCTATGAACTTTCATAGCTTCTATTATTTAAACGGAGCAGTGTGTATTAATGAAAATCAGTGTTTTCATTTTTCAACGAGAAATGTGCAAAATAGACCCTAAATTTAAATTGAAGTGACGTAAAAACGTCGAAAAACAAAAATCAGCTATCTCCCAATTGTTTAGCTCTTGGGCATAGTAAGATTAGTATCCGCCGCATTTTAATTTTGTACTCAATGACCTCAATGACTTCACGCCAGAGTTCGACCACAAGGGTTGGGAATTTACCGGAATTTACAAGGAAAGCCCCAAAGTTTTAGATGGGGTTTCTGTTGAAGATCGTATTTGCAAATTTTGAAAGACAGGGACCTCATTCAGGAGATGACAGGAAACATATTAAGAAAAAATATTAAACTGCAAATTGTTTTAGATTAAAATCAAAAATCGGGCTCCGTTACATTTCAATCCAGATTGTCATTATTATGTTTGCCAAATTTCGTCAGTGCAGCTATAAAACTGAAAATTACAGGCTGAATAAGAAAAAAATGCTCACGATCTTAATAAGTCATTCAAACTTCGTTGACAACTCGATTGTCGTACCGGAAAAACGAACGCTTTCATTCAAACGATGTGTGAAACAGAAGAGTGAGTCTTTTTTTGCGAAAATAAAACTGATTTCGTAAGATGGTCAATATGTTTTTTTCTTCAAATTAGCGGTCTTCAGCGTTTGCGTATAGGCGTTCGAGCGACCTATCAGAAGGGGATGCTATGACAAAACCCAACAGTTACGGCAAGTGGGCGTAACAGCTGTCTTCTTACACGGAACTTACAAGCGTATAATGTGGGCATGGCAAGGAGAAAATATACTTGTCTGGATGCACTGAAGTTTATTTCTTGAGTGAATTGTTGGGACTGAATCGGAGAAGACTAGCCGTGTTTTTCGGGGTCATAGTGGAGCCAACGCGTCTTGTTAGTATGAGGTGGGCGCGATGGTGAATGTTCTTGTATTACATGAGAGAACGGCTCTAGATTTAAATATGCATTTTTTTGTCCATTGAAAAAGATTGCGAATGATGGACGGGCTCGAGGTTACCTTTGTTTGTGACCACTTCATTCTGATAGATACCTCTTATTATCGGGCACCCTGTGCGTGAATCAAATATTAGTTCGTTTTCCTGGTTTAAAATACGGTGTCAAATGTAAGATCAGTTACAAATTTATTTGGTCCTTTCTCCGACGAAAGATACGATTAGGTTTATAGGAAGGTGTACGGAACATCAAAAAGGTTGTGTGTAACACAGGAAAACAGCTAACTGTGACTCACCAGTAGTATGTCTCGGGCTTTTCACCCCCATTGGCCGGACCCCGGAAGAGACGTCATGTAACGCGACCCAGTGGCGCCATGTTGTGTTGTCATGGTAACCCGCATGAGTAGCCATCTTGTGACGTCATCCCCATAGTGATACGTGGTGTTAGTGCGCAGCGCGTGTTGTAAGGGTGATAGGTGTTTCCGTCGTCCATTTTGTATACTGGAGGCCGCCATCTTGGTTTCTATGGTAGCACGTGGTTGCTATGTTACCCAAAAACCTACAACAATGTTCGGAGGGTATGTTCCTATTTACAAGAGTAATTTCCCGATTCGTAGAATTACCCAAATAAACCAGACAACCCCTCCAAATCACCAAAATCAACCCTAAACTACTGAAACGGACTTGTATTTTCCAATTTTATTGGCTTACCACGTAGTGCTATAGTACCGAGGGGCCCCGGCGTGTGTTCGATTGATCTAGAGTGCATACAATTACCACAACAACCCGATAATCCCCCCAAATAACCAAAAACAACTTTTATTTGATATGAAACACCAGATTAGACTTTTTGTCCAATAACAGGGGTGTTCTATTGTACAAGAGTAATTGTCTGACGCGGATTTTCCCCAAAATCCATATTTACTTCGTAGAATTACCACACACAACCCCATAATTGTTTACTCGGCTCAGCTTCCCCAGTAAATTCTCGGTTTCTACCTATTTGTCCACAAGCTCTGTTATGACTTCTTTGTTTTATTTATTCTGACTTCCCTAAACGTGTTTATGTTCTATTGTACACATTACAGGTAGCACATAAGCACATGCTGGATGTGCCGATATGTGCTTATGTGAAAAAGCACAATGTGACACATTGTGCATTAGCACATAGGCACATGCTGAAGGAGCCGATATGTGCTTATGTGAAAAAGGGACAATGTGACACATTGTGCAATAGCACATGGGCACATGCGACTAAAAAGGGATTCTATAGCCTGAGACATATCCTAAAAAGGGATTCCACGGAACGTGGGTGTTTGGTGGAATGAGACTGTGTGTTATTATACATTGCGTCACAATGTGTATACATTATAGGTAGCACATAGGCACATGCTGGATGTGCTGATATGTGCCTATGTGAAAATGCACAATGTGACACATTGTGCACTGGCACATAGGCGCAAACGACCAAAAAGGAATTCTATAACCTGAGACATATCCTAAAAAGGGATTTCATAGGGATTCCAAAAAGGGATTCCATGGAACGTGGGTGTTTGGTGAAATGTGCTTGTGTGTTATTACACATTGTGTCACAATGTGTACACATTATAGGTAGTACACAGGCATATGCTGGATGTGCTGATATGTGCCTGTGTGAAAATGCACAATGTGATACATTGTGCACTAGCACATAGGCACATACGACCAAAAAGGGATTCTGTAGCCACAGACATATTCTAAAAGGGATTCTATAGGGATTCCAAAAAGGGATTCCATAAGTGGTAAGATAAATAGGCAGAAACAGAGAATTTACTGGGTAATCTGAGCCAAGTAAACAATTATGGGGTTGTTTGTGGTAATTCTACGAAGTGAATATGGATTTGGGGGAAAGTCCGAGCCAGAAAATTACTCTTGTACAATAGAAACCCGTTATTGGAGAAAAAAGCTCAATCTGGAGTTTAAAAGTTGTTTTTGGTGATTTAGACGGATTATTGGGTTGTTTGTGGTAATTGTATATACTCTAGTTCAATCTAACTCCCCCCGGGGCCCCTCGGTACTATAGTACTACGTGCTAAGCCGATAAAATGGCGGAATACAAGGCCGTTTCGGTAGTTTAGGGTTGATTTTGGTGATTTGGAGCGGTTATCTGATTTATTTGGGTAATTCTACGAATCGGGAAATTACTCTTGTAAAAAAGGAACATACCCACCGAACATACCCCCCGTCTTGTTGTAGGCTTTTGGGTAACATAGCAACCACGTGCTACCATAGAAACCTAGATGGCGGCCTCCAGTATACAAAATGGACGACGGAATCACGTATCACCCTAATAACACGCGCTGTGCATGCGCACTAACACCACGTTTCACTATGACGTCACAAGGTGGCCGCTCACGCGGGTTACGACGACAACACAACATGGCGCCACCTGGGTCCGGCCAATGTGCGGGGGGGGGAGTCTGAGACATACTACTCTCACCCATATCAAGAGTGTGCTTCTGAACGCGAAAAGGTGAACAAATGGGTCATAGCGAGACTGATATGTGGCAGTGCACGTAGAAGAACTACGGTACTGACTGCAAGGAAACACCATGCTCCCAAGCCAAAGCCAAGGGCAGTATGATGCTTCCATGCACTCAGTACTGTTCGTTCTTTGTGCGCACAGCAATCGATTGGAACATATCTGGACTAAAAAGTTGCAGCAGCAAGCACAAGTGAGGGCTTCAAATCCGCCCTAGTGGGCCATCAAGATGCATGGACCCGTTCTCTCTTCTCATGTTCAGCCCAGCAAGAACTCTCTATGACCAATCCATACAGATACAGATAATGTAAAACCACGAGTTGTGAAATTTCCCACTGCATGTATGCACATTGGATTTTTGGATATCTGACTAGGCTCCTATTATATACATGTATACCGACTAAAGATTTGGATTTTTTAGGTTGGAATTGGTAAAACTGTTCCCATTTCCTGTTAGAAACAGACCCATATTCCGAAGCTGTTGCTACCCCCCCCCCCCTACCTTCCCTCCCTCCCCGGCGTAAGATATTGGCCCCGTCATATCCCTATATCTACTTTTACATATGGAGGAGCATGAAAACCATGTTTGCCCGATCATGATTTGTATTTGATCGACGGTTTTGATTTACACAGACCTATCTTTCTATCCAAGCTATTGAGATTTGCAGTCGTCATCAAGCCCCGGATTACTAAGCTGAACTACAGTACAGTCGCAACGGACAGGTCGTAATCCACGCATGGTCAGTGATGTTCACGCATAATGTGTATCCAGCCCGGAGATTATCCAGAGCCTGCGGGCGGTTATGTCCTCATTTAATTATAATGTAAGAGCGCCCTGGAAATCAGGTGTATAAAAAATGTTGACTGCAAATAATTGTGCTGGTGATAGAAACATGAGCGTCTCTAATTTTCATTATGTTTTCATTTTTCGTCTCAAAAACATTGGTTATGACCCCTCGTTGGAACGAGCACGTCGAGCTCATTCCAATGAGGGCTCGTAACCTATGTTTTTGAGTCAAAAAATTAATTATTCAAGAATTTGTTTTGCAAGTTTCGTCTGCTTTTCATGTTAGGTAAAGGGTTAAATAAGAAGTTTGCGTCGCGAATACAACACGTGTTTATTCACTCATAAATTTCCAAGAAGCCTTGTTTTATATAATCGTGACTGATTAATATTCCAACTGCATCATTTTCAGTTTTACAAACGTATTATACAAGAGAATTATCCTCATGCAAACCATGTGATATATGACAATGCTTGTCTACTGATGTACTGTAGTTTATCCTATCGGTAGAATAGAACCTGGTCACCAAGGTTGATGGTAAAATGTAGAATGAAGTGGGCAACTGACTAATAATCCATTGGCAGAACTTGACTATGGATCCATTGATGTGATCACTCTATAGCCACAGACACTTACCGTGACTTTAACACCCAATAATTAAATAAATTCGAGACAATTGACGCATTTATTATTCTTCAGCCTTTTCAACAGCCACCCAAACAGTTGTTAGTCAAGTTACTCCTGCCGTCAAATGTCAACTTCCTGCCCAACCTCAAAGTCGCATCCAGAGGTTTTTTTCGGTGTGGTTTCTGATAGACTGGCATCTCCTGATTCAGAGAAAGTTTACTGGTTGTCTGAAAGCATTGAGCAATTTGAGATATTCGTCGCAGAAAAGGGGTACCCAATTTCAATTCGCATAGTTAGCCTATAGGTGCTGAAATTCTCATGTATATTCGGCATTTGCTGGAAAAAAATCTAGAAGTTTATACTCATATAGACACACATGACATTAATCAATGC
This sequence comes from Pictodentalium vernedei, assembly GCA_031216915.1. Lineage (NCBI taxonomy): Eukaryota > Metazoa > Mollusca > Scaphopoda > Dentaliida > Dentaliidae > Pictodentalium > Pictodentalium vernedei. The sequence continues at coordinate 241,224,452 of CM062294.1, forward strand.
ATAAATAAGTGCATGTTCGCAAAAAACTGCTATTTTGTTTTGAAAACAAGTGTTTTATGAACAGCATTTATAAATTAATAAAGAACGTTTACAAGAAAACGTCAAATTGGAACCTTAACCCTTTACCCAACGTAACGGCCAAAACCATCCAGCGCTATTATCAAAAATCGCCAATTAATTTTCATTATTTTTTTCATTTTTTGTCTCAAAAACATAGGTTATAACCACTCGTTGGAACGAGCTCGTCGAGCTCGTTCCAACGAGGGGTCATAACCTATGTTTTTGAGACAAAAAATGAAAAAAATTAGTTATTCAAGAATTTTTTTGGCAAGTGTCGTCTGCTTTTCATGTTAGGTAAATGGTTTAGGCACTCCTTCGGATCAGCGACGTCATACTACATTGATTTATCTTGTCTCTTTCCTTCAGTTGAGAGTCCGTTATATTCCTTCAGTTGAGAGGCCGTTGTATATAAGTGATCATATCTTCTTTGCACCTTCTCGATTGATTTGCTTTATTTTCATTTGAAATCAAGTTGAATTAAACATTTTTCTATTGTCTATCGTTGTGAGTTTGGCGACAAACCTTGCCTTATTATTTTGTCATTTAATTTTTCTTCAGTCTGGCATTATTTGAATTTTTCTGTCGGTTTATGTGCAGAATCTGCCATGGCCGATCGTTGCTTTTTCTCATCGAAATACGAATGTGGAGTTGTTAGGGTAATAATAATAACACTTTGGCCGGCCGCTGATTTGTCGCGGTTCTCGGATGAGAAGACCTTGGTTACCCCTGTACTCCCAACTGCCTCCCTATTCCCATGCTTCTTTCATCCCAACACCCGGAGACGAACTGCTTGATGACATCCCTTGCCCCATTCTTCCCAATCTCTCCGATTAGCATATTAACCCTCTCCTTTGAGTCTCCCACTAACCACATGTCCTTCATTCTCCCATTCCACTTCCCCATTATACTCCCCGTGAATCTTATTCTTTTAGACTGGTATTTTGGGCATTCTAGAAGAAACCGTTTGATGAACGTGGCATCGAAGCGAATCGAGAACATTATCAAATGCAGCAAACTGTATTCTGATCACAGCTAGAAGTGGATGCCAATTTTGAGAAGTCACAAATACTGTGTAGAGAAATATGTTCACTCGAAAAGTGTCAGACAAGCTACATCAAGCATACATATTCCTACCAAGGCGGATGCACCACCCGAGAAAAGATAAAGGCGATGTCGGGCATAAATTGTGTTTGATTCCAAACGACACTGCCTTTTGGGGGTTGCAAAAGACCCTAAAATCCGGCGAGGTGAATAGAGGCTTATATTTTCCGTCAAGTAGTGAATCCTGGAACCAGCAGTAGTTCATCGCAAAAATGATGATATACTCCAGATTTGTGAACAGCGAAAGATAAATTGGGGAAGAGGTGAGGTTATGGGTTCTGGATGCTATGAGTGATTTGCACGCGACAAAGGCTCGTTATCACTCGGTCTGTTGAGCTACATTTATGAGTCCAAGATCTGTAGCGTCTGCGGCAAAGCAGTTCATTAACACTACCTCAACAGATTCAAATCCCGATGCCGGTTGCTTTGAAGATAGATGACAGTAGTATGTCATGTACCCGGATAGGGAAAGGTTGGGAACCCCGTAAGTGACATCATGTCACGTGACCTAGTGGCGCCGTGTAGAGTTGTTATGGTAACCCGCGTGAGCGGCCATGTTGTGACGTCATCCCCACAGTGATACGTGGTGTTAGTGCGCAGCGCGTGTTGTTAGGGTGATACGTGTTTCCGTCGTCCATTTCGTATACTGGAGGCCGCCATCTTGGTTTCTATGGTAGCACGTAGTTGCTATGTTACCCAAAAGCTACTTATAGGACAGGGGTATGTTCGGAAGGTGTGTTCGATTGAATCGGTGTAAATCTAATTACCACAAACAACCCGACAAGTTTTACTGTTTCGAATTATTTCAGAATTCTCTGCTTCTATCTATATATGCAATGGTTTTTGTCTACCTAGGCATGTTCCTTTGTCCTGGAGTATACTCCAGTCGTGAAGAAGAGCCTATCAGACGGAACAGATTTGCTTATTATTACTATATTTAGCCGTTCTGGTCTGTTCTTGTTAGTTCTGACCCTATTCTGAGTACTCTTGTTGTTTCATTTATATAGATCACCCAATCACTTCACTTTCCTGACGCTAACTACCCATTCAGACTGCTTCATCCCCCGTAATTTCTATGCAGAGTTATCGCCCCTTATTACAATGAAGTCCTATCCGAGTCTCATCACCTCTATATCCAATGGCTACGTCCTATGGAATCCCTTTTGTGAAACGTCTCTGGTTATGGAATCCCTTTTCAGTCGTATGAGGCCATGAGGGCTATGTAAAAGCCCTCATTGAGGCCTCATTTACTATCCCCCATAGCCTCATTTTATTTTGAGACCATGACGGCCATGAAAAAATCCCTCAATGAGGCCTTATTTACTCTCTCTCTCTTAGCCTCATTTCAGTATTTGTGGATACCTATGGCCTAATATTGTATTATTTGAGGATACCTATCGAGGATACTTTCTGGAGAATCCCTTTTAGTCGTATGAGGCCCTGAGGGCTATGAGAAAGCCCTCAATGAGGCCTCATTAATTATCCCTCATAGCCTCATTTTCTTTTGAGGCCATGAGAAATCCCTCAGTGAGGCCTCATTTAGTATCCCTCTTAGCCTCATTTCAATATTTGAGGATACCTATGGCCTGGTATTGTATTATTTGAGGATACCTATCGAGGATACTTTCTGGAGAATCCCTTTTTAGTCGTATGCGGGCTATGAGAAATCCCCCAGTGAGGCCTCATTTATTATCCCCCATGGCCTCATTTATTTTCTTTTGAGGCCATGACGGCCATGAGAAATTCCACAATGAGGCCTCATTTACTATCCCTCTTAGCCCCATTTCGGTATTTGAGGATACCTATGGCCTGGTATTGTATTATTTGAGGATACCTATCGAGGATACCTTTTGGAGAATCCCTTTTTGTCGTATGAGGTCATGAGTAATCATCCCTCAATGAGGTCTAATGTAGTCTTACCAAGTTACCAACCGCTTCCATCTTTTCTCCAAAGCTCCAAGACCACTACTTGTCTATGGTCTATCTGTCCTATCATTAGCTTCTTCGGCAGGCTTGTTCCATTGCGGCCTTGTACCAGTACTATTGACTAAACTATCATCCATTAATATTGACTTGTAAGTAGTTAGGGGAGGCACTATAGACCAAAGCATTTTTAACACTGAGTTTTCCATAGGGTCCATTGCCTTAGTGTTAAATTGTGAAACTTATAGGCCAAAACTTATAGACCAAAATGTCTGTAACTTATAGACCAAACATGTATGCACTGGTGGCACAGTGCATACATGTTTGGTCTATAAGTTACAGACATTTTGGTCTATAAGTTTTGGCCTATAAGTTTCACAATTTAACACTAAGGCAATGGACCCTATGAAAAACTCAGTGTTAAAAATGCTTTGGTCTATAGTGCCTCCGCATCATGCTTTATGACCAGATCCTATAGTACATTTTTGCTTATTTTTTACTGAAGGATAAGGGAATTGTTTTTGTCTTTTGTATAACAAAGACTTGGTTGTGTACATGAGAAGATATATCTCTTTCTAATAGTGTGAGTAGCCCTTAGAAGGGCTGCCACGAAGGCACATTTTGAAATCACACTCATTTGTGAGAGTAACAAATTATTGATAGGTTAGAATGACAAAGAGAAGAGATAATAAGAAATAGGATGAATGAGTTTAAGTTGTATCCTGATTTTTGTCAAGCTAAAATTCAATAACTTGTATCCAGATTTTGTAGGAATCCTCATGAGAATTCACTTAAATCTGGATACAGGTTATTGGATGGAACTTCACATTTTTTATACCGTCTTTCTGGCTGCCAATTAAGATCAGGATACAAGTCAACTTTCTTCACCCGGTATTTCTCCGGTTCATAACCGTGGACATCTAAGAACTGTCTTATCCCTGCCTTTCACTCCAACTCATCAATAAGCTGCTGGCCCCACTGTCGAGTGTATTTCTGAGGTCCACCACTTCTCCTCATATGACCGAAAATATCTTCAGCTAATTGGCGTCTCCTTGCTTTCTCTCTCCCTACTCTGATAGATTCTTCTTCTAATCGGCGATTCCAATCAGCGTCAGACATTTCCCCGGACCTCCACATTCTGTATTCGTTTATATCGAGAGAGAACTTCATGTTGTCTCAAAATGAATTGTTTGAAATGCGTGTTAGATTTTATAGACAATGCGAGGATCGGAAATGCAGTGGAGAACGCTCACGCGATAATTCTGATCGAGTGGGGAAAAAATTGTTGACATCGGACGGCTAGTAATAGTGATAGTAAACATCTGTTATCAACAATTTTTTCCCGCATTCGATCAAAATTGTCACGTGAGGGTTCTTCGGTGCATTTTCGATCCTCGCATTGTCTATAAAAACACTGCTGGAGATATCATAACGTCATTTTTCTTATCATCAATCATGAGAGTTGAGCTATCCATCGAGGTAAATATTCCATCACTAGAAAGTGAATGTGGGCCACGAGAAGTGAAGAAGGAGAGAGGGGAATGCAATACTATTCCACCACAAGAAGTGAAGATGGAGAGAGAGGAGCGTAATACTATTCCAAGGAGTAATCTGTGAAGATTGGCAAGAAAAGCTGGGGTGAATAATATCGTCACTTGATGAAGCTGAAGAAGCCTTACACTGTTTTGTTCGAAAACTGATAACAGATACCTATCATTATGCAACAATTAGGGGAAGAGGATCACAACATCTCATTAATGAAAAGGATGTCAAGAGAGCCGCAAAGAGAAATGGAATAAAGTTGGTGAACTAAACATGTTTTGTTTAGTAACAAACGGCCCTTATAAGGGCCACCATATTCTTAAAAAGAGATATCACGTTTACACACTTGAGTGGCACATTTCAGTGCTACCACAATGGAATGAATTGAACTTTTGTTCAATTGTAATTTCATTACTCAATTCAAAAGAGGTTAACCTCATAGCTCCCACACTAGATTTCCCTGTCATGGCATATTTTTGTGTTTGCAAATTTATTTTTGTGTTTGCAAATTAATTTTTTACCTAAATGTTTTTGTGTGAAAACATTTAGGTAAAAAATTAATTTGCAAACATAAAAATATTTTTTGTGTTTGCAAATTATTTTTCAGTCTTGCAAGTTTTTTATTTTATAAGAAAAATATTTTTTGTGTTTGTAAAATGAATGTTATGAAAAAACTTTTTCATAACATTCAATTTACAAACACAAAAAATATTTTTTCTGTTTGCAAATTATTTTTCTGTCTTGCAAGTTTTTTATTTTATAAGAAAAATATTTTCGTGTTTTGCAAATTAATGTTATGAAAAAAACTTTTTCATAACATTAATTTACGAACACAAAAATATTTTTTGTGTTTGCAAAATAATGTTATGAAAAATGTTTTTTATTTTTATAAATAAAATTCCTGAGTTGGAAAACATTCTCCCCCTGTTTAAATAACAACAAAATAATATTACCTTTTTTCAAATCCAAAAATTTTATTCCATGAATATTTACAGATTTGTAAATGTCTTTTATGAAAATGTCACTTTCAAAAACTGTTTTCAATGTTTCTTGGCAAGTTTTCCTATTTTAGAATTATTGTCTTCAGCTTTTCATTTTCTTGTAACTTTCTTTGGTGGTTCCTCTTTCTCTGGAAATAATACTTCTAACTCATCATCGATTTCCATTTTTGTTTCTTTGGGTATATCCATATTATATAATAATGTATCATCATTATCATCAAACTCTGGTAACACAGGTTCTGCTAAGTCAACTTTCTTATTTGTAAAGGTTATTTGTTGAGGTGGTAGTGGTAGTGTGCTCATCCCCTGTAAAGTGTTGTTGTCAATGTCTTTTTCATCAAGTTGTAAGTTGAAACCTGTAATCGGTAATCTATCTTCTGTATGCTTTATGTATTCTGACCATGGATAAACTTTTACCGGTCCTCATTGATCAAAAGCTGGTGAACCCCATCTTGGTTGAGACACAGAGTTATTCGATAGCTTTTTCAATCTACATTCATTAATCCAATGTCCTCTCAGATTGCAATAAAAACATGGCCCTTTGTCTGAACATGTATTCGCCCAATGTCCTTTCCTATGGCAAATGGAACAAATCATCTCTTTAGGTGTTGATATCAACTTATAACGTTCATTCACAAGTCTTTTTACTTCTCCCCATTTAGATGGTTTATAGTAAATACTTTTAGCATCACTTGCTTTTTCTAATCTTGGATCTGCAACTTTATCCATCTTTAACTTTTGGAGCGTTTCAAAAATATGTTTTGTCTTCTTGAAGTCAAAAGCAAGTGTGAATCAACCTATGATTCTTCCTCCTTTTATACCTTTTTAATGTACATTTAATTGTACACTTAAATGTTCCATAACATGCATTTGCACACAATTGTTTAAATATACATTCATTTGGTTACAAACAGTTATGCTATCTTCTCTTGCACACAATAACCTCTGGATACTATATTGCTGTTGTTAAATGTGTTTTAGTGATTTTAATGTTGACTGAAAGATACACTAACAAATAAAAGCTATAAAATATTTACCATAGGAATTTTCCCATAGAGGGAATGGATTACATTTTATGACTTTTCAAATGTGTATAAGAAACATTTATTAACAGTATAATTCAGTGGGTATTAAATGTATATTTAAATGCACATTTAAATGTACATTAAAAAAAGTATAAAAAGTGGGGGAATCTTAGGTTGATTCCACACTTGGTTTTGACTTCAAGAAGACAAGACATATTTTCAAAGCTAGAAGACGATAGAAGAAAAGATGAAGAGAGCCATTGAAGAATATAGTGAGACAGAGAGTGAAGTAGATAACAAGAAACAGAGAGTAGAATCAGCAAGAGACTTATACACCATTCACCCACTCCTACAAAAAACATCAAGAAAATTCCATTCCAAATCCCATGTATGCAGAATAACCTTTAAACAATTTAATCAAAAGAATCCACTTGACACCCTTGGAAAGTCTTTGACAGTTTGATAGACGATATTAAAGAAGAATGTGGAGTAGAAAACAACGATCCAATGAGAATATCAGTTGACCACCCAGGATTAGAAATAGGTATATTTATCCCATTTACTAAGGCTTCAGGTATCACTGGTAACACCATATTAGATGAAATAGAAAAAGTTGTACAATCAAATGATAACTTTACTATCCATGATGGACAATTATCTTTAGAAATAACACACACTTCTCTACCACGAGGGTCTGGGCGACATGCACCAATTTCATTTTCATCTTTTGATAAAATGGTTGGAAACAAGAGAAGTATTATTGAAATTAAAAATGTTAATGATTCAATGTGTCTCGCACGGGCCATTGTAGTGGGAAAGTGTCATGTTGATAGAGATAATTCTGAACTTTGGCAAAAGAAATGGAAAAATATTAGATATTCTGATAGACCGGCACAAGAGCGGGAAGCTAAGGCATTGATGGACAAAGCAGGTCTTGATTATAATATTCCTTGTGGATATGAAGAATATTATAAAATACAAGACCTGCTTTACCCAGAGTATGTCATCAAAATTCATCCACAGTATGCAAAAAGTGAATTTTTATTCCAACCTCCAACTACCACCACTGATAGTAAAGTTATTCATATTTACCACCATGACCAGCATTTTGATACCATCACTACAATTACAGGGTTTTTAGGATGTTCATACTATTGTGAACTTTGCAGTAAAGGGGTCCAACAGAGAGAACGTCACACATGCCCTTTTGGTTGTGTTTGCTATGCTCCAACAAAATGTATTCCCGAACATCCCACCATCTGTTACACTTGCAATAGACAATTTAGAAGTTTATCATGCTATAATAACCATATCACTACAAAGGGGAAAGAAGAAAAAACAATTTGTCAGTTAGTTCAAAAATGTAAAAAGTGCAATTCACTAATATATCTAACAAAAGGAAAACACATCTGTGAAGGATTCCAAAAATGTAAATATTGTCAACAAGTAGTTAATTCTGATCACCAATGTTTCATTCCAAAATACACTTCACCCAAGGATGAAAAATTACCAAACATTCCATTTGTATTTTTTGATTTTGAAACCACACAAGACTCAGGTGTTCATATCCCAAATTTCTGTGGTGCTCATCGTGCATATGGGGAATGTATTTGCAAATCTATAGATCAAGAATGTATTTCCTGTGACAAATTTGGATATCGGCAATCAATATTTAAAGGGGAATCTACTTTATCAGATTTTTGTGATTGGCTTTTCAGTGAGGAACATAAAGGGACAACAGCTATTGCTCACAATTTAAGAGGTTTTGATGGACAATTTATTTTAAGACACCTCACTGAAACTGGTACAACAACTCCTGATGTAATTATGAATGGAAACAAAATTCTTTCACTTAAAGCTTGTGGTATTAGGCTTAAAGATTCTTTAAATTTTCTTTCAATGAGATTGGCACAATTTCCCAAAGCATTTGGCTTAACAGAATTAGCAAAAGGTTATTTCCCCCATTTGGCAAACACACAAGCTTATCAAAATTATATTGGTCCTTATTTAGATTCAACATTGTATATGCCAGATTCAATGTCTCCATCAGATAGGGAAGATTTTATCAAGTGGTACAACCAAAAATTTACTAGTAATGCCAGATTTGATTTTCAAAAAGAAATGGAATTATACTGTAAATCAGATGTAGATATCTTGCATAGGGGTGTGGGGAATTCAGACAAAAATTTATAGATAGTGATGGCATAGACCCCTTGAGAGAAGCATTTACCTTAGCCGATGCATGTACAAAAGCTTGGAGAAAAAATTCACTTCCAGAAAACAAAATGGCAATCATTTCAGACATAGGTTACCCTGCTAAAGTCAAATACTCCATTAAAGCCATTAGATTTTTACAGACAGTTGCACAGGAAGAAAACATACATATTCAACATGCACTCAATGGTGGGGAAGTTAAAATAGGGGGATATTATGTTGATGGGTTTCACAAAGACACAAATACAATCTCTGAATTTTATGGATGTATGTGGCATGGGTGCATGGCATGTTACAAAGACAATACACATGAGAAAAATCCAATCAATTTGCTAAGTTACCAAACTCTATACAACAATACACGGGAACGCATACACCATTTAGAATCATTCAGGTATAACATGAGAATAACATGGGAACATGAACTTGATCATTTTTGTGAATCAAATCCTGAAGTAAAATCAACATTAAATTCATTTTTTCCAAACATGGATCCTATTAAACCACGTGAAGCATTATTTGGGGGGAGAACAAATGCCATTAAATTACATCATAAAATAGACCAAAACACAGATAATGAAATAAAATACACAGACATCTGTTCACTTTATCCTTATGTCAATAAACACAGAGAATATCCAGTAGGTCATCCAAATATACTCACAAAAGAAAACATAGACATAATATAAGACAGTACAGGGGACTTATCAAATGTAAAGTTTTACGACCACAATCTCTACACATGTCAGTATTACCAATTCATTGAAACAAGAAAATGGTTTTTACACTTTGCAATACATGTGCAGAACAAGAATTAGACAAATGTGAACACACACCAGATCAACGCAGTATTACAGGTACATGGACATCTGTTGAACTTTTTAAAGCATTTGGGATGGGATACACATTACTTGACACTTATCAGATTTGGCACTGGGAAGAATGGTCTTCAGAAATTTACAAACATTATGCGAACAAATATTTAAAAATGAAACAAGAAGCCAGTGGATATCCAGATTGGGTGAAAACAGAAACAGACAAAGATACATTTAAGAAAGACTATGCACAAATTGAAAACATACATTTGGAAAATATTGAAAAAAATCCAGGACAAAGATCATTTGCAAAAACCATGTTAAACTGTTTATGGGGGGAAAGTGCACAAAACAATTTAAAAACCAAAACGGAATACATACAAGACCCATCAAGATATTTTGACCTGATACAAGATAAAGACATCATTATTAAAAATGTTGAATTGTTTGATCATGATAAATGTATTTTAGTCAATTACACAAAGTCTACAGATGTTTATGAACCTCACAAATCAGCTAATGTTGCAGTTGCATCTTTCGTCACAGCTTATGCATGAATGGAATTATATAAAGTAATAGGACGTTTGGGTAGACGAGTATTATATTTCGACACAGACAGTTGTATTTACATCCATAACCCCTCACTTTGGAATCCACAAATTGTAAACAGTAGGTTAGGCCAATGGACTGATGAACATCCAGATGCAAAAATTATTGAATATGTAGGATTAGGTCCAAAAAATCATGGTTACAAATACATTAAAGATGGTCAAATGCACACTTCATGTAAAGTTAAAGAAATCACATTAGATTACAATACATCACAGAAAGTCAATTTTGAATCCATGGTGGAATGTGTACAAGACAGACATAATTACAAAATGAACATTGAATACACACATAGAATTAAACGCAACAAGAACAGACAAGTCACAAGTGAAAGACAAACCAAAACATTCAGATTTGTGTACACAAAACGGTTTGTAGTAGATAAATAAGACACAAGACCTTATGGGTTTAAGGTATAAAAATACCCTTCAGATTCCTCATTTCAACTTTGAACAAGAACAGACATGTCACAAGTGAAAGACAAATCAAAACATTCAGATCTGTGTACACAAAACGTTTTGTAGTGGATAAATATGACACAAGACCTTATGGGTTTAAGGTATAAAAATTACTCTTCAGAATTCTCATTTCAAGTTTGAACAAGAACAGATATGTCACAAGTGAAAGACAAACCAAAACATTCAGATCTGTGTACACAAACCGTTTTGTAGTGGATAAATATGACACAAGACCCTATGGGCTTAAGGTATAAAAGAACCCTTCAGATTTCTCATTTCAACTTTGAACACTGAGCAGGCAAGATGTCTCTACCACTTAATCCTACTTATCCTATATACTTGTCAGAGTTAAGAAGACTTTCGAGTTTTAGTATGACTACAAATCCTATTTTAAAATCCAAGAAAGAAGAATTAGCTAAAGCTGGATTTTTCTATGTGGGAGATGGTAAAGTAAAATGTTTTGTATGTGGACAAGGTTTAATGAATTGGGAAGAAAAAGATATTCCTTTGCAAGAACATGTTAAGTGGTCACCAAATTGTCCTTATATTCAACTGATAAGAAATTGTCAATTATACAAACCACCAAGTATGCAAACACCCCCAGATAAAATATTATCAGTGATGGATTATGGATTCACTTTAAATCAAATATTTTCAACAATGAAAAAATATGACAAGTGTTTAGATGATTTTCCAGATTCTAATTCTTTATTTGCACTCATGGTACTAAATGATCAAAGTGACAATTCAAAACTAAGTTAGATAAAATGTTTACAGTTAATGGAGGAAATTATTTTCCTGACTGTCCTGATGTACAAAGTGCATGGTGTAAACAAATACATCAGAACAGACAAAAGAATCATCACTTTGATTTCAACCATGGAACCAGTAAGATGTATCTTAGACAACAAGATTACACATAAGGCATTATTATATGCATTTCAATTGATCACTCCTGGTTATCTAACAATAACAAAAGAGTTTATTCATAATCAATTGGAAAAAGATGAAATGTATGGGGAATTTTGTAATGCATTACAAATCATGAATGCTTTTTACAAAGATAATATAGAAAATATTTGGACAAGAGTTGTATGGGGTAACATAATTTATGATAAAGAAATCATTAATTACTTGTATAGACAATGTGTACCACAAATAGATAGAAGAATAGATTCTTCAGAAACTTTATTTGAGTTAAAAGCACCCTTAAAACGATTACCTACTAAAAGACATGAAGAAGGTATGGAATCAAAAAGTATATAAGTGAGTGATTTGACAACTCTTTTTCACACAAATACAATTATGGCATCGAGTGAATGTTTACTGTTTCAACACCCTTGTAATATCTTTATTTCGGGACCTAGTGGTTCTGGAAAAACAGAATTTGTCAAAAAGCTTATTGATATGAAACATGACTTATTTCAAATTCCCCCACAAAAAATCATTTGGTGTTATAAAGAATGGCAAAATACATATACTTTACTTAAAGAAAGTGAAGATATTAAATTCATAGAAGGTATCCCTGATGATGAATATGAAATTGTCAGTGATGTCACTATTCCCCATCTTGTAGTTTTTGATGATATGTCAGGAGATAAAGATGAAGAAAAAATTAAATTATGGTTCACACGAAAAGGACATCATAGAAATGCAAGTGTCATTTACATTACACAAAATATGTTTCAACAATCTAAATCTAGTCGTACCATAAGTTTAAATGCACATTATATGATTTTATTTCAAAATACCAGAGATAAAGGACAAATTAAAGTACAGTCGAAACCCGTTAACTCGAAGTCCGCGGGACTCACCGCGAACTTCGAGTTATCCGGGTGTTCGAGTTATCCGTATTTGGGTAATCAGATGATTTTGACGGGCGAAGGGAAACAGAACATCATGATATAAAGTTACTGTAGTTAATGGTTGCTCAGCTTTAACTCGTGCCATAAACATTTGTTTCAGCTTTCAGTCACTCTGAATTGTTTGTACAGGAAACAAATCTTGGAGATGTGTACTTTGTACGAAAATAAATCATAACTTAACCCTCAGTTTGTTCATCTTATTTATTTAAAAGTATTAAAAATAGGAATGTAAAAATAGGAATGTACATAACGAGGAATGCTACAACAAATCGGGTCGGCATGAATGCGGACAAACAACAAAATCATAGGGTCATAAGCTATGTTTTAAGATTAAAATGTAAAACTTCATAAAATTCCAATGGTGCTTTCTTTGAATAGCACTGGCCATTTTGTTCTGTGACGTTCGTTTTTCTCGGACAGGATGGGGGGGGGGGGGATTTTGAAAAGTTTTTTTTTCTCAAAACATAGCTTATGACCTCTCACTGGGGCGAGCCTAGCGAACTCGGTCCAGTGAAGGGTCATAAGCTATGTTTTAAGATTAAAATGTAAAACTTCATAAAATTCCAATGGTGCTTTCTGTGAATAGCACTGGCCATTTTGTTCTGTGACGTTCGTTTTTCTCGGACAGGATGGGGGGGGGGGGGGTGGTCCATTGGCTGAGTCTTGGATGTCGTATTAGGGGGTAGAAAAATCAATTCAGTTGCTCGGAGTCCTTCAGTGTGAGGGTGTGCAGGACAGTTGTCGACTATAATTGCAATCTTTCTTCTCTGGCGTTGCATTTTCTTATCCACTTTCTTTACCCATTCATTAAAAATTTCTGAAGTCATCCAGGCTTTTTTGTTGGCTTTGTATTCTGTAGGAAGAGACCGAACATTTTTGAAACATCGGGGATTTTTAGATTTGCCGATAATCAACAGTGGTAATTTATCAGTCCCATTCATATTCGCACACACCATTGCCGTCAATCTTTCCTTGCTTTGCTTTCCTCCATGGCAGTCAATTTGTTTAAATTCCATCGTTTTATCTGGCAACAGTCGATAAAATATGCCCGTTTCATCTGCATTGTAAATGTCTTTGGGTTCATACTTTTCCAAGATAATTTTCCGTTTGCTGAACCAGTCGTCCATTTGTGGTGAGTTCATATCCACAGCTTTTGCTTCACCACAAACTTTCTTGAAGGCTATTCCATGTCTCTCCTTAAATCTACCCAGCCATCCTATAGACGCTGAAAAATCTGTACATTCCAGTTTTTTTGCAAATTCATCTGCCTTCATCTGCAACAGTGGACCCGAAATTGGCAGATTTTGGTCTCTGGCAAACTTAAACCACTTAATCAGGGCCGACTCCACGTCTTCAAAAGTACTTCGCCGCATTCGTGCCCTTTTAACACCAAATGTCAGGTATCCTTCCTTGATAGTGTCTTTCTTTTTAATCCAAGTCGAAAGAGTGTTGGCTGGAATGTTAAATTGTCTTGCAATTTCTGCTTTTGATTTCTGTCCATTCTCTATCATAAGTATGGCCTCGTACTTTGTCTCTATACTTTTTGTTTCGAGTTTCCTTTTCACTCCCTTTCCACCTGTTACCAATTCCAATTTATCATTCTTAGACGGAGTTTTGTCACAGTCGACTTCTTTGCCTGATGCATATTGCTCCTCTCGTAATATTGACGTTGCCAGAGTTTCCATTTTTCAAACTGAATGCTGAAGGAAAAACCCTCACAGCTTTTAAACATTATCGTCAGCTTGGACACAACTCAATCAAGAATGTTTTTTTTGAAAATTAATCAACGAAATCAACTCACACAGAGTCTTTTTTCTTTGATCACAAAAACAACAAAGATGTGTGATTAATGTTTAGCAGGCTAAATATGACTCAAATCACACACAGTCAAAATAAGAACACCGGTAATCCGTTGTTTGACTACTGCTATTGTTCCGCTAATTGATTTGTCGCCTATTCATCAAAAGGAGTCAATCCCAAACAATGGCGTTTCTGATTTGCAAGCAACTTCACACCTCGACTGACTTCGAGTTAAGCCAGTCTAATTTGCACTGACTTTCTCATTTGGGCCCAGGTAATTACTTCGAGTTATACCAGTTATTCGAGTTATCCATATTCGACTTATCAGGTTTTTATTAATACTAATTGCACATAGATTTTTTCGGGACCGATGACTGACTTCGAGTTATCCGGGTTATTCGAGATAACTGACTTCGAGTTAACAGGTTTCGACTGTATTGTCAAATCAAGTTCAATTACAACATTTAAATGCATGTTATCAAGATGCAACAAGTATTGATCATGGTTATTTATTAATTGATTTTCATCCTAGAACTCCTGAGTCTTTGAGATTAAGAACTGATATTTTTCATCCTTGGGTAACACAAAATGAACGTGGTCCCATCATTTATACAAAACTATAAATTCCCCATGTTCTAATGAGTTGGTGTTAGTTAGTCAAAGTTTGTCAATGACTACACATCATCATGGTATCATTCATACAACCTTTGGAACAACTTGGTCAAGAAACAAGTCCATTTGCAAGACAAAAATTACTTAAGAAAGGTTTTAAGAAAATTTTAAAATGGTTTACATTAGCAAGTAGAATCATACTTAATAAGAAAATTAAATTGCCAAAACAAACTTTAACCTACATGGATAAACATAAACAAGATCTTGAACAACTTTCAAATCCCAGAGTTGATCTTGCAACAAAACGAAACATTATTTTAAAACCAGGAGGTGGTGGATTTTTTGGTGGTGTTATCATTCGTAATTTAATTCGATGGGATGGTCATAAGACAAGTAGATCATTCTATTCACCATTCAAAAAAAACAAAGAGTAAGAAACAAAAGTCACCTAGAAGGAAACGAAAATCCCCTAAGAAAAGATCAAATAATTCATCAAGTTCTAGAGAGATAAAAAATCAACGAAAGGTAGGACCTAAATATATGTACACAAATTTTTAAATTGCACCTCATAGATCTCCATCTACAAAAACAAAAGCATTACTTGTGAAAAAATCTTCAAAGACAAAGAAAAGTATCACCACTTAATTTAACACGTGTAGTGTCAATAACAAAAGATGGTGTTAAAAATCATGAACCAATGTATTCTCTACAAAATACACAACATGTACCATTAAAAGAAAAGATTCCCACAATGGCACGTTTTACAGCTTTGAATACACCTAAACCTGTTAAAGGGATAAGGTCTTACTTTAAGTGAAATAAATAAGTTTGCATATGTGTATATAAATAGCATTACAGTTTTATATTTGTTTCATTTAATCATTAGATTCTATAAGAGCAAGATGGTGAGACAAAATAAGAAACAAAAAATTTCTTTAGTTAAAAAATATGGTGGTATGTTAATAGGTTTAAGTCAAACTCCTCCAGCATTTCAAAAACAAATTATGAAAAATGCACCTAAAGAATTAATTAATTGTGTGTCAGAATGCTGTCATAATCTTTTAAAAGGCAACATACATCTAACAAAAAGTCAGAAACAAAAATTACATCCAAAGTGTCAACAACTACGAGCACTTGCTAGTAAATCGATAACTCTTAAAAAGAAAAAACATATTTTAAATCAAAAAGGTGGTTTTTTACCATTACTTGGTTTACTTGGACCTGCTATAGGAGTTGCAACAAATCTTGTAAATAAATTAGTCAGTAAAATATGAAAAAGATGGCTATTGTACCTTATCAAATGTTAGAAGATATGCAATGTTTTAGAAATGAAAAAGCTCAAAGACCAAGAGTACCCCCTAACCCACAAGTTACAAATACTGCACAACTTCAAAATAATTTATCATCTGTGTTAGGAAATTCAGAGTTGTCCAAAAGTGAGAAAGAACAAAAGTATGGGGAAACTTTACAAAAATTTCAAATGTCACATAAGAAGGCATTACAGCCAACATTGGTTCCATTGCCTGAGTCAGGAGAAAAATCATTATTTTTACGAGATCATATTATAGAAAGTGTCCCTGTTACAATGAGACGTAAAGCAACTTCATTATTATCTGCTTTATCATCTCATCCACACATGAGTTGGGATGATCAGGGTGTATTAAGTTACGATGGAGAAGTCATAAAAGGTTCAAATATCATAGATTTAGTCAATGATGTTCTTAGACAATGAAAAGGTTTTAAACCGAGTGGATGGGAAATGTTTAGTCGTGGATTAAAAGATATAAATATCCCTCAAGATTTTGTTGGAAATCGTGAACGTTGGTTATGGATGAATAGACAACCTATACCCAAACCCAGTAAATATCAAAGTTCTCCAGAAGATAGTTGGTCTGAAACTCCTCAATCATCCCCTCCAAAATGTAAAGTTTGTCGAGGTCATAGTGTGCAGTGGAGTGAAGACACACCAAAGTCAGCACTAAAGCATAAATTGACAAAACGTAGATTATCTGAAAAATGGGAGGCTTATTGAATGATTTATTAACTGAAATATATTACAATACAAAACATCCTGCTGGTTATGGTGGTATACAAAAATTGTACAAAGCAGCTCATAGTAAAGATAATTCCATCACAGTTGATCAAGTGAAAAAATGGTTGAAAGGAGAAAGAACTTATACTTTACATAAACCCATCCGTAAAAAGTTTTCAAGACGTAAGACTGTAGTGGGTGGTATTGATCATCAATGGCAGATTGATTTAGCAGACTTACAAAGTTTACAATCTTACAATGACCAATTTCGTTATTTAGTTTGTGTCATTGATGTATTTTCCAAATATGCATGGGTAATACCCATTCACAATAAATCAGGAGAGACATTAACAAAATCTTTTCAGAGTATTTTGAAAACTTCTGGACGTAAACCTTTATCATTACAATCTGATAAAGGTTCTGAATTTAAAAATAAAGATGTACACAAATTTTTAAAGAAACAAAACATTCATTTCTTCACAACAGAAAATCCTGAAACCAAAGCTAGTATTGTTGAACGTTTTCAACACACATTGAAAACATGAATGTGGAAATATTTTACACACAAACGTACATTAAGATACATTGATGTGTTGGAAAATTTAGTTGATGGATATAATCATAGTTTTCATCGAAGTATTCAGAGAACTCCTGCTTCAGTATCATTAGAAAATGAAGTAGAAGTATCTCAACATTTGTATGGTAAAAAAAAATCTAAAAAGAAAAAAATACAATTTAAAGTTGGTGATATAGTACGTATTAATAAAACCAAACGTACATTTGAAAAAGGGTATTTACCAAATTGGACAAAAGAGTTATTTAAAATTACTCATGTAAAACATACAATACCACCCACTTATAAACTTGAAGATATGGGTGGTGAAAATATACAAGGGACATTTTATCCACAAGAAATTCAAAGTATAAAAGATGATAAAAAATATATAATTGAATCAATTCTTAATAGACGGTAAAGACGTGTGGGAAAGAAAATTATTAAAGAACTTAAAGTACATTGGGAAGGTTATCCAAAGAAATTTGATAGTTGGATAGCAGAATCAGATTTGATATAAAAAGAATATGTCATCAAATGAAACTTCATTACCTAATGAAACCACAAGTGTTGATGTACAAAGTCAACAATTTAAAATTTGTGGAAATCGTGTTGCAAAAAATCAAGTCACTTATTTCACACAGATTATTATCATTTATGGTATTATAATTACTGTCATTGCACATTTGAGTTTACAAAGCCCTGATAAAGAATTGTGGTTAGTGTTATTAAGTAGTTCATTTGGATATATTCTGCCAAGTCCAGGTTTAAAATATTTGAAACAACCACAAGATAAGAAAAATTAATTCATTTTACGTAACACTTCTGAGTGATAGTTCTATGGATATGTTTCCAAATAATAACCAATGTTGTTTTCAAACACAATTATCTAAACCCATTCATGTTGATAAAGAACATTGGGAAGTGGGATTAGTTGAAGTAATTTTACCTTCGGAAGCAAAAAATATTACAGATGAAGAATCTGTTTTTAAAATCTTTGTGACAGATAGCAACATATCAAATCGTATTAATAAAACGAAATTGAAACATACATTTCACAAAGGTGTTGCTGCTGTTGAATTAAATATTTTATCAGGTGCATATTCAAATGGCGCTCATGTCATAGATGCAATGCAAACAGAAATTCAAGAAAAACTTGGAGACATATTTAATTCATTTGATGTATTATTTCATGTTGGATTTTCAAATCTCCAAGGGCGTGTAAAAATAGTAGGAAATAGTGTTGGGAAAGTGGGTAAATGTCAGAAAGTTTATTACAAAAATTGGGATGTAAAGACAGTTTTCCTGTCGTTTTTCCAAACACATCAAAAGATGCATTTAAATATAATGTGGACTTAAATGTGGATTTCAATCAAATCTTTATTTATGCTGACATAGCAGATTATACATTTTTAGGTGATATTGAAGCACCTATTTTACATGTGATTCCATTTGAATCACATAAAGAGTCTTTGCATACTCATATAGAATTTGATAATGTACATTACGTACCAGTATCAAAATCTTATTTTGATCAGATCACTATAAATATAAATGGGAACACTGGTAAACCCATTCAGTTTGCAAGTGGCAAGACAGTTGTCAAGTTGCATTTTAAACAGAGACATAAATTAAATTTGTAAAAATAATGCCAGTGTATCAAGGTGTACCACGGCAATATGGATATGGATTAGGGTCTATTTTTCACACAGCAATAAGAACAGCTGCACCATTTATAAAACCAATTGCAAAAAATGCATTTCAAACATTAAAGAGAGATGGATTAAGACATGGTTTAGAAATAGCAAATGAATTGATAAAAAAACGTAAAGCACCTAAAGACATTTTATTAACTCATGGAAAAGGTCTTTTGAAATCAGTTGGTGAATCTGCTTTAGGTATAAAAAGACAAAAACAAGAACGAAAACGTCAGTCTGTGGTTCGTTCTTGTAGAGGCAAGACACGTCAAAGACAAGCTTATTCAAAATGAAAATCAAGACCACTTGATATATTTGATTAAAAAAATCATGATGTTACATGGATCTTGCGAACATTTTGGTAGTAGTTTTGATCCAGATAATGTATCACCAACATCAAGTGGTATAGAAAATATTGGTGAAATTGAACAATTTCCTATCGCATCTTTAAATAATTCTTCACCAATAGAATTTTTAATTCCAAGACAAACAACCAAGTGGTTAGATCTTGCAGCATCTACACTTGATGTTCAATTTAAAATTACAAAACAAGATGGGAGTGTTTTGGCTGGAGATACACAAATTGCTCCTATCAATATTTTTTTTCATAGCATGTTCAGTAAAATTGATGTTACACTGAATGGCAATCTTATCACCACCAATACAGATCTTTATCCTTATAGAGCATATTTTGAGAATTTTCTTAGTTATTCAAGAGATGTGAAAAAACACATCTAGCTGCTAGTGAGATGTGGTATACAGATACTCCTGGACACCACACAGAAACAAGTAAAGCTTCGTCGAACAAAGGTTTGACTGAACGAGCTAAATTAATTGGTGGTAGCAAAAATGTACAACTAAGAGGAAAACTGCATTTAGATCTGTTTGTGCAAGATAAGTATTTACCAAATGGAGTTGAAATGAGAATTAAATTGCATCGTGCTCCAACTAAATTTTGTTTGATTGGTAGTGAAAATGGAAAAATAGAAATTCAAAAAGCCATATTCAGAATACCGGCATTGGATTTATTTCCAAAATTTGCGAATGATCTTAATGCACAAATAGATCGAACAAATTACAAAATGCCCATAAGATGTAGTGAAATTAAAACTTTTACTATTGGAAGTGGTCTTCGTTTAAAAATAAAAGACTATCTGTTTCATAAACAGATGCCAAAACGAATAATTCTTGGTTTAGTTAGTAATAGAGATATAAATGGAGATATTGGCACTAATCCATTTAATTTTCAACATTTCGATTTGAATAAGTTGGAAATCACAATAGATGGACATTCCATTAAAGCACGTCCCTTTGAACCGAATTTTGAAGGTGGACTTTATCTAAATTCATATTTATTATTGTATGAAGCTATGGGCTATTTTGGACAAAATCAATCATTTAATTTATCTTTGCAGGATTATGCAAAAGGGTATACCCTTTGGGGTATTGATTTGACACCTGATCAGAGTAGTAGTGGGCCCTTGGCTCACCCAATAAAGTCTGGCAATCTTAGGTTTGAACTTCAGTTTGCTCAAGCTCTTCCAGAGGTGATCAACGTTGTTGTCTATGCAGAATTTGATAGTGAGATCGAAATCAACAAATTCAGAGAAGTGATATTTGACTATTAAACAAGATGAGTTAGTGTGAACATTGCAAGATGTGTAAAGAGAAAATACAAACATTATTTCAAGAATGTGTAGTGATAGAACTGACAAAATCCATTCAACAGAAAATGAAAAATATCTGTGAAGAAAATCGAACCAACACAACAACATTAATAGATATGAACACTGCAGAGTGTTTACAGAAAGTGTGTCCAGTGACTATACTATATAGTCTACACAAGAGAGCAAGAAAAATAAACTTATTAGAATGTTGTGCTCATATGGACTTTGAAATAAACTGCCAAAAAAGACATTCAAAAGTGGGCAGATTTAGTTAAAAGAGACTGGTCATATTATACAGCATATCTTGATTAACGGCTCCCTGCCAGCCTTTTTTCAAGGCTAAGAAGATGGAAACCATACAATTACAAACTATACTTGACAGTTCTCAAAGGTTATCATCCTTAAATGGAAAAGTGTGTTCAAAAGACTTGTTACCAAAACAAAAACCTAAACACAGACAAGCATATATTGTGAACACAGATTCATCAAAAGAACCAGGAGAACATTGGATAGCAATATATTTTAAAGACAATCATTCTGCTATCTACTTTGATTCATATGGTTTACCACCAATAGATAGAGACATATATAATTTCATAGAGAAAAATACAGATTCCTTGTCAATAAATACAATGAGACTACAAAGTGAAATTACTGTTGTGTGTGGAATGTACTGTATATTTGCTTTAGATCATCTTGCAAGGGGACATGATTTAGAGACAGTTCTTACTATCAAATTTGATCCAAGAAATTTCCAAGAGAATGACAGAGATGTTCGACGATGGTTTGAGCAAACTTATAGACATTATTTGAAATAACTGTAATAAATATCAGGTGTCAAAACAATCCCACAGAGGTAATTTTTTACATTTTTTAGTTTTTTTAAGTTTTTTATTAAAGTCAATCACCTATTATATAATTTTCGCCAGACATTTGTGTAACAGAGAGATAGGGTTTTTTAGTTATTTTTTATATTTGTTTCAAAATCAGATCACTTGAGTGATATCAGTTTTTTTATCTGACTCCCAAGATTTTTTCAATTGAAAAAATCTTGGATGTCAAATAAAAACTAGCATAAAAAAAGAATCTTGATGTAAATAGGATTTCTCATGGATAGGCAAACTCAGATCTCGGTGTATATATGTTCAGATTTCATTTCATTATAATGATTCAACTTTAAATACTGTTTTGTTTTTTGTTAAAACCTCTGTGATAGTTTTGTCGATTTTGTTAGGTTAGTCCTATAATCCCTTTTTATCACCGTGTCCCTATTATTTCCCAACAGTAAAAAAGAGTTAAGAGTCACTTCTCTTTTTCACTGAGAGTATTAGGTTTTAATATTGTATGCATACTTATCAAAAACTTTTATAGTGTAACCTGATATACAGTTTATACTGTAGAGAAAATATTTTGATTGCTAAACATACAATGAATACTATTCTTACTATAGAAAAAACAACTATCACAGAGAGTTCGACCACAACGTGAATCCCTGAGTTTTTTTTTATTTTGTGCATGTGTTCTTGTGTTTTATTGTAAGCATAATTTCCTTATGCTTACAACAAAACACAAGAAGACACACAAAATGCCATTTCCCCATTTATAGAAGTTATATACACAGGGTGGAGAGATGACAACCCAAAAACATATGGATAACCCCTAATATAAAATGATTTTAAAATAATATAGACATTGGGTCACACTCTAGGGAAGGAACTGTTTTTTGTCTTATTTATAACAAAGACTTGGTTGTGTACATGAGAAGATATCTCTTTCTAATAGTGTGGGTAGCCCTGAAAAGGGCCGTTTTTTAAAAATCTTCAGTTCCGTAGAGAGCTATGTGATAAAGCCATCTCTGCTTCGGTGAAGAATTCACCTTCCCACACGTCTATAGTTGTTTCTAACATCTCAGCTTCTGTGAAACATTCTTGTTCCCAGGGATAACTTCGTCCTACAAGAGCCTCTTCCTGCAAATGTACGGGGAGATCAAACCAGTGCTTAGGTCGATTCTTGTACTGGATCTCCCCGAACGGACGTGTGGCGGCTTTGACGAAAGGGTGGTCTTCAATCTTCTTAAGTTGTTCTTTCATGGGAAGTGTTGCCGACCACCACTTTCTCAAAGCCAAGGCGAATTCTTCATCGGCCCTCTGTTTCTTGGTTCTCTCATAACTCTCTACGGAACTGTAATCAATCTTTGTTGCCTCCATGTCTTTTTCCTCTCTGTCAAAGATGATTTTCAGATGATGAAATGTATCCAAATCCTCAACTCACCTTCTTTTTATAGACAATGCAAGGATCGAAAATGCACTGAAGAACGCTCACGCGACAATTTTGATCGAGTGCGGGAAAAAATTGTTGACATCGGACGGCTGTGATAGTAAACGTCTGTTATCAACAATTTTTTGCCCGCACTCAATCAAAAAATGTCGCGTGAGCGTTCTTCAGTGCATTTCCGATCCTTGCATTGTCTATAAAATCTAACACACATTCCAGAGAATTCATTTGATAAAAAGCAATCGCCTGTTCTGTATTCAATCATGGACGAATACAATATACTAGATGATTTTAACGATTTAATTCGTATTGACAACTCATTGCTGACACAGCAGAGAATACCAAACCAAAAGGATACCATACCAAGTAAGAGGGCGAATAATACTTTTTCACAAGATGAAAAAAATGAAACATTATTACAGAAAATCCTGGAGACTCTACAGGACATGAAATCATCTGACCAAAAGATTGTTCTCTCAGCTGATAAGATTACAGTTCCTATAGAATTCAAAGTGTCATCTCTTCCTTTAACAGTACCATATGAGGTTCCAGAACCGATACCTCAACCTATGAGAAAAAGGGGACGTCAAGCACGGAAACAGTTAGTGACTACATCCACACAAACAGATAAAGTAATTCAACAACCTATTCCAGACAATCAGAGTGAGGAAGAATCATTTGATGATATTGTTAAATCTAAAAAAAAGGAACGGGTACGATTCGATGGTCATGGGCGATACATGAAAAATATTGCTAACTGTTGAGTGACTTACACTACATCAAAACAAAAACAGCCCTTTTCAGGGCTACCCACACTATTAGAAAGAGATATATCTTCTCATGTACACAACCAAGTCTTAGTTATAAAAAAGACAAAAACAATTCCCTTATCCTCCAGTAAAAAACTTATAAGCAAAAATGTACTATAGGATCTGGTCATAAAGCATGATGCGGAGGCACTATAGACCAAAGCATTTTTAACACTGAGTTTTCCATAGGGTCCATTGCCTTAGTGTTAAATTGTGAAACTTATAGGCCAAAACTTATAGACCAAAATGTCTGTAACTTATAGACCAAACATGTATGCACTGTGCCACCAGTGGAAGTAGTGATACAAGTCAATATTAATGGATGATAGTTTAGTCAATGGTACTGTAACAAGGCCGCAATGGAACAGCATGCTAAACCATACGCCGGTCTGTTCTGGAGAAGTGAAGTTCTCTTCCATTACCACCACTCATCTCGGATCTGCTGCAACACGTTCATCAGATTCGGCTCTCTCCGCTTGTACCGAAAGGCATGGCAAAATTGCGTCAGCAGAATCACGAATTATTTTCTGACACACTGCATGCTACATCGACCTACTCTGTCCGCTGCCAGCTTTTTGTGATGATGTACACTCCATTAATGTGAAACAGACATTCACTTCCCTTCAGGGAGGAGCAAACAAATTAAATGTACAGCAGTAACAGCAATTCTAATTGCTTCCTCTGCTTCATAGTTTTACAGAAATTCCAAACTGCGAAATACTGGATTGCTGGTTAATTTCCCCAAAAGATAGATGAAATATCCAGAATACAATTAATGTAGATAAAATTCTGGATAAAATTATTTCTCTGGATTTTGCAATTCCGCCAATAATTCGAAAACTATTCAACATTTAATTGTAACGTTCTAACGGTCAACAAGGTCACGTGGTTTCCACTAATCTAACACATGTGATAGCTCTCGGGCTCTTCCACTATCAACCATATCTTACTATCACATATCAGTAGCAACATTCGAAAAGTTTTCTGTAAAGTCCTGTATGGGAGACCAGAGGAGGTGATTGAAGAGAAGGTTTTTGGGGGAGAAATCCAGAAAGGTTTCAGGAAGGGAAGGAGAGTTACTGACCATCTTTTAACGCTATCCCAAATGATAGAATCCGCGAAAGCAAAAAAAGAAAAAGATGTTTATGGCCTTTTTGGATGTCAAAAAGGCATACGATAGAGTATGGGGGGGGGGGGGGTTATGTGGCGCAAGCTGAAGGCTCTGGGCTCAGGGGGCGAGTTTGTTGGAATTATGAAAGCATTATATAAAGACGAACAGGGTGAACTTAGCCTGGGAAACATTACAACAAAACGTGTGCCTATGGAGATATGCCTAAAACAGGGGTGTATCCTTTCGCCGATTCTGTTTGCATTGTACATCAAAGGTTTAGGAGATGAACACCTGCATAGCGACGAGGGGGGAGCAGTTGGAGACTTGAAGATCCCAGGGCTATTTTTTGCAGACGATATGGTGCTAGTGTCAGAAAGCGAAGAGGGGCTAACGAAAATGCTGGGAATTGTTGGGAAATATGGGAGCAACTGGAGACTGGAACTTAATGAAAGCAAGAGCAAAGTTATACCTGTGAGCCGCAAAGTGGACACCACTCGAAGGTGGAGAGTGGGTGAGTTCTGCATTCCGGAAGGTAGCAGCAAACTTCTTAGTGTAGGAGAGACAGGTGATTACGAGTATTTGGGGGCAAATATAAACGTTACAGGAAGAGGCATCTACCGAAACCACACAAATAAATTGATTCTGAAGGGGAAGCGAATCCTTAACCAAATGAAACTTATAGGGAGAAACAGTTTCAATAAGGTTTTCGTGGGGAAAACCATTTGGGAAATGGTGGGTCTGCCAAGTATAACATACGGTGCGGAAGTGGTACCCCTAAACCAGACGGCCGTAAAGAGCTTGGAATCCTACAGAACGATGCAGGCCGATGGATAACGGAGTCGAGTATTGCCGCAGCGCTGAAAGCAATCAGGAGTGAGCTTGAGTGAATGAGGATCAAGGACATGATAGACCTGTTGAAACTCGGTTATCTTAATTATTTGGTAAATCTCCCCGACAGCCGATGGTGTAAAGTAATGTTCCTGAGAATTTTCAACTCAAATATCAAGACGGGGTGGATGGTCCAAGTGAGGGAGCTAATAGAGAACTACTCATTGGATATCTCGGACCTGGACGTTGGGGCAAACCAGGGTAAACAAAATCGTCAGAGAAAGGGTCATGGAGGATTGTAACTGTAATTGGCGAGAGGGGGGTCAAATCAAAGAGGTCTTTCGGTGGCCTGCGTGATAAAGAGAAGCCAGGTTTTGAAGAGTACCTTGATGGCACTTTTGGGGGGTCACTGTTATTCAAGCTGAGGTCGCTGTCCCTGGAGCTTAGGGGAAAAATTGGGAAAAACAGTGAAAAAGGAGTGCCAGATGTGTAATTTGGGCATGGTGGAGACCTTGGAACACTTTCTTCTAGAATGCCCAAAGTACCAGTCCAACAGAATAAGATTCACTGGGAGTATATTGTGGAAGCGGGATGGGAGAATGAAGGACATGTGGTTAGGGGGAGACTCAAAGAAGAGGGTTAATATGCTAATCGGAGAGATTGGGAAGAATGGGGCAAGGGATGTCATCAAGCAGTTCGTCTCCTAGTGTTGGGAGAAGAGAAGCGTGGGAATAGGGAGGCAGTTGGGAGTACAGGGGTAACTAAGGCCTTCTCGTCCGAGAAACGCGACAAATCAGCGGCTGGCCACAGTGTTATTATCAATATTCGAGCAGAATAAGCAGCTGTATTCAGCCTTTTAATATATATAGACTGCTCACAATTGTGTCCCATTTTTTAAATTTAATGGTCAATTTGGAAATTATATTTTGGGCTATCCACGGAGAACACAATTTCCAACAACCAACTATTTTACACTAGCATTCAAGAAAAGTTTTTACATTTTAGTAAACGAACGAGAGATTGGCCACTACCCACAAAACAACAAGCCTCAGGATTGCAATATTTCCTCTACTTAAGTTACTTGCCCTACCTAAGACACTCCAAATGTACACCTCTACGGTTAGTTCAATTCGACATATCAGTAACAGCTTCAGTTTTCGCCAGAACTAAATGATGTATCGCAATGACATCCACAAATATTATCTACGTAATATTAAAATAGCACCCAGGCTACTGAAGGAAGACAAACCACCTATTATTATCCTAACCCAAGACCAAGGGAGCATAACTTAAAAAAGAAATGTACAAATATTTACAAACTCCTACACGTCGCGATTACTGTTTAATGGGTAAGGTTCCACATACATCAATGCCTATTGCCAATAGAAAGTTGACACACCAACACACTGTGTACTACCTACTTTATATAAGCAAACTACGAGGTCTTATTTCGCTTCCTAGGAAAAACATCCTTTCCGGTCACTACCGAGTGTTACCTAAGGTAACACAAAATACATCCAAACTAATGAGCAATGCAATCATCCAGAATTTTAGTTTTCACTATCGACTTACTAAAAGATACTTTCTTGAATCAAGTTTACTTAATAATTAATGCCTTGACGAACCTCTAACTTGGGCCTGTTTATTAAATTTAAAGTTGACCTTAAACATTTCCAGAAGTTGAAAGGAAAATTGTGGTTAAATCCTGTATAACTCGACTTCACTTCCAATTTGCCCATGGTTGAGTTGCCTCAAATGCCCCGTAGATTGATTACACCAAACGGGCCATCTTCATAATGAACCTGGAAAGTGAAGGAATTTCAGAAAAATTGTAATTCAACTGCAGACATTTTTTACGACCAATACCACTGACAACTTTTACGAATAAGCTTCTTGAGCTACATTGGTGCTTTCCAATTTCAAATAATATTGCCGAACACTTAACTTAACCAATAGCCTTACCAGTCGCAAAATAAATCCATCTGTAACAAGATGCTATAAAGCCTTTATCGGGTATTTTTCACATTCATATCATAAGTGTTAGGGCTGAGTTGACTGATCAGCTCAGACCCTCTCAAATTCTTTGATTCAAATTGCTCAGATCGCCGACGAGAACACAAAATATGTATTGTTTTTGTATGTGTGTGTGTGGGGGGGGGGGGGGGGTATTTTGGCCCTGTTAATCCCAGTTTAGTGACACCTTGGTGGTTTGGTGCAGAGTAAAATAAGACAACAGAATGAACAGTCTGTAAACTTAGACTTCAACTCATTCATAGAATGACTTTGTCTACCAAACTATAATTACACCCAGATTATGGGCTTCCACTACATCTGCAGTGGTATACTTGGGCTCATTGTGCCACTTAAAACCACTAAGAAGGATTCCAAAGGTTTACAATTGCATCCATCTGGGGAGAAGCCCTTGCAATTGTAATAATACAACAATAGCTACTGAAATTATTATACCAACAATCGAGCTCTAATTTCCCCATGAATTGAATTCATCTAAATCGTTCAAAGAATACAGACCTTGTCGAGAATAATCACCCATAATGTAAGAAGATGGAATAACCAGAACCTGGTAGCATCTCCAATTTGTAACAGGGGTGGGGTGGACGACTCCCCAGGGGCTAGAACCCTGGCCGAAATCTCCCTGTTGTTCTTCAGATTCGTGAGGATCTGGGTCAACTAGCAAACCATGGATAAAATATGACTCAACTCCAGAGGTAGAATAACCAGTAAGTTAAGTTTTGTGGTCTGGATGAATTCACAATAAAATAGAACAACAGCAACGCCTAGCGGGGCATTATACGCCCGTTTGTTTTTTGTTTTTTTTTTTTGGAGAGGAGGTGTATTTTTGTGAAGTTATTACCAATCGAAATGGAATATACCACTGTATATTTAGGGTTAAAATGGCTAGTACTGGAAAACAAAACCTTGGATTTTCATCCCGGAGTACTTTTTTGGCTGTATTTAAAACAAATAAAACTAGAAGATAGGTGTCCATAGAAAAGAAGAGTGTGATACTGTTTGTGAAGCCAAAGCTCTCTTTCATAACCAAGATAAGAAAGATCCCCAAAAGTCCAATCTGATTAAGTTCACGGTCTGTGGAGCACGGAAAGCATAATTTGCCTGATTTCTAAGTATTAAAGGGCAATAACTCCTACGGAAATCGACAAACATGACCCGAATTTGCACTTGTGCGAGATACCATGCTCATGAAGCTGCATATTAAATTTTAAAAGAATCCGATTAAGTTCACGGACTGTAGAGCACAGAAAGCATAATTTGACTGATTTCTAAGTATGAAAAGGGCAATAACCCCTAAGAAAACAACCGAACACGACCCAAATATGAACTTGTGCGAGATATTATGGCCATGAAGCTGCGTATTAAACTTGAAAAGAATCCGATTAAGTTGACGGTCTGTAGAGCACGGAAATCATAATTTGCTCGATTTCTAAGTATTAAAGGGGGGATAACTGCTAGGAAAACTGTCGAACATGACCCAGATTCGAAGTTGCGCGAGATCTTATTCTGGTTATGCAGTATATCAAATATTTTTTTTAAATCCGATTGAAATCACGCTCTATAGAGCACGGAATACAACTGTCCCCGGACGGACAGGCGGACAGCGCTATAACATCCGTTTTTCAAACGGGTGTATAACAACAGTTTGTACGTGGTTTATTAAGAAGCCAAAAATAGTATGATATGAAATGGACATGAATATGAATGACGGATCAAAAACCACGGGTCCACTACACTTTTTCCAAAGAGGGTTAAAATTCCACCCAGCAAGTATATTAACTTGAATGGTTCCCACAGAACTCGGACCTGGAGAGAAGCAGTGTCAGAAACGGTGATTCTCACCAGGTCCGAGTTGAATGGGTCCGGAGATGACGGTATATATTACGGTTAAGCTTTCTACAGGTAACAAAGTGTCCCCAAAACTAACCTCAACAGACAGTTGTATTGGCATACCTGAATTAGACCTTCAATGCCAAAGCGTGGGCGGCGAGTTGAATGAATGAAAGGTTTTAGCGCGCCGAAGGCGCGCAGGGACGCGTGGGATTTACCAATCCCTTGCGATCCGGTTAACCTTATTTTAAGGCGGCGAATTCCGAATGGAATGGTTTAGCGCGCCGAAGGCGCGCAGGGACGGTGTGGGGAACAAGCCCCTTTCGACCCTATTATTATGAGCGAGACTGCTCTTATATAGGATAGTATCGCGGGGAAAGGTTTCGAATACTGGAATCTCATTGATCCCTCGCTTTCACCTCGACAAATGAAACAGCAGCAAAATGCACCACGGCATGAACCAATAAGATACATCGATTCATTTTGAACATGGAAATGACTTGAAGCCAACAAAAATAGAATTTCACCTCTGTTATGAGCAGACGAATTATAACAGAGTGATTTAGAACTTCTATTGTCTATTATATTTCAACTGCTGTTACCAAATCCGTTACACATAATAACAAAATATATGCAACTATTCATTTCATAATTTACATCAATATCTATCTGTGGTTTATATAATTTATTTTGTTATAAATGTTATATAAATATAAGAAATAATGAAATGTTTCAACGCGCCGAAGGCGCACGGGCACGATGTGGGATTGAAATCCTTTGCGACCCGAATAACTTTATTTGCTTTATAACCAATGTTTCTAATGTTTCGGGCGATTATTTACATTACGCTATGGCATGTCAAAACTTATCGGTAAAGAAATTACATTCAAAGGTGTGTTGTCGCCTGGACTTTCAGGTGCATCCAAAACAGAACTTGTGTTGTTGTTGCATGGTGTTTCCTGCTGATCTTGACAGTGGCGTAGATAGCTTTTCGCTGGCGGAGGGGCAAGCCCAAAAATTTCCGACAGACCGAAAATTTTCCGACAGTGTAACAACAACAAAAACCCAAACAAACAGAAAGAATTTGTTGTTTACTGCAAATGTACTGAAAAGTGGGGGGGGGGGGGGGGGGGGGGGTTACCAAAAATGGCATGTTTTTATCCCCAAAGCCAGCATTTTAATGTTATTAGGCATAAATTCGCCTAAAAATGATCCCAAAATATTTCCGACAAAACTTTTGGTGAGGGGGGCTCTCCCCCCCCCCCCCCTTTATTTACGCCACTGGACCTTGATGAACAGTCGTCAGCCTCAATCACAATCCACCAAAAACACTCATTGATCAGATTGCTTGTTTAAACAAAAATATTATTTATGACTACTCTTTTCAGAGGTGTTAATGAAATATCGCCAGCCACAATGGGCCCTACTAGAAACCGGAATCACCCGGAATCCCCTTTAAATACCGGAATCACCCGGAATCCCCTCATATTTTACTACATTTTCGCCATATATAGCACTTTTAGCAATGGAATCCTATCTAATAAGTTTCCACGTTCAAGATTTAGTAAATTTCAAAAGGATTTCAGGGTGCAGGAAGAGGTTAGCGAAGAGTCTTTCTCGTTTAGAAGCTTTTTTTTATCAAAACATTTTCCAAGGGAAGTAACTTGTGGCGTCAATTTGAACGCGAAAAGAGGGGTGTCGAAGGCCAGCTGTTTTCCGAAAAGGGGTGCTGAAATTGGGGTGCCACGGGATATGACTGTTAAACCGAACAAATGTGCTATCGAGTAATTGCTCGATCGAGTGACTCGACATACTGGTCGAACGACTCGAATCCCATCGAGCAAATGAGCTAACGAGCAATTGCTCGTTCGAGTGACTCGACATATTGCTCGTCGACTCATTTCAGAAAAATTGGATTCTATGCTAAATATGGCGAAAATGTAGTAAAATATGAGTGGAGTCCGGGTGATTCCGGTCTTTAAAGGGGATTCCGGGTGATTCCGGTTTCTAGTAGCACCGGCCACAATCACACTCACAGCTCAGATTGCTTGTTTAAACAAACACAGATTAGAATTATTATTTTTGAATCATTAAGTTAGATGTCGAATTGGGTACTGAAAGGATAATTTTCTCCCCAGTCAGTGAATACGATTTTTTTTAAACTTTTGTGTTAAATTTCACATTCTTGGAAAGGATCGAATTATTGTTCTTTCATGCGTCGTGCTTTGTGTAGAGGATTCAAAATTTGCATAAAGGATTTTATTTATTTTGAACATGATTTTCTTATTAAAGATAAGCACATATAAATTAATATTCCATAATTGTCTGTTTTTTACTAAAAAATATAAAAATTATCAAAATAAATAAAGTTTGTATAAAAAAAATTTTGGCGGGTCAACTCGCACCCAAAAGCGGTTCAACTCGCCCCAAACCAGGGGAGACTTGACCCTGAAATATATGTGCGGGCGACTTGATCCGGGGACGACTTGAACCGGAGCCTTTTAACTCAGTTACGTAAGTTAAGTTTTCACCAAAATGAATGTATGATGGTATGGCACTGATATGATTACTCACCTGGTGTGCTTTTGTTGAGTTCCCGCGTTCATCGCGGAAACATTCAGCTGAACATTCAGCTACAAAGCTGCAAATAAATGCGGGTTTCACATCTCCCTGCCGGTTTTCCGTATACACGGTCTTCGGGAGAAATTGTTGTGAGTTAAAAGTACGAAGTTCAAAGCAAACGACGACAACACAAGCGCTCGAAATTTTTGTGCAGTATTGCGTGTCGCTAAAAGGAACTAATTACAGTAACGAGAATGGAAACTACAGAAAGTAAAGCCGGGCACACCCAAGCAGGTGAAAATGTGTTTCAAGATCACTGACTGGGAAAGTGATGTGATAAAAAACACTCCTCGTGTCCGCTTTCTGTGTTTTGCTCGCAGCAGGTGCGTGCGAATTGCCGCAAACGCACAGAAAGATTCCTCGCCCTGAATCGATCAACACTGTCTTATGAATATACGTAAATTTCTGAAAAAAATATTTTTTTTTATTCGTCCTCATTTTTCAGAAGGTAGGAATTCACCAATTTCTCATTAGTGGCTGAATTGGATATCTGTGCTGGCCAACGTTGCCCATCTAAACGCATTTTTCAGGGAGTATTCATTTGCAAGTTGATTGGAGGGGTAACTGGTCGTTTTGTGCCCAGGACGTTTGTACCCAAACTACTGGTCGTTTTGTGCCCATCATTGAACGTTTTGTACCTAACCAGGTATGTTTTGTATCCAAATTGTTTGGTATTTTGTACCCAACCGAGTATGTTGGTATGGGTTTTGGAGAAATAAGAGTATTGGTGTATAAATATGGTAACTTTATTAAAAGAAATAGGTAAGGCCATGTAAAAAAAAAAAAAAATACAACTACATCATGTTTTTTATATGTGATCATTCTCTGATTGGTAAGCCTGACAGGCTTTTCTTTTTTGTTTAATTATTTGAAGTGTTGTTTGGGTTATTCTGCTTATCCACAGCTTTACTGTTTGCTTGGGACAGATTTCATCTAGTGTACTGTTGATAACCTTGTTAAGGTGGGCGCATGCTTTTGTAGTTCATAAACATTTAAAGGGTCATTTGCATTTATTTTTACATCGATAATGATTCCTCCTGTTCATGGGAGGATACCTTGTGGGACCAGTATTACATTTCAAAATGGCGTGGACTGACACTACGTAGATCATCGTCCCCTTGCTTACGAAAAAAATCCACCAGTATGTGTTTTTGAAAGCCTGGGATCATCCATCAGCCTACAAGGGAGTGTGGATGCTGATCCTTGACCATCTTGTCTGCCTTCAGGGGGAACAGATGGGAATATCGAAGGCAACAAGAATGACCTTATATCAGTGCCGTATTAACACATGGCCGGGCTCCTAAGTAGCCTTTTACGTACTTTGGGACAGACCCCCTCCGGCACTTCAGTCTTTCACCCCACTACAGCTGACAGCCTGACTCGGGTACTGTAGGCACTATGTCACAGTAAATAGCCCTATATCCATTTTGTGGGTCTCCTGAAGAATTTTTCTCACAATTGGCATATTATTTAAATAAGCATTAAAATAATGTACTGTATATTAGCGTTGTGCGTTTTTTTTTCTGACCTCGGTTTCGGTTCGGGTTTTGTCCCCAAAACTCGATTCATAGGTCGTTTTTTTGCAATACAAAGATTGTAGCCTTGAAAAATATCACACAGTGGCAATAAAAATACATATTCTGTCATATTTTAAATGATAATTCATCTGGCAATGGCTATCATCAATTTATTCCCCCCCCCCCCCCCCACACACACACACCAACACAAATCTCCTATGTAGGTGGCCACGTCCAATACCACCACCCTGCAAAAATACTGGAAAAGACTCAAGGCAGCACTGCGAGAGCGGTGCCAGGAAATTGGCAGGAAACAAAAGTTGAGGGGACAACTAAATTGTGGGGAGGGGTAAGCTGCATTGCATCTCTCCAAGGAATTCTCCCTCACAACCTCCCCCAATCTACTGCCGACCTTAAGACTCTGGATTATTGGAAGACTCCTTGTTATCACTGGCTATCCTGGTCTCAAAATCCAGGTGGGCCTAGTAGCCTAGTACTGGCCTACCACCCACCCACCCCACCTAGAGATATTTTTGAAAATGAAAGTGTCAGTGGCACAGCAATGACACACATCTAGGTAATGACCTGATAAGAAAGGTACATATAAAGTATTGTAACGGTCTGTACATAAATGCTGACCGTAGCCTGTAACAAATGTATAGGTAAAGTATTGTAAAGGTGGGCGACAGTTAGATACTAAACTAGAAAAGAAATCTTTGAGTCCCAGAGTGGTTCTGACTGAACCCAAAAATATTTGTTCTCATAGCACAGTGATAACAAAGGCACCCCAAAACACTCGTTCCTATCCCAAGGTGATAACAAAGGTATTTCGCGAAGATCGGTTCATAAATACAGCCTCTTGCCTGAGCCGTATTGACATGTGCACTTACTGTGTATAAGCAGCACTGAATAAATCAAAGTTCAACTAATTTGTATAATTTCTGTATGAGAAAAAAACCTGTATTATATGTGATGTATTCCATGTTACTAAACTTTCATTCAAAAATTTATTCAAATCAGAACCTTCATATAGATGTTCTGTACCAAAAACTGATTGTACCTAATTTTGGTACAAAATGGCCTCTGGCAGCCATCTTGGATTCCGGACTGCACCCAAAAACACTTGTTCTCGTCCCAAGGTGATAACAAAGGTACCCAAGAAGTTTCGTGAAGATCAGTTCATAAATAGAGCCTCTAGCCCGAGCCGTATTGACATGCACTTACTGTGTATAAGTAGCACTGAATAAATCAAAGTTCATCTAATTTTCATAATTTCTGCACGAGAAAAAAAACAGTATTATATGTAAATACAGCCCCTAGTCTGAGCCGTATTGACATGTGTAGTTATTGTGTGTAAGTAGCACTGAAAAATTCAAAGTTCATCTAATTTGCAGAATTTCTGCACAAGAAAACAACTTCGTATTATATGTGATTTATTCCATGTTACTAAACATTCAGACAAAAATTTATTCGAATCAGAACTTTCATACAGAAGTTCTGTACAAAAAACTGATTGCACTAACTAAGGTACAAAATGGCTGCTGATGGCCATCTTGAATTTGGACCGCACCCCAAAACACTTATTCTCGTCCCCCTGTGATAACAAGGGTACTCAAGAAGTTTCGTAAAGATCGGTTCATAAATACGGCCTCTCGCCTGAGCCGTAGTGAAGTGTTGACGGACGGACGGGCCATGGCATAACCTGAAATTTGACTTATGTCAAAGTTGAGCTACAAATGTACTCTGAACTATGCCATCTGAGACGAATTACTTTTAAGACCAGTTGCACATTGGTACATTGATATAAGAGTATAGGTTGCTTTCAGTACAGGTGCACCCCCCCCCCCCCCCTGAACCGAAACCAACTCACAAAGCCGGTTAACCACACAACACTACTGTATATAAATATATATATAGTATACTTAGGAGAGTATATATATTGCAGGGCTTGCCTTGAGTCGGGGCTGATCAGCCCAGGCCCCGAGATCAGCCCCGAGGAGCACTTGCTGGGGGCTTTTTTTCAAGCCCCGACATTTTCCACAAAAAAGCACTAACAATAATGGACAAAATGGAAAATCAGCCCCGAAAAGGCCCCAACCTCAATATGTGGGGCACTTTTTTTTAGGCCTCGACCATTTTACTCAAGGCGAGCCCTGTATTGATAAATATATATGTACATGTATCGCTATGGAGCAGAGTGAAGAAGTGCCTGTAACCAATGGAACCCAAAGGCACTGACCGTTCCTAAGGCCTCCCCCCCTTCCCCCCCCCCCCCCCCCCCCCCCCCCCCCGTAAAAAAAAAACAATTGGTGGGCCCCCTCTTCCTGCAAGCCTCTAGGCTTCAGCCTAGTCAGCCTTATGAATAATACGGTCCTGCCTTATATAGGATATACCGGTAGTAGCATACAAAAACAAACATCAGCACTTTTTTTTACACTCTTGTTTTTAGAGATGAGCCGATTAGTAAAATGCCTCATCAGACGAATGCCGATTATTTTAGACAATAATCGGCCGATACTGAATGCCGATGTCAGATGGTTTCTTTATTATTTAAGCTTACTGCAGAAGCTGGCTGATTTACAGTAATCAGAATTTAATTTACGTGCCATTAATCCCCATCAACCCGGAAGATAACACACTTTTAATACTCACTTAAATAAGTTAAATATCAGACATCAAAGGGTTAATTTTATGTCAATGAAGCACCATCAGTGCAGTATATTTTTGATTTAAAATAAACAGCTAACAACTGAGTCAAGAAGTTATCAAAAGCCGTCGTTGGAACCATATGTTTTAAAGTGGGAGGTTTTTTTTTTGGTAAACCCATATATGGGATTGTGTCACACGAGTCATGACGTTGCCTGCATTATCTATTTTTATCACATGCTCCACACATTTCAACATGAGAAAAATTCAGTGGCTTCTTGTTGATAAATCCCACCCCGAATGGCCTGATATTAAACTTATTGCACCCAAACTCTCACAGTTAAAATGGATTACTAATATGGAGGAATTATCTGTCCAATATGGGAATAAAGAACGCCATTATATATTTAATGAGACGATGAGCGTGGTCGGCCGTGGTTGAAAGAAATATTGTGACATTTTGCAGAATTCTGTACAGTTTGGTAGTGAAGAGGATCCATATTCACATGATGATGGATAAAAATAAAAAACAACTCGGGACGCAATTACACAGTCAAAATCTTTAATATAATATTCTTCCTTTTCCTTCACGAACCATCACTTACCTGATATCCGTAACAGACGAGTGACGTACCGATCGCTTGCCTCTGATTGTCCCACGAAGGGGAAGAAAGTAAGGGGGTGCATGTGGATAGATGTAGGGTGAACGGAAGGCCAGAAAAAGGGGTAGGTATGTACATTAAAGAGGATTTAAAACCATCGCTGATTACAGACCTGGACGATGTCAGCAACTCAGCTGAGGTTTCAAAAGAAATTGGATGGGTAAAAATCAATCTAAGAAACAAAAGTATTGCCCTTGAGATTGTGTACAGTGTGGTGGAGGGAAGCAAACCCAAGTTGAATGACTCGATATACTTAACACTAAGGTCCAATATCACAGAACAAGAAAATGGGGGCTCGGTATAATTTTGATGGGTGACTTTAATGGGCACATTGGTAATAAGGAAGAAGGCATAGAGGGTGGGGACAAGAAAGTCAACAGGAATGGAAGGAAGCTATTGAACTTCACAAATGAGTTCGGTCTGAAGATTCTGAACAGGGACGCGAGATGTAAGGGGAAATGGACCTGGGAGAGGAACAACAGAAAATCAATAATCGACTATATTCTCACAGATATTAAGTTATGGAGGGAGGTGATAGGGGTAGAAGTGAATGATGAGGGTAAAGGGGAGTTGGATAGTGATCACAACTTGATTACAGTGACGATCAGTGCCAAAAACCTAGTAAAAAGCAAAGGAAGCTTTAAGGAGATTTGGGAACTCAAAAAGGATGCTGACTGGGCAAAGTTCTACGAAAAATTGAAACCAAAGCTTGCAACCGTACACAAGGGGGCCAGTGTCCAGAAAATGGTCGACGCCATAGTTGCGAGCCTAGTGGAGGCAGTCAAGGAAAGTGTAGAAAAGATTAGGGTGCCAGAACTTTGGTACAGAGTGAACGAAGAACTGAAATGGGCCATAAAGGGTAGAAAAGCTAAATGTGCTGCATACAGAAGTATAAAACTCAAGGGGGCAGAAAGCAACAAGGCCATGGTTGCAAAGGAAGAATACCAACAAGCACGAAATAAAGTAAATAAGATTAAAGACGATAATCAGAGAGTGCAAAATAGCAGTCTTATCAGGACAATAAGAATGACAGGGGGGGGGGGGTCAAGTTCGAACGTATTTTGGAAGTGGGCGAATAAGCGTAACAAACGACGTAACCCACAGAGTATTAAAGTAGATGGCAGAGTTACAAATGATCAGGATCAAATCGGAACAGAACTATTCAAGCACTGGGAAAAGGTGAATGATAAACGATGGGGCATGGGGAACCCACAGGAGTGACCGAACCAGGTCGAAGAAAATCTATCGATTTTCGTGTGCAGCAAAATCAAAACAAAGGAGGTGCGAAAGGTGATCTCAGAATTAAGGAATGGAAAAACAGGAGGGGTGCACGAAAGTCCTAACGAGTTTATCAAAAAAGGGGGAGAGGAACTCTGGAAAGCCTAACTGCCCTATTCAATTTAACCATAGAAAAACATGAGGTCCCAAAAGAGTGGAGAGAAAGCAAAGTGACATTTATTCACAAAAAGGGGGAAAAAGATGTTTTGGATAATTATCGAGGGATCTCTGTCAGTAGCAACATTGGAAAAGTTTTCTGTAAAGTCCTGTATGGAAGATTAGAGGAAGTGATCGAGGAAAAGGGTTTTTGGGAGAGATTCCAAATGGCTTCAGGAAGGGAAGGAGAGTCACTGACTATCTTTTCACGCTATCCCAAATGATAGAAGCCGCGAAAGCAAAAAAGAAAAGGATGTTTATGGCCTTTTTGGATGTTAAACGTAAAAAGGCATACAATAGAGTATGGAGAGAGGGTATGAGGCGAAAGCTTGAGGCTCTGGGCTTGAGAGGCGAGTTTGTTGGAATTCTGAAAGCATTATATAAAGATGTACATGTACAGAGTGA
Organism: Pictodentalium vernedei; assembly: GCA_031216915.1. Taxonomy (NCBI): domain Eukaryota; kingdom Metazoa; phylum Mollusca; class Scaphopoda; order Dentaliida; family Dentaliidae; genus Pictodentalium; species Pictodentalium vernedei. The sequence continues at coordinate 241,263,595 of CM062294.1, forward strand.
ACTTAGCCCGGGTAACATAACAACAAAACGTGTGCCTCTGGAGATAGGCCTAAAACAGGGATGTATCCTTTTGCTAATTCTTTTTGCATTGTACATGTACATCAAAGGTTTAGGAGATGAACTCCTGCATAGCGACGAGGGGGTAGCAGTTGGGGACTTGAAGATTCCAGGGCTTTTTTTGCAGACGATATGGTGCTAGTGTTAGAAAGCGAAGAGGGGCTAGCAAAAATGCTGGGAATTGTTGGGAAATATGGGAACAAATGGAGACTCAAACTTAATGAAAGCTGGAGCAAAGTTATACCTGTAGACTGCAAAGTGGACCCCACTCGAAGGTGGAGAGATGGGGAGTTCTGTATTCCGGAAGGTAGCAGAAAACTTCTAAGTGTAGGAGTGTATTTAGTGTTACTTTCAGCACTGTAAGTGCAAATGCCAATATGACTCGGCCTAGAGGCCGTATTTATGAACCAATCTTTACGAAACTTCTTGGGTACCTTTGGTATCACTGTGGGACGAGAACAAGTGTTTTTGGGTCCGGTCCGAAATTCAAGATGGCCGATGGCAGCCATTTTGTACAAAATTAGGTGCAATCAGATTTTTGCGCAGAACTTCCATATGAAAGTGCTGATTTGAATAATTTTTTGTGTGAATGTTTAGTACCATGGGATACATCACATATAATTCGGGGTTTTTTTCTCGTGCAGAAATTATGCAAATTAGATGAACTTTGAATTTTTTCATTGCTACTTACACACAGTAAGTACACATGTCAATAAGGCTCGGGCTAGAGTCTGTATTTATGAACCGATCTTCACGAAACGTCTTGGGTACCTTTGTTATCACCTTGGGACGAGAAAGAGTGTTTCTGGGTGCGGTCCAAAATTCAAGAAGGCTACCAGTGGCCATTTTGTACCAAAAATAGGTCTAATCAGTTTTTTGTACACAACTTCTATACGGCTCGGGCTAGAGGCAGTATTTATGAACCGATCTTCACGAAACTTCTTGGGTACCTTTGTAATCACCTTGGGACGAGAACAAGTGTTTCTGGGTGCGGTCCAAAATTCAAGATGGCTGCCAGTGGCCATTTTGTACTGAAATTAGGTCCAATCAGTTTTTTGTCACAACTTCTATCCGGCTTGTATTTATGAACTGATCTTCACAAAACTTCTTGGGTACCTTTGTTATCACCTTGGGACTGGAACGAGTGTGTTTTGGGGGTGCCTTTGTTATCACTGTGCTATGAGAACAAATATTTTGGGGTTCAGTCAGACCCACTCTGGGACTCAAAGATTTTTTTTCTAGTTTAGCATCTGACTGTCACCCACCTTTACAATACTCTACCTATACATTTGTTACAGGCTGCGGTCAGTATTTATGTACAGACCGTTACAATACTTTATATGTACCTTTGTTATCATGTCATTACCTAGATGTTTGTTATTGCTGTGTCACATATTATACATGTACATGTCTAACAAGTTGATCTACAGTGTCATTGACACTTTCATTTTTTTTTAATTTGGCTTCAAAATGAGTTCTGAAGGATTTTGAATGATTTTATAAAAAAACAAAATTCACCCAATTACTCTAGGCTGGGGTGGGTGTAGGATGATTTTTTTTCTTTTCTTTTTTTTTCACTTTAAAATGAGTTTTGAAGAATTTTAAGTGGTTTAAAAAATTCACCCAGCTGACACCCCCATCCGGGTTATTCCTGTTTATCCGACACACTGAAATTAACTGATCGAGCTGTGTTGTAGTCTGTATCAAAACAATAGGTGTTTGCATCATTTGCCCGATTGTTATTTTTGTCAGCTGTCAATAATGAGGAGTATTGATGTGAGATAGGTTCATGAGTTTATTATGTTTTTAGTTCAACTTTGGAAAAGCCAAATTTGAGGTATTGTCATGGCCCGTCGTCTGTCTGTCGCACCGTCAACATGGCTCAGGCTTCAGGCCGTATTTATGAACTGATCTTTACGAAACTTCTTGGGTACCTTTGTTGTCACCGTGGGACGAGAACGAGTGTTTCTGGGTCCGGTCCGAAATTCAAGATGGCCACTGGCAGCCATTTTGTACAAAATTAGGTGCAATCAGATTTTTGCGTAGAACTTCCATATGAAAGCTCTGATTTGAAAAATTTTTTTGTATGAATGTTTAGTACCATGGGATACATCACATATAATACAGGTTTTCTCGTGCGTAAATTATGCAAATTAGACTAACTTTGATTTATTTTGTGTTACTTTCAGCTCTGTAAGTGCAAATGCCAATACGACTCGGGCTAGAGGCCATATTTATGAACCGATCTTTACGAAACTTCTTGGGTACCTTTGTTATCACCGTGGGACGAAAATGAGTATTTTTGGGTGCGGTCCAAAATTCAAGATGGTCACCAGCAGCCATTTTGTACTTCAGTTAGTGCAATCAGTTTTTTGTACAGAACTTATGTATGAAAGTTCTGATTCGAATAAATTTTTGTGTGAATGTTTAGTAACATGAAATACATCACATATAATACAGGTTTTTTTCTCGTGCAGAAATTATGCAAATTAGATGAACTTTGAATTTTTAGCTCAACTTTGGCAAAGCCAAATTTGAGCTTATGCCATGGCCAGTCGTCCGTCTGGCTGTCTGTCCATCAACAATTCAATACGGCTCGGGCTAGAGGCCGTATTTATGAACCGATCTTTACGAAACTTCTTGGGTACCTTTGGTATCACTGTGGGACGAGAACGAGTGTTTTGGGGTCCGGTCCAAAATTCAAGATGGCCGATGGCAGCCATTTTGTACAAAATTAGGTGCAATCAGATTTTTGCACAGAACTTCCATATGATATATATAATTTAAATAATTTTTTGTGTAAATGTTTAGTACCATGGGATACATCACATATAATACAGGTTTTTTTCTCGTGCAGAAATTATGCAAATTAGATGAACTTTGAATTTTTTCATTGCTACTTATACACAGTAAGTGCACATGTCAATACGACTAGGGCTGGAGGCTGTATTTATGAATCGATCTTCACGAAACTTCTTGGGTACCTTTGTTATCACCTTGGGACGTGAACGCGTGTTTCTGGGTGCGGTCCGAAATTCAAAAGCGTCCATTTTGTACCAAAATTAGGTGTAATCAGTTTTTGTTATCACCTTGGGACAGAAAGTAGTGTTTTTGGGTGCCTTTGTTATCACTGTGCTATGAGAACAAATATTTTTGGGTTCAGTCAGACCCACTCTGGGACTCAAAGATTTCTTTTCTAATTTAGCATCTAACTGTCGCCCACCTTTACAATACTTTATCTATACATTTGTTACAGCCTACGGTCAGCATTTATGTACAGACTGTTCCAATACTTTATATGTACCTTTGGTATCAGGTCATTACCTAGATGTGTCACATACTATACATGTACATGTCTTAAACAAATTGAGCTACAGTGTCATTGACACTTTCATTTTTTATTTTATTTGCATGAGCATTTATTTGTAAATATTGTGATAGTGTTTGCATCGTTTGCTTGATTGTGTTATTTTTTGTCGGCTATCAGTAGTGATGAGTATTGATGTAAGATAGGTTAATGTGTTTATTTTGTTTTTTATGTTTTTATTTGCATGAGCATTTATTCGTAAATATTATGCTGTATATATAGGGGTTGTTCTACTGCAATGTCATATCACAATGTCTAACACAAAGTAAACACAAGCTTCATCCCAAATAGAAGAGGAAGAAAACATCTCATTTTTGATGGTTTCAAGTTCTGTATTAAGTCCAGGGGAAATAAATCGGCGCATCCATTGGCATTGCTGTCAAAAGAATTGTCCTGCCACTATCAACACGATGAACGATATCATCACGACAGCAGGTGGTATTCACAACCATCCATCAGACTTAGGCCAAATTGCGGTGGATACTTTTCTGTCTGAATTGAAATCAACAGTGAAAGTGGATTTGAGGCCCATAACAGCAATCGACCAAGAAGAAATTGCCAAACTGAGAACTGATGAAATGCATGAAGAAATACTGGGAAAGATCCCGACATTTTACAGCATTAAAACATCTTTATACAGTTCAAGAGCGCACAACGACGATCATCCCTAATGCTTCCAGAAGCTTACACAAAGACAACAACTGGTGACAATTTTTAGCTTAACTTGACATAGTCAAGATAAGCTATTGCTATCACGCGTGCGGAAGTCTGTTAGTCTGTGAGTCTGTTCACATTTTCCTTTAGCACGGGCTACACCCTGCAGTTCTTGTCTGATCGTCATGAAATTTTATATGCAGGTTTGGGGTCATGTCTAGATGAGAACGTCCCCTTTTGGTCACGATCGGGCAACCGGTATGGCTGCCCGAGCCCAAAACCTGAAAACCATTAGCACAGTCTACAGGTCGTATTTATGAAGGGATTTCATTGTAAATTGGTAGGATGCCTCTGTATAATGCCTAGATGAGAACGTCCCCTTTTGGGCATCATCCGTCAACCGTGATGGCTGCCCAAGCCCGAAACCCAAAAACTTTTAGCACAGTCTGCAGGTCATGTTTAATATGGTGGGATTTCATTGTAACTTGGTAGGATGACTCCTTGTAATGTCTAGATGAGAATTTCCCCATTTGGACATGATCTGCCAACCATGACGACTGCCCGAGCCCAAAACCCAAAAACCTTTAGCACAGTCTACAGGTCATATTTATTGAGGAATTTCATTGTAACTTGGTGGGTTGACTTCATATATTGTCAGGATGAGAAGGTCCCCTTTTGGACGTGATCAGGGACCAGCCGTGAGGGCGACTAAGGCGATTATGTCGACCTTCTAAGCCCAAAGTCGCCTAGAAAAATAGTAGGGGCGATTACAGTCGCCCTCTAAAAATTGGCCAAAAAATGAGGAAAGGCTGAACTGAGTGAGTGATGCGAGGTTTACAATTACATGAAAACGATTATTTTCAAAAATCAAATGTGCTCGAGCGTGATAAATGGGCATTTTAATTCGTCAAATAAACGTCCATTTATTTGAAATCACACGACCATCAGTTATCTATTGTCGCTTTCGGCAGATTTTTTTTTATTTCTGTTTTGTTGCGTGTCAGTCGGAGCTTCAGTTGTCGAAACGAAAATAGGTGGCTTACGCGACTCAACAAAATTACCCAGTTTGAAAGTAGGTTACGTCGCTTAGGATGGCGAAAATGTATACACAATGGACGTATTTTATAACACAGTATTTTCATTTCGTTTTGCTGATGACTGTTAACGGTTGGACTGTCTATTCCCAGAAAAAACACGAATGGAATTGAAACACATGAAAAAAAAGCTTTGGTGATGACAAGAAAAGCTTTGTACAAGACACAAGTGTGCATGTGGACGAGCTTGAAAAAGGGTCCTCCTAAACAATGGAATGACACGAAATGACACGGTATGACACCGGAATGCCTTAAAAATGTTGCGAAATGACATTTCTTTTACAAAATACTCGACCCCAGAATGTATTTTGTTTATTAACTAACAAAGTACCTCCCAAACAACCTTCTTACATCTGGTCCTGTTCACAATTTCAGACTTAGGAAATTATTAGTTCAGTAGACTTTGGTGAAAGGCAACCACAGGAGGGTGCTGGGGGATTGACACGAGGAAGAGGGGAGGGGTCATGAAGGAGAGGGTAGCAGTGGGGGGATTTTCAGTCAATAATTACACATTGAAAATATGAAGGGGCGGTGGCGGCGGTACATGAATATTCTTAATTTTCCCCACTTGCCTATGAAGTCTCCCTACATGACTCTGCAGTCTCCCTATTTTTCTGGAGGGAGATTTGAAGTCTCCCTAAAATTCCCCCCTAGGCTGGTCCCTGGACGTGATTGGGCAACTGTGACGGCTACAGGGGCCCGAAGCCCAAAAACCTTTAGCACAGTCTACATGTCATATTTGTGAAGGGATTTCATTGTAAGTTGGTAGGATGACTCCAAATAATGTCTAGATGAGAACGTCCCATTTTGACCGCGATCATTCAGCCTTGATGGGTGCTCAAGCCCAAAAACTTTTAGCATAGGCAAAAGGTCTTATTTATGGAAGGATTTCTTTGTAACCTGTTAGGTTGACTCCATATAATGCCTAGATGATAACATCCTCTTTTGGTCGCGATTGGTCATCTGTGATGGCTACAGGTGCCCGAAGCCCGGAAACCTTGAGCACAGTCTACAGGTCATATTTATGAAGGGATTTCATTGTAACTTCATAGGATCACTCCAGATGATGCCCAGATGAGATTGTCCCCTTTGGTTGCTATCATTCAACCAGGAGGGCTGCCCGAGCCCGAAGCCCAAAAACCTTTAGCACAGTCTACAGGTCAATTTTATGAAGAGATTTCATTGTAACTTGGTAGGTTGACTTCATATAATGTCTAGATGAGAATGTCCTCTTTTGGACACGATTGGGCAACTGTGGCGGCTACAGGGGCCCGAAGCCCGAAAATCTTTAGAACATTCTACAGGTCATAATTATGAAGGGATTTCATTGTAGCTTGGTAGGATGACTCCAAATAATGTCTAGATGAGAACGTCCCCTTTTGGTCATGATCATTCAGCCTTTATGGCTGCCCGAGCCCAAAGACCTTTAGCATAGTCTATAGGTCATATTTATGGAAGGATTTCATTGTAACCTGTTAGGTTGACTCCATAGAATGCCTAGATGATGACATCCCCTTTTGGTCGTGATTGGCCAACTGTGATGGCTACAGGTGCCCGAAGCCTGAAAATCTTGAGCACCGTCTTCAGGCCATATTTATGAAGGGATTTCATTGTAACTTTGTAGGATCACTCCAAATGATGCCCAGATGAGAATGTCTCCTTTTGGTTGCGATCATTCAACCATTATGGCTGCCCGAGCCCGAAGCCTGAATACCTTTAGCACAGTCTACAGGTCATATTTATGAAAGGATTTCATTGTAACTTGGTACGTTGACTTCATGTAATGTCTAGATGAGAACGTCCCCTTTTGGACATGATTGGGCAACTGTGACGGCTACAGGGGCCCGAAGCCCGAAAACCTTTAGAACAGTCTACTGGTCATAATTATGAAGGGATTTCATTGTAGCTTGATAGGATGACTCCAAATAATGTCTAGATGAGAACGTCCCCTTTTGGTCGCGATCATTCAACCATGATGGCTGCCCGAGCCCAAGACCCCAAAACCTTTAGCATAGGCAAAAGGTCATATTTATGGAAGGATTTCATTGTAACCTGTTAGTTTGACTCCATATAATGCCTAGATGATGACATCCCCTTTTGGTTGTGATTGGTCAACTGTGACGGTTTCAGGGGCCTGAAGCCCAAAAACCTTGAGCACAGTCTACAGGTCATATTTATGAAGGAATTTCATTGTAACTTCGTAGGATCACTCCAGATGATGCCCAGATGAGAATGTCCCCTTTTGGTTGCGAACATTCAACCATGATGGCTGCCCGAGCCCGAAGCCCAAAAATCTTTAGCACAGTCTACAGGTCATATTTATGAAGGGATTTCATTGTAACTTCGTAGGTTGACTTCATATAATGTCTAGATGAGAACGTCCCCTTTGGACGCAATTGGGAAACTGGCGGCTACAGGGGCCTGAAAACCTTCAGCACAGTCTACAGGCCATATTTATGAAGGGATTTTTTATGTAACTTGATGGGATGACTCGTTTTGGAATAATTTCACTGTAACTTGGTAACTTTCGTTAATATACGTTAACTGTGAGGGCCATATACATTAACTGTGAGGTCATATTAACCCTCCCCTCAGCTCTTTAGTACAGTGTACACCTCATATTATTTTTATCAAAAACATAGCATACAGGGACCAAAATTGAACATATTCCCAATTATCACAATTCTTGTCTTATTTCATAATCCTTTCATAAACATTGAACATTATCCTTTTCATCAAATACAACACACAAGTTAAGCTACAGTGTCATTGATACTTTCATTTGTTGGCTGATGATGGAGAGGGGGACAAAATACTGATATTCTGCACTAACCTCAACTTACAGCACATTGCCACTGCCAACGCTTTGTTCTGATGGGACTTTTGAGAAGTGTACTGCGATATTCTTCCAACTGTATACCATATTTATTTCTTTATTTATTGGGGTTTAAGGTCATATATTTCTGCACTGTGACTAATCATGACCATGACAGTTTTACGAGTGGAGGAAGCCAGAGTACCTGGAGAGAACCACCAAGCAATGGCGAGCAACTGTCAGCTCCCCAACATACTAACTCCACACCAGCAGGGTTAGTATTGGTGGAAGACAAGTGCACCATCGGCGTGCAGTAGTCCACGATGTCACCGTGCCCCCAGATGGGCAATGGGGGTGACGTGTCTTGTCCAAGGACACAATGCAGTTGCCACAGGTGGGATTTGAACCGAGGACCTCTCGGCTTGCAGCCTGCACCTCTACCTACTGAGCCACCGCACCCTCACTTATACCATAACAGACAAGGGTTATACAGTGAGAGGAGCATAAGTCTTATGGAATATTTGGATTCTGTATCTTATCTTACTGGTTTTTAGTGTAAAACCTTCAGTTTGTCATGTTAATTTATATTTTTATACTCTCACAGCTCAAAATAATAGACTTTGTACAATCGATAGTATCCTTGTCAAATTTAAATCTTCAGCTTGTCATGTTAATGTATATTATTTTATTTATTTTTAAGATATTAAAATTTTATTTGGATATGCTCACTCTTTTTCTCCTTTTCCCCAACTGACAATCATCTTATAATGCGCAAATAATAACCAACAGTAATGAAACAAACTATAGTTGGCTTTGCTTTGATGTGACGGATTATCATACTTTCAACCAAAACAATATGTGCCGGATAAACAGGAAGATTCCCGCCCCCCAGGCCTGAAAACAATTTTTTTTGGTGCATTGGTCATAATGACCGTCTCCATAATGATCGGATCAGTCATACAGTAATCCGGGGCGGTCATATTTTTTGGCTTCCAAATCAAACATTAACTAGGGCAAAACCCATGTAAATTATATTGAGCTAACGTCGTAACGATATACAAAATATTAAGGCCTACCTGCGTTCAATTGTATTGAAATGACACTTAACTTTTATAACATTAAACTGCATGACAGGGATGTCTTCAGTTCGCAAATCAATTTTTATGTGTACCCATACTATGTATGGTACACATAATGCCGGCATCCGGAGTGGCCATCTGTCGTTCGTCCATCCTTTGTCCATCCGTCCGTCCATCCGTCCGTCCGTATCCATTTCTTTGGCATTCAATAACTTGAAAACTATTGCTTTGTTTGTCATGTTACTTTATATTTGTGTTCAGGTTACTGATGTGCAGAGCTGTATAGTTTTTGGTGTTAATCTGAGAATTTAATCGTGAGATATTAACCCTTTATCCTTCAAATTGAAAATTCCTCCAATCCCTTTGGCATTCGATAACTTGAAAAATATTGCTTGGATTGTCAAGTTACTTAATATTTGTGTTCAGGTTACTGATGTGCCGAGCTGTATAGTTTTTGGTGTAAATCTGTTATTTTGATCCTGAGATATTAACCCTTTATCCTTCAAATTGAAAATTCCTCCAATCTCTTTGGCATCCGATAACTTGAAAAATATTGCTTGGATTGTCAATTTACTTTATATTTGTGTTCAGGTTACTGATGTGCCGAGCTGTATAGTTTTTGGTGTAAATCTGTTATTTTGATCCTGAGATATTAACCCTTTATCCTTCAAATTGAAAATTCCTCCAATCTCTTTGGCATCCGATAACTTGAAAAATATTGCTTGGATTGTCAAGTTACTTTATATTTGTGTTCAGGTTACTGATGTTCCGAGCTGTATGGTTTTTGGTGTAAATCTGATAATTTAATCGTGAGATATTAACCCTTTATCCATCAAATTGAAAATTCCTTCAATCCCTTTGGCATTCGATAACTTGAAAAACATTGCTTGGATTGTCAAGTTACTTTGTATTTGTGTTCAGGTTACTGATGCACCGAGCTGTATAGTTTTTGGTGTAAATCTGTTATTTTGCTCCTGAGATATTAACCCTTTATCTTTCAAATTGAAAATTCCTCCAATCCCTTTGGCATTCGATAACTTGAAAAATATTGCTTGGATTGTCAAGTTACTTTATATTTGTGTTTAGGTTACTGATGTGCCGAGCTGTGTAGTTTTTGGTGTAACTCTGATTATTTAATCGTGAGATATTAACCCTTTATCCTTCAAATTGAAAATTCCTCCAATCCCTTTGGCATTCGATAACTTGAAAAATATTGCTTGGATTGTCAAGTTACTTTATATTTGTGTTCAGGTTACTGATGTACTGAGCTGTATAGTTTTTGGTGTAAATCTTTTATTTTGATCCTGAGATATTAACCCTTTATCCTTCAAATTGAAAATTCCTCCAATCCCTTTGGCATCCGATAACTTGAAAAATATTGCTTGGATTGTCAAGTTACTTTATATTTGTGTTCAGGTTACTGATGTGCCGAGCTGTATAGTTTTTGGTGTAAATCTGATAATTTAATCGTGAGATATTAACCCTTTATCCATCAAATTGAAAATTCCTCCAATCCCTTTGGCATTCGATAACTTGAAAAACATTGCTTGGATTGTCAAGTTACTTTATATTTGTGTTCAGGTTACTGATGTACCGAGCTGTATAGTGTTTGGTGTAAATCTGTTATTTTGATCCTGAGATATTAACCCTTTGTCATTCAAATTGAAAATTCCTCCAATCCCTTTGGCATTCGATAACTTGAAAAATATTGCTTGGATTGTCAAGTTACTTTATATTTGTGTTTAGGTTGCTGATGTGCCGAGCTGTATAGTTTTTGGTGTAAATCTGATAATTTAATCGTGAGATATTAACCCTTTATCCTTCAAATTGAAAATTCCTCCAATCCCTTTGGCATTTGATAACTTGAAAAATATTGCTTGGATTGTCAAGTTACTTTATATTTGTGTTCAGGTTACTGATGTGCCGAGGTGTATAGTTTTTGGTGTAAATCTGATCATTTGATCCTGAGATATTAACCCTTTATCCTTCAAATTGAAAATTCCTCCAATCCCTTTGGCATGAGATAACTCAAACAATATCAATCCGATTGTCATGTTACTTTATATATTTATTCAGGTTACTGATGTGCTGTGCTGTATAGTTTTTTTATGTAAATCTGATAATTTGATCTGGAATGTTAACCCTTTATCAAATTAGACACACCTCCAATTCATTTTTATATGTACCCATACCATGTATGGTGTACATAATGTCGGCATCCATGGTGGCCCTCCGTCATACAGCTTTCCACTAGTTGTGTGTATGGGTACACATCTGACGATTTCATCGGCCTATTTTTTTTTCTTAAGACGTAACATCTGGACAGGTAACCTTGGCACCAAATAAAATCGACACTTGCACATCTGTCACCTGAGTTAAAACTGGTTATATTTTTCTGGAAGTATTACTGAATTACTGTAAAGCTTTCCGGAAATTATGACAAATTCTGCTCACAATCTTCAAAGAAAGTATATTACACAAAGGAAAGGAAAGAGGAGGGGATCATCTGGTTCGATTTGAAGAACATACACGAAAAAAATGGAGTACAAATGAGTTTCAGTTTTGATTGCAAAAGGAGCGTCTCTCATTTATAAATCTGTCTTGTGTTTTACGATTTTGTATTTGTATTTATTTTAGAGAATATATTCAAATGTGGAAATTAGTCACCATCACCATCCATAATTAATGGTTCAGAACACAAGGTCTCATGTGAAAAATTAATATACTTGGGAGAAAAATACACCGGTCATTCATGACCGGTTAGATACAGTTAGTGCCGGTCACATTGATGTTTCGTGTCAGTCACTGTCCGTGACCGACCACTTATTTCCAGGCCTGCCCCCCTCCCTCCCCCCATCCTGCAGTCAACTGAGCAACAAAATCGCATTAAAGTTCAAAACTCATTTTAAAGTAAAAGAAAAGTTCACCCAGTGGGGAATTTTTCCACCCTGTATGCACTTTATTTGGGCATATTTGTTTATTAAAATTTCCCTTTCAATAGGGAGGATATCTTCAAATTAGTAAACCTTCAATAGATTGTGTGATTGTCTTTTGTTTAGCACAATGTATTCATTGTTGTAATCATGATGCCTATTAGTTTTCTTTAATGAAACTAACTGTATATTGGAAAATAAATTGGCTTTTAGATAAAATTAACTAGCATTACTATCCCACCCCCTCAATGGATTTCCCCCCTGTACTATTATTTGGGTCTGTACTTTTATTTATTTTTTTTCAAATGTTCCACCCCGTACTTTTATTCCCATCTGTATTTTTATTTGGAACACAAGAGTAAAGGGTTAACTGTATTCAGAGAGCTTTTTATGATATATATATGTATGATTCACAATTTTGTTCTGTGTGGTAAGATAGAAATACATACACAGTACTGTGATCACAAAAGTGGACAGATAATTTCTACCAAATCATTCTCAGTCCACCTTCCTCTCCGAAATCTGTCAAAACCTAAATTTGAAAACATTGAATCTGAGATGTTATTTTCATATGTTTTTCCTTTTGGTGTCTTGATTTGGCAGTATTTTATTCAACAAAATCTTGATTCACTAATACAAGTGTTTTGTGATAGGATACAGGGATGCACAAATTCAAACTTTAAGATACATGTAACCAATCCAGAAAATAAGCAGACTGTCATCTGCAAAATGATGTCCCCAGAGGGTGAATTTGGTGATGCTACCTTGCACAGCAGGGTAGCATCACTAAATTTACCCTCTGTGAACCTCAATCTGAATCAAGGTCTCAAGCCTAAATAGAAAGATGTACCCAGAGGATAAATTGGCCCACTGTATGGGATAGCATCAGCAAATTCACCCTCAGGGGACCCCATTCTGCAATGACGGATTGCTTATAATTCGGGCTTGCATGTAACCCCAAAAAGGTTATGCAAAAAACAATTGCTTGACACCTTTGAGCCAAGATGATCCCATTCCCTCTGATCTCTCTTCTTTTGTCAGTGTTTTCTTTTAACCCTTTACCTAACCTGAAAAGCAGACGACACTTGCAAAAATAATTCTTGATTAACTAATTTTTTTCATTTTTGTCTCAAAAACATAGGTTATGACCACTCATTGGAACGAGCTCGATGAGCTTGTTCCAACGAGGGGTCATAACCTATGTTTTTGAGACAAAAAATGAAAAAAATAATGAAAATTAATTGGTGATTTTTGAGAATAGCACTGGCCGGTTTGGGCCGTTACATTAGGTAAAGGGTTAACTGGTAGAATGGTGAATTATAGATGGTCGTCAAAATGTGCTCACTTGTCTTTTGACTTGTTACAAGTTATGGGAGACTGCCTAGAGGCACTCTCCCATAAATTGTGACAAGGCAAATCCTTGCAGACTTGATAATTTTACTTCAAAGATAATATGAAGCACATCCACAGAATATGGAGTCTGTAAGTTGTGTGGTACCTGCTCTTAGAATAAATCCTAAATATGGGCTTCCAGAACACAAAAATAAAATGTCTGTCTTTTGCATTGTTCAGTTGATCTTTCTTCTGCGAGTACATGTAATGTCTCCACCACCAACCCCATTGACCTTCATTGGCCAAGTATATAACTGGTCAGATGTATAACTTAGGTTTTTGAAATACATCACCCATAAGGCAAGTGAAAGCATAGTTCTTTAAATTCTGAGTAATCCCCAACTATTGCAAAGCAATAAATGTTCGTTTCTTTCTGTTTACAGTACCAATATCCCATGTTTTACTGTTGTCATCTGCCATGAATATATTTGTAATTCCTGTAGTAATTTCCAGAAGAGCTTGTATAACTTTTAATAACTTGTTATCCAATCTTTTTTACATATAAAATATGTCGAAACTAACCCCACCCCAAAAGACAAAAATAGAATGAGAACAATCAAAATTCAGGAAAGGTTTAAGATAAATTTGTTGGAATTGTAATTTGAACGACATGATTTCAGAAGGGCTAGGAAAGGTTATCCTAGAAAATTTTGTATAACTTTTCGAGGAACTTAATGCAGGGTTATCCAATTAGTGTATCCATGTTGGATAGCGATTTCATCGTAAAAGTTTCCCTTCGGGAACCCCTTGGGTAAACAACATCTGTTTTACTTGTAAAATAGGACCCTGTAACCAATGCCTGGGGTGGATGTCCTCTAAAATGAGCAGCATTGTTACAGTACAGTTGCTGTGGACTGGCCGTAACCCACGCGTGGGCAGTAATCTCCATGCATGTGTTTGCCAGATAATAAAAATCATCATCACCAAAATGGTAATTAATGATGCACCAGGTTGTACCCGGTGCTTCATTAATTAAATCTTTGATGATTATTCCTATAATTAGTGTTCGGAATCTAATATTGCAGCCGTACTACTGTATATAAACGATTGACTAAACTTGACTTTATATCCATGCTGCATTCATGATTATCCAATGTGCAGTAATTATTGACCTTAACCCTTTACCTAACATGAAAAGCAGACGACACTTGCAAAAAAAATTCTTGAATGACTATTTTTTTTCATTTTTTGTCTCAAAAACATAGGTTATGACCCCTCGTTGGAACGAGCTCAATGAGCTCGTTCCAATGAGGGGTCATAACCTATGTTTTTGAGACAAAAAATTATAAAAATTAATTGGCGATTTTCGTGAATAGCGCTGACCGGTTTTGGCCGTTACGTTGGGTAAAGGGTTAACCTTTTACCTAACATGAAAGGTAGATGATACTTGCAAACAAAATCTTGAATAACTAATTTGTTTCATTTTTTGTGTCAAAAACATAGCTTATGACCCTCATTGGAATGAGCTTAATGAGCTCCTTCCAGTGAGGGGTCATAAGTTATGTTTTTGAGACAAAAAATGAAAAAAATAGTGCAAATTGAACGGTGATTGTTGTGAATAGTACTGACTGATCTTGGCTGCTATGTTATGTAAAGGGTTAATCACCAATAAATAAATAAGCATGAAAGTTACCAGTGCTGTAATCACAATACTGAGTGTATACATGTACATTTAGTTACAAGGATATTTCCACTCGTTTTCCCAAGTTGTTTGGACAGAAAAAATTCAAATCCAATTATTATATCCTATTTCCAAGTTTTGAGTTAATAGAGCTGAAACGGTTAAGGGGTTTTCTTGATCGATTAATCACATGGTTAACCAATTAATCACTTGTCCAAATAGATATCTGAATAATTGCCATACCGTTGATGATTTACAGCAAGAACCCTTTACCTGATGTAACAAACAAAACCGACTAGGCCTATATACAAAAATGTCCATTCAAATTTATTATGTTTTCAATTTTTGTCTCAAAAACATAGCTTATGACCCTCATTGGAACGAACTCGTTGAGCTTGTTCCAATGAAGGTCATAAGCTATGTTTTTGATACAGAAATTGAAATTTTTTAGTAATTCATGAATTTATTTTGCAAGTATCGTCTGCTACCCGCAATGGGTAAAGGGTTAAGAATGACCATTTCCAGCTACTGATACAATATGATGATCATGCAAGTAAACAAGTATGTCAGCAAGTAACTTGCATGCTTTACTCTGTAAAGTCGTATAATTGATGTGAGTCAGTGTGACAGTGTTTGTCTGTTTTGGAGCAAGTTTGTTCCTATTTAACCCATACAGTGTATAATACAGTAGTTCAAAAGAAACGGTTAATCGATCAATTACTTATTGGATCGATCAAGATGTTGATCATTGATTAATCGATTAACCATTTCAGCTCTTTGAGTTAATATATTTTTTTCTTGAATTCCAGTAAAGGCCGGTGGGATGAGAATTGTACAGCATAAATCTGCGTCAGGTACCAGTAAAGCATCTGGTGACAAAGTAACACCAGAAGAGGAAGAAGAGTATGGAAGGTAATAAATATAACTGTTTGGTATCTGCTAATTTGGCAAAAATTTAATCAAGAGAAATAAATTTATTTTTACCTGCGTCGCCAGCGGCAGAGCAGGTCTAGTAACCGCTCGACTCCGTCCGTCAGTCCATCCGTCCGTCAGTCCGTCCAAAACACTTTTTCCATCAAAGTTTTCTTGGCTTCTATGAAAGGGAATGATTTTATATTTGATCTGCTGCTTCATAATGATGAGTTGTATCGTGTAAGCAATTTTCAGATCTGCCATGCAGCCACTTCCTGTTTGCCGATACTTTGAAATTTTACTGTACCCACAGTACATTGAAATTTTCCGTCAAGGTTTTCTCGGCTTCTATGCAAGGGATTGATTTTATATTTGGTCTGCTGCTTCATAATGATGAGTTGTATCATGTATGCAATTTTTAGATCTGCCGTGCAGCCACTTCCTGTTTGCCGATACTTTGAAATTTTACTGTACCCACTGAACATTGAAATTTTCCGTCAAGGTTTTCTCGGCTTCTATGCAAGGGATTGATTTTATATTTGGTCTGCTGCTTCATAATGATGAGTTGTATCGTGTAAGCAATTTTTAGATCTGCCGTGCAGCCACTTCCTGTTTGCCGATACTTTGAAATTTTACTGTACCCACTGAACATTTAAACTTTTCTCGGCTTCTACGCAAGGGATTGATTTTATATTTCATCTGGAGCCTGATAATGATCAGTTGTATCGCGTATGCAATTTTCAGATCTGCTGTGCAACCACTTCCTGTTTGCCGATTCAATTGCATGCAGCGACGCAGGTCCAGACCCGGTATTGGTCTTGGCTTGTTATATTTTACGACTGTACACATACAACATATACAGTAATGTGATCATAAAAATGGTCTTTTTATCAATTGGATTACGATCAGGTCATAACACACACCAGTGGAGTGAAATTTTATAAATACAATCATGCAAAATGAAAACCAAACCAACCAAAACCAAATGAAGCGGAAATCTCAGATGCACTGTTCCCCATATTTTTTCATGACAGGTCAGGCTTGACCTTTGGAAAAATGCAGGTTGGCAGAAAATTGCTTTCCTGGGGGCTACTTTGGGAACAAATTGCTCTCCTGAACTATTGTACATTGGATTGCTTCACAAAGATCTTCTACAGGATACTCATGGATCCTTGAATTCCTTGAAAGTCCTTGAATGTCAAAATCAGTTTTCAAAGCCCTAGAAATTACTTGAATTCTTTCATGGTCCTTGAAGAACCCTGGAAAAATTCATCATCTGGTGGCCCTCGCATATTTCGAAATGTGTCCAAGGATATTTTTTCCACTGTATTTGTGCATTCTGCCAAATGTAACTCTGGCAAACTTCAGCTACATTCGCTGTCTGTATAACATACAGTACGTGGATAGTGTATCGTCACTGAATCGCCCACGGTAAAGATTCCATCCGGGCAATAATTACAAATTTGTTGCAAAGCATAACAATCGAAAGCAAAGTTCCGGCCAATGGACCTGGTTAGCTGAAACATTGGTTGTGTTTTTTGTCCATATGTACAGGTTTTGAAAGTGATACATTGTGTGATAATTCCACTCCACAGGTGATTTGGTTATGATCTGCACTCCCCGTACTGTATTACAAAGTTGAGCAGTGTTCCCTATGATTACAGCACAAAATTTTACATGTTGAGCCATTGAGAATGCAAGAATGTTCACAAGAGTTTATAGGAAGTTCATAGTGACTTTATTCCAAGAATTTTTACACATTTTCGATTAATAATAAAATGGAAAATGCCCCGAAAGTGTAAATTTCAAGAACATGGGTTGAAAAATGACGTGTGGATGCAGCCAGCTGTTCTGTTAGTTTCTTGATGACTTTGCAAGGCACCAATGTATCAGTGTAGTTCTATCAGTCAAATTGGAAACTGAGTCCTCAGATCCATGGAATATGCAAAAGTCCTGTATTTTCATGTAATGATCAACCTTGAGGTTGCCTGGTACCCACAGCCAGAGCCTGACTTATACAGTTGAGATCATAAATGAGTAAGTGAACTTTGTCCACATCATCTTCTCCGAGTATGGTAATGTCTTGAATAACTACATGTGATGAGTCATAGAGAAGGTGAGTCCGAAGGTTGCCATCTTCAATAAGATTTGAGATCTGTTTGATTTCATCAATCACTAATAGTCTGAGCCAGAGTTTATGGCATCTAGAAGAGAAGCTTTGACATTCGGCGAAGAAATGTTGCCACTCTTCATTGCCTGAACCGCATAATTTGCATGTAGAGTCAGCTAGTTGCTGTTGCATGGAGCCCTGCTAGACTGAAGAATGTAGGTTCAGGTCAGCTGTCTTGCCATTATCTCAGCCCTCTGGATGTCATGTTGGTTATTGTGGACATATTGTACAGATGTTGAAACTGATTGACTTTCACAGAATTAGGGGAGAGGTATTTAAGTGCAGACTTCTCTTCAATCTGTTCTCTCCAGTACTCCTAGATGACCATCTCTGTAGCTTTACTGAGGATTTCCTTCCACTCACCCCTCGTTGGTGTGTACTCCAGTAGGTCCTATGCATTAGATAGGTCGTACCGACTTTTGAGTGCCTCTAACGAGAGAAAACCAGCTCTTTGAGTTAGTATCTCGGACTGCTAGTTGTCTTTTTGCTATTTTAGGCTCCTTCTGATTCAGTATAAGTACGAAAGCTAAATTTTAATACAACAACCAATGGCCCAGACTAGCTGGTGCTAACTCAAAAATTAATCCAGGTCCAAACACAAATTTTACCCCCCCCCCCCCCCAATCCCCAAAATTTGCATGCAAAACTGCAAATTCAATGTCCTATCTGGTCCTCCATACTTTTCAGATCTGCGCATGCGCAGTATCCAGGAAGACACTGAAATTGGCGCCAACCATCATTCTTTGTTTGGCCCTGAAGTCATCAACAATGAACTGACATCTGTGCTTTTAAATCTCATTTTTGAGGATGCCAGTCACAAATCAATGGTGAAATTGGTGGATCCAAGGACATAATTGGATGATGGAAGTGAACAACTGTGGTCAGGAACGTTCAGGGCTGTAACTTTATAATTTTTATCAAAATTATTTCATGTCTCCCAATTTCGGGACATGGGCCTGACGTCATCATTCTTGCTAATGATTTTTCCACTGTTTGTTAAGCGTTCCTTCCCTATCCTTCCTTGAAGCCCTCCTGTTAAACTCCCAAGCTTTTTGGCTTATTTTTATTGAAATTTTTTATAAAATTTCTTGGGAGTTTTGACGTGTATTACAGAATGTTTATTCTGTATATCCCCAGGGTTACGTCATCACCCTAGAGGTGTTTGGGCATTTCGTCATGCATCTTCTGTCCGATGTATCGTTTTTTCTTCATCTGAAGATCTTGCTTTACATCGGGTAGCTTTAAAATATGTTACTGTCTTCGGGCCTTTTTTATTCAGTGCCTGGGGTCTTGTTTCCGTTTTTTTCCCTCTGACGTTGTTTACATTGGCAACGTCCTATAAATATATGTAGTTTCATCTTATTATTACTGTAGGATTGATATAGATACATGTTATAATATTCCGGTAGTGCAGCAATAATTTTTGGAATTTTGTCCACACTTAGGCTCTATCAGGATACTTTTGGGCTTGCTATGTTCCGTTTGGGAACTTGGGCTTTTGTCAAAAAATTTTAGGAAAATTTTTTGAAATTAATTTTTCGGGTTCTGTTTTGAATGTTGATTATTATGTATCTTTATCATATATTTATTGTGGAGTTGGTGGGAGTACTATCGACTTTGTTTGATTAATTATGAAAGCTTATTGTTCAAAATGCAAGGCGAGGAAGTCTTCCTCAGATTTACATGCTTGTGCCTTGCTTGTAGTCGATGTACTCCCGCTAATTCTTGTCCTACATGTCATGCTTGTGCCTTGCTTGTAGTCGATGTACTCCCGCTAATTCTTGTCCTACATGTGTTGATTGGGATGACAAACATTGGACACGGTATGTTGTTAGCAGTGAGAGGCCAATGCAGGTCCTCTCGCCGCAAAATCAATCAAGTTTCTCAGTTTCTTTTTCAGAGGAACAAGAACATGGTGATGGTTATGTGACACCTTCAAAAAGTGTGCTACCGTCGTCGCACTCTGATGAGCAAACACAGCTAGCTGCCAAAGTGCTCATGAATATTAGGCAGGGGATAAAGCCACTATCTGGTGGTTTTAGTCCCTTGTCTGCAGCTAGCTCGACCGGTGAAGCGGTTACTCTGTCCGTGGCTACCGTGATGCCAGGTACGTTCGTTGCAGTCTTAAGAAGTGGATTGGTTAGAGCGAGCACTTTAAAACATAAACATGCTCACCCTGCGACGACGGAACAAGGGAAGAAGTCCACTAAGTGCTGTGGAAAGCTCGGAGAGGTCTGAAAGTAGGGTCCTGCGAATATTCGAGATTCGATTCGATATCGATACCATACATATGCTTCGTGATCGATCCCGAATCAGTCTCAGGATTCGATTTTTTCGAATCTCTCGTTCTAACTTCAATTTGTTACATTTCCAACAAAAATAGGATAAAACTGTCATTAGAAAATTCATTTATGTAGGCTCAATTCCCATTTATTTGAGTAATTGACAAAGTTTAATTGTTAGGTAAGGTGTGAATTTGGCCCAGAACATTATCCATAGTTTTGGTTTTTGAAGGCTTAACTTGTTACTATTCACGTTCTTAAGAACGTGAATAGTAACAAGTTAGGCCTTCAAAAACCAAAACTATGGACAATAGGCCTAGCTGTTTCAGCGACGGTGCTACAGAGAATATTTAGTTATTGGTGTTTAAGGTGTTCACTCCGTCACGTAAGGGTCATCACGGTGTTCCGTAACTTCCGTTTGATGCAATATGAAATAACTTGTCTTTTAAGATTCGATTCGGGATTCGATTCGATCTCGATATCAGAGACACGATTCGATTCGAGATTCGATTCGAAAAGAAATTTGTGATTCGCAGATCCCTATCTGAAAGGACCGTGACCGAGAGAGGTCCCTCTCTGTCACAGCAACATCCAGATGTTGTGATAAGAAACTGGCATGAGTTGGAGCATACGTCCACACCTGCCGTTCGGGATGCTCCATATAGATCACAACCGGTCTCGGTTCCAGTTACAGCTTCTTCCACTGCATCTACTAAGCACATGCGACTGCACTCTAGCTACCCGACTTCGGATATCCAGCTTGCTACGCGAAGAAGGGACCGCCCTTCGCCAGTGAAGTCGGACCATTCGGTAGCTAGGGAGACAAGGCCTCGATCATCAGGACGTTTGGAGAACAGAGCCATCTCCGACATATCGTCCCAGGAGCAGCAAGCGGTGAAGAAACAGAAGACCGCTGCTCCTCAGGCCTCCGTGACAGACTTGATGTCGTAGATTGCTCAGCTGATCGCAGCATCCCAGCAAGTGCAAGAGCAGCCTCCTCCAGACTCAGAACATGAGCTGTCGGATGGTGCGGGGTCAGTCCAGTCGTGTGCTCACGCAGATGCAAGGGACCGAGATTCAAAACTGATTCTCTCGGATGGTGAAAGGGATATGGAAGAAGATTACCCTCCCTTTCGGAACAACACATGGTTGCGATGGATTTAATCCATCAATACTACCCTGAATTTGTTCTGTCGAATCAGAATGCTGCGACGTCAGGGAAGAAACTGCTGGTAACGTTGAACACAGACTTTATTCGGACAAAGGAGGAGGTCCTTTCTTTTCCGGTTCAGTCTAGACAGGTGTCGCAGGCCTTCGGCCACATAGACGACGCCGTATTTAACCCTTTGATACTTTTGTATGTTTTCTTACGTACGAAATCAAACAGTGCATTGATACTTTTGTACGTCTTATTACGTACAAAATCAAACAGCACGTTGATACTCTGTGGTCATTTGTTTTGTTATTATTTTTCGATTTTTTAAAGTTTTAACATCAAATTGCTATTTTCTTCCGAATAGTGCTCAGTGACAACCGTTGAGCGAAATGTTATCGCAGCTTAAAATACTAATATAATCCTGCTGTCTAGACTTCTGAAATGACTGAGTGCTAGAAACCACTATCAGGTCTTTCAAAAAATGATGATACCAGAGCAAAAGCCAACAATTTTCTTGCTTATATTTCAGATTCAGTCAAACACAAATAATATTTTGTTTATATAAATTTGTTTTATTACAAACAAGTTTTGAATAACAAATTCTGACCTCCAAAATAATCTAGCCCTCAACCAGATAATCACTTATGTGAAAATTATCTCGTTATTTGTACTTTCCGACATTTGACGTTGCATTTTGAAAAACGTTGAAGAAACTGAATTCCCAGTGACATTTGAACGTCAGGATGATAAAAGTCTCAAAGGGTTAATCTCTCAAGTATGAGGAAGAAAGGCAGTTTCTTATCTTCATCTTCTATAAACATACCGTTTCTTGGACCACGTTCATTTAAAACGGTCGGAGATGTTTAGAGAGTTCCTCTGCGTTTGGATGAGCAGGCCGAGGATCTAGAGGTATCCTTACCTGGATCATTCACAATTCGCTCAGACACCATTGAGACGGCAATTTCTTCAAATAGAGCGAATTTGGACGCTATGTCCTTCGCAAATCACCTTACAAGAGCTATGGCTCAACGTCTCAATGGAAAGGAATTTGAGGACGTTCGTACCTCTCTTAGAGTTCTTTCCAGGGCAATTGTGTATACCACGTATAACTCCGCCGTAACAGTGGCTAATTTGGAGTTAATCAGACGTGATGGTGCCCTTGCGTCATCATCACTGATAGATGACAAGATGAAAAACTCTGAGTCGCTCCAGTTTCCGGACATACAATATTCGACGACAAGCTTTCGTTCGTCTATGACCAGGCTGCTAAGAAAGCGTCTAATGCTCTGCTTTTAAAGTTGGCGTCTAATCGACCCGCTGCAGCAGACAAGAGTAAGGGAGGACGTTCCAGACATCATCTAAAGGGGACTCCTCATGAGGGTATAGGAAACCCTCTTATCCTTACTCTGGAGGTTGTCAGTATAGCAACTCGGGGAAAGGGGTGGAGGTCTGATTGGGACTATCGGTCAGATGCCCCTAGGCTGATGGGATGAGGCTTTTCGTGGGGAGGATGTGGTTTCTCCTCCCGTGAGCCTCACAGGTCCTACAGGTGATGGTCAAGACCTCTATTGCTTGTCAGGTGGCGCAAGGTTATCAAGCTTCGCGAAAAACTGGATAACAATCATGGAAGACCTGTGGGTGAGAAGAGTAGTCTCGGATGGCCTACGGCTATCATTCCGAGCGAAACCTCCACTAACAAGATGTCCGCGTTGGACAAATCCTTGCAAAAGAGAGTCTCTCATAGCGGAGGTACAAGCTCTCTTATCAAAGGAAGCAATAGAGGTCATTGAGAATCAAAATTCTCAAGGTTTCTGCAGTCACCTGTTCCTCGTACCAAAGCCAGATGGCTCTTTCCGACCGGTTATAGACCTGAGCTGGATAAACAAGCTCATTGTGGCTCCAAAATTCTATATGGAGACCATTCGGTCGGTAAGGGCAAGCATTCGAGTGAACGACTATGCAGCAAGCATAGATCCAAGGGATGCATACTTTCATGTCCTGGTACATCTGGCATTCAGAAAGTACCTGCGGTTTGCCATGCAAGGGAAGGTGTATCAGTTCAGGGCAGTGTGCATTGGTCTGAACCTGGTGCCCTGGGCATTCACTCGAATAATGAAATCGGTAATGTCACACTTCCGAGCTCATTCATCTGCGTTAACGTTGACTTACTTGGACGACATTCTACAGAGATGTGGCAACAGAATTATTGTTCAGAACGATGATCAGAGTCTGCTTCTATTACTCCGACGTCTCGGTTTCATAGTAAACGAGAAAACGTCAGATCTAGCTCTTTCCAAGTTGTTCATTCACTTGGGAATGTGCTTCGAGATTCACGACAATCTGGTTCATCTGCCGTTACCCAGAGCGAAATTAGTCAGTTGTTATGCTCACTTTTGTCTACACTCAAACGCATTAACAGCGAGGGAATTCATGCGACTGTTGGGGCTGTGCGGAGCAGCTGTGGATCTTATTCTGATGGGTCGCCTGTGCACGCATCCCCTCCAGATATTCTTTACTCAGAACTGGAGTGTGAAGACGCATTCGCTCGAAACCAGTATTGTTTTAACAGACCTGATAAAACAAAGGGTTCAGATTTGGGCAGATATTCAGTGGTTAACTCAGGGAGTTCCGCTGCAACTGCCAGATCCTGCTTTCATTATTATGATGGATGCGAGTCAGGCGGGTTGGCGCACGACCCTAAGTCCCGCAGATTTGAAGTGTCAGGGTCTTTGGGACCCTCGGTTCCTGGAGAAACACATAAACATCAAGGAGATGATATCGATATGGCTAGCGCTACAAGATTTGGATTCAAATAATAGTAGACGCTCATGTTCCGATTTTGTCAGACAACTCGACAGTAGAAGCGTACATCAGGAACCAGGGCGGCACTCATTCGATTCTGTTATGCGAACTAACAGAGAAGATTCTTCTGTATGTCATGAATCATCATGTTCAGCTTTCTGTCCATCATATACTGGGTCGTCGGAAAGTAATAGCAGATTCGATCTCTCGGAAAGATCGTCTGTTGTCATCGAAGTGGACACTCAACAAGCGAGTATTCAGGCAGATTTGCTACCAGTGAGATCGCCCCATGATAGATCTGTTTGCCACGCATCTGAACAATCAGTTACCGACGTTCGTGTCGCCATGTCCAGACCATCGAGTATTTGCAGTAGACGCTCTGTCAATCTCATGTGACGGAATGATAGGATATGCGTATCCTCCAACTCCATTGATTCAGCAGATTCTGTTAAAGATCAAACGGTCTTATTGCAAAATTCTACTAGTAGCATCTCTGTCGTCCCAGAAACCGTGGATCAATCTTCTCAGGTGTCTGTTATGGGACGTTCCCTGGAAGCTTCCTCCACGAGAGGACCTTCTTTATCAGGGGAAGTCCTGCGCACTGCATCACAACCCAGAAGGTCTCAACCTTCACGTATTTCCATTGTGCGGTCCTTCTTGCATGGAAAACATTTTACAGAACGAGCAGTGGACGCAATTTCTAACTGCAAGAGGTCCTCCTCTTCGTTGAACTATGCAGCGAAGTGGAAAGTTTTCTTCCGTTGGTGTAAGGATCAGTCGATAGATGTTTATGATCCATCCATACCAAATATTGCCAATTTCCTGGTCTACTTCTTTGACGATCTCAAACTGCAGCCCATCACTATTAAGGGCTATAGGTCTTATGTTATCAGACACGTATGCTCATCATGATAACTTGGCTATTGGTTCTAATGCTTCATTGTCCAAGCTGGTTAGAAATTTCTCTATTAATAGACCTAGAACCCTCAGATTAATTCCTAAGTGGAATTTGGCTTGGGTTCTATTGAAGCTTAAAGAAGCTCCGTTTGAGCCATTGGATGTTGTAGAGTTCAAATTCTTGACCTATAAAACAGCATTTCTCTTAGCCTTTGCATCTGCTAGAAGAGTTAGTGAACCTCATGCTTTATCAGTTGATGATTCTCACTACCGTAGTGTGGGTAATGCCATTGAGCCTGTTACCATTAAGGCTCTACCATCCTCGGACAACTGAAGACCTCTGCTGTGTCCAGTCGGGGCTATGCGCATATATAAACATCGATCAGATTTTATAAGAAAAGGAAGAAAATGCTTCTTTCTTTCATTGATTCCTAACCGAAAAGATATTTCTGTTCATTCAGATGCTAGATGGATTCAGCTGGCAATACGCATTGCCTATGAAAATCTATCTTCGGATCAACATTCTGTAAATAAGATATCAGCGCACGAAGTTAGAGCACTGTCCACTTCTTGGGCTTATTCTAACAGTATAGCCATTATTGATCTCATGAAGGCTGCGTACTGGACACAGCCCTCTACATTTACCAAGTTTTACCTTAGAAATTTAGAGTCCATCTCCGGTTACCTTATATGGGAGGGGCAAGAATTTTCACCCCTCCCAAAATTTCTATTTTCCAAATCAAGTGGCTGATTTGAACCAAATTTGATATGAGGACTTATTGGGTCATAAGTACTTAATTTAAGCCAAAACATTTTTCCCGTCGCCCCATGGGAACTGCAGGAGCTAAAAATATAAAAAATATAAAACGCCCATATCTCCAAAACTACATGACACTGAGAATTCTTATTTGGTGTGAAGCTTCCTTAGGACCAACAGAATGGAATAGTCCAAAAAAATTGCTATCAGTTTGATCATAGGGTACTTTTTCGGGACTTTGAAAAAATGCTGAGTCAGCATTTTTTACCTTTTTTTTTTTGGGGGGGGGGGGGAGGGGTGGGTAATGGGGAAAACATTTAAGACTCTTCTTCTTCCAAACCACTGCTTCAAAAGCTTTCATATTTCACATATAACATCTTTGGAAGATTGTTTCACAGGTTTATTGAAATCAAATCCCTGGGTCCATATTTGGGCTCCCAAATGTTTAAATTAGTGCAGTATGAGGAATATTCTTCAAAAATCTTCTTCAGATCCACCAATCAGAATCTTTTGATATTTGGTATTCAACATCCTTAGGGGGTGAGATTCAAGTTTGTTCAGGCCAAGTCTCAGGGATCATATTTGGGCTCACTGTGGGAGCCCAAATTATAACTTAGTTCAATATGAGGAATATTCTTCAAAAATCTTCTTCTTCACATCCACCAGTCAGAATCTTTTGATATTTGGTATGCAGCATCTACTTTGTGGGGCTTTACCGTCACTAATTGTGGGAATTTAAAGGCCTGATGGTGATTTTGTTGTGAAACAGTTACCTGTGTCCTTCAGGATTTCATAAACAAAATATTACAAAATCAAAACTGCAGTTCTTTCTGTCCGTCAAAGTAAAGGAATGTCAAAGATGGTGTACCTAAAACTGTTACGGTGCACTGTTTGTTAAATTCACTTTTTCTCATGATTAAACCAAAAATTGGTTATAAGATCTGCATAAGTCACTGTCTTACACAAATAGTTTTTTAATACTGCAACAAGTTTAACGAATAAATTTATAATTTCAACAAGAGAACTGATTTTGAATGAAATCACCATGTCCACTTTTTAGTGGGTCAAAACCCATTAAATGCCAAATATATGAAAGTAAAAGCCCCTTTGTACAATTTATATCAATAATGTGTTTTGTATATAGCTCTAAGAAAATTGTGTAAATATCGAGAAATTTGAGTTGTAAGTGAAGAAGTAGTGAAAAATCAATTTTGGAGTCGTCATTTTTCGAGTCGGAGTCCACGTTTTAGTGACCACCCTAGAATGACCCTGTATAACCAAGAACTACACTGAATTCTCATGCAGAGTGATCTGCACTTTTGCAAAATTTATTTAGCTACTGCAGGCAACTGGAATTTTTTGTGCAGAAATTTTTTTTGTGAATAAATTACACATATATTAGGCCTAAAAAAAATTAAAAATACGTTTCTCAGGTCCTCCCACATGGTCATTTTAGCTGCCGCCTGCTCTCTTTTTATAACCAATGTAAACTTTAAAAAAATTAAAATTGAATGGTTTTTGTCTTATATTTTACCAAACTTAAAAAAGTTGATAAATTTGTTCCTTGAGTGCAGCATTGCAAAGCCTTCTTGCACTCAAGGGATGAAATACACCACCACCCATTCTATGCTGTAGATTATGAGGCCTAAAACATGAACTTTTGATGGCAAAGAAATAATTACAGAAATAAAAAATAAAATAAAAAAACGCAATTTTACAAATAATGGCCTGAGAAACAGAAGATCTACTTTGTAGGTCCTTAATAACATATTTATAGCTCACCTGACTCAAAGTCAGGGTGAGCTATTCTGATCACTTTTTGTCCGTCGTCCGTCGTCTGTTGTCTGTCGTACGTCGTGAAGGTGGTGTTTGGGTCATTTTCTCCCAAGCCACTGGCTGCAGTTGAATGAAAATTCACATGAGTAACGGTTATATAGGGGCATTTCGGGTTTTCTTCAAATTAGGTTTCTGCTCATATTGTGGAGGGGAGTGGGGCCAAAATGCACAAAATTTTAAAAAATCTTCTCATGAACCAGCCGTAGCAGAGACTTGATATTTCGTATGCAGCTTCCATTTGAGGTGTAGACTCAAGTTTGTTCAAGAGAAGTTTGACGGGCAATATTTGCCTTTGTTCTGAGAGTGGCAAGAATTTTTGTCCTGCCCAGAATTTCTATTTTCTGAACTGAGAGGCCAATTTGAACCAAATTTAATATGAGATATTATTGGGCTATAAGTACTTGATTTATGCCAAAAAATTGTTTCCCGCAGCCCCATGGGAACCTCAAAAATAGAAAAAAACGAAAACGTCCATATCTCCAAAACTGCACGGCACTGAGAATTTTTATTTGGTGTGAGGCTTCCTTGGGACCAACAGAAAGGAATGGTAAAAAAAAAATTGCCATCGGTTTTGTCATAAGGTACTTTTTCGGGACTTTGAAAAAATGCTGAGTCAGCATTTTTTAACACTGTGGACAATGGGAAAAAATTAAAGACTCGTTTGCTTCCAAACCACTGCTCCAAAAGCTTTCATATTTTACATATAACATCTTTGGAACATTGATTCACATATTTGTTGAAATCAAATCCCTCGGTCCATATTTGGGTTCCCTTTGGGAGCCCAAATGTTCAAATTAGTGCAGTATGAGGAATATTCTTTAAAAATCTTCTTCTTCAGATTTACCAATAAGAATCTTTTGATATTTGGTATGCAGCATGCTTAGGGGGGTGAGATTCAAGTTTGTTCAAGCCAAGTCCCTGGGTTCATATTTAGGTTGAAAATTTGGGGTCCCGGTCCAGACTTAGAAATTTTGGACCCAAATCCGGAAATGAGTTTTTAGCTTAACTTGACAAAGTCAAGATAAGCTATTGCCATCACGTGTGCGGAAGTCTGTGAATCTGTGAGTCTGAGTCTGTGAGTCTGTTCACATTTTCCTTTAGCACAGGCTACACCCCGCAGTTCTTGTCTGTTCGTCATGAAATATCATATGCAGGTTTGGGGTCATGTCTAGATGAGAACGTCCCCCTTTGGTCGTGATCGGTCAACTGGTATGGTTGCCCGAGCCCAAAACCCGAAAACCATTAGCACAGTCTACAAGTCGTATTTATGAAGGGATTTCATTGTAACTTGGTAGGATGCCTCTGCATAATGCCTAGATGACAACAGCCCCTTTTGGGCATGATCTGTCAACCCTGATGGCTGCCCAAGCCCAAAACCAAAAAACTTTTAGCACAGTCTGCAGGTCATGTTTAATATGGAGGGATTTCATTGTAACTTGGTAGGATGACTCCTTATGATGTCTAGATGAGAATTTCCCCATTTGGGCGTGATCTGCCAACCGTGACGACTGCCCGAGCCCAAAACCCAAAAACCTTTAGCACAGTCTACAGGTCATATTTATTGAGGAATTTCATTGTAACTTGGTGGGTTGACTTCATGTAACGTCTAGATGAGAAAGTCCCCTTTTGGACGTGATTTGGCAACTGTGATGGCTACAGGGTCCCGAAGCCCAAAAACCTTTAGCACAGTCAACAGGTCATATTTATGAAGGGATTTCATTGTAACTTGGTAGGATGACTCCAAATAATGTCTAGATGAGAACGTCCCTTTTTGATGGCGATCATTCAGCCTTGACGGGTGCCCGAGCCCAAAAACCTTTAGCTGACTCCATATAATGCCTAGATGATGACATCCCCTTTTGGTCGTGATTGGTCAACTGTGATGGCTAAAGCCCGAAAACCTTGTGCACAGACTACAGGTCATATTTATGAAGGGATTTCATTGTAACTTCATATGGTCACTCCAGATGATGGCCAGATGAGATTGTCCCCTTTGGTTGCAATCATTCAACCATGATGGCTGCCCAAGCCTGAAAACCTTTAGCACAGTTTACAGGTCATTAGCTCATCTTGACAAAGTCAAGCTGAGCTAATCTCATCTGCTCCGTCCGTCGTCCGTCAACACCATGTTTTGCTCTTCTCCTCCAAAGCCACTGGACCAATTCAAGTGAAAGTTTGTGTGAGTGATGGTCCCAAAGGGGCATTTCATTTTTGTTCAACTCAGCATGCCTGGCCCCATAGGGAGGGAGTGGGGGAAAATGCTCCAAAATATTTTTAAAATCTTCTTCTCAAGAACCAGTGTGTACAATGACTTGATATTTGCTATGGAGCTTCCATATGAGGTGTAGAATCAAGTTTGTTCAAACGAAGTTCGTGAAGTAATATTTGGCTTTGTAATAGGAGGGGTAAGATTTTTGGCCCCGCCCAAAATTTATATTTTCTGAACCGATGGTCCGGTATGAACCAAATTTGTTTTGTGGTAGTATTGGGTCATAAGTACTTGACCCATGCAAAAACCGCATCCCCATGGGAACCCTGGGAGCTAAAAATAGAAATATTTTCAAATGCCCACATTTCCCAAACCCCATGGAACAGAGAGCTTTTATTTGGTATGAAGTATCCTTATGACCAGTAGAATTGAATGGTAAAATAAAATTGCCATCGGTTATGTTAGGGTGTTCTGTAAATTAATGGGCATCGAAAAAATGCTGAGTCAGCATATTTGCAAAAATTTAAAAAAATCTTTTCTCCAGAGCCAATCATCAGAATCTTTTGATATTTGGTATACAGCATTCACAGGGGAGTCAGATAAAAGTTTGTTGAAATAAAGCTCATTGGTTCATATTTGGGCTCTCTACAGGAGCCCGAAGTTTTAACATAGGGTAATATGGGGAATATTCTTTAAAAATCTTCTTCTTCAGAACCACCAGTCAGAATCTTTTAATATTTGGTATACATCATTGTTATGAGGGTCAGATTCTAGATTGTTCAAACCAAGTTCCTAGGATAATATTTGGGCTTCCTACGGAAGCCCAAATTTTATCTTTGTTCAATATGGAGGGTCATTTAAAAAAATCTTCTTCTTCAGATCCATCAGTCAGAATGCTTTGATATTTGGTATGCAACATCTCTATGGGGGTCAGATTCAAGTTTGTTCAAATCAGATCCCTAGGTATATATTTGGACTCACTATAATAGCCCAAATTTTTACTTAGTGCAATATGAGGAAATTTCTTTAAAAATCTTCTTCTTCAGATCCACCAGTCGGAATGCTTTTATATTTGGTATACAACATCTCTAATGGGGTCAGATTCCAGGTTGTTCAATTCGAGTGCCTAGGTTAATATTTGGGCTCCATATGGGAACATGAAATTTTACTTAGTACAATATGAGGGAATTTCTTCAAAAATCTTCTTCTTCAGATTCACTTGTCAGAATGCTTTCACATTTGGTATACAACATCTCTGGGGGGGCAGATTCAAGTTTGTTCAAATCGGATCCATAGGTTAATATTTGGGCTTGCTATGGTAGCCCAAATTTGAACTTAGTGCAATTCGAAGAAATTTCTTTACAATTTCTCTTCTTCAGATCCAACAGTCAGAATGCTTTCATATTCGGTACACAACATCTCTAGGGAAGTCAGATTTAACTGTGTTCAAATCAAGAGCCTGGGTTAATATTTGGGCTCTCTATGGGAGCCGGAATTGGCCATTTTGCTGAAGAATTAAAAATTTTGTATTCAGTACCCTCTAGAGGTACTAAGATTAATCCACATAGGTTGTATCAAGGGGCTTCATAGGGGAGCTCTACATTTTACTTATGATCAACTGAAGAAAAGGCATGATGCCCAGATTATTTTTGTCACTCCTGAGGGACTCAAGGATTGACAGAGTAGCCTATGGAGATGGCTTGCTCAGTGTAGACTCATTCTTGGACTCTGTTTAAATTGTGTTCTGTACAAGATGAGCGCTTCAGGCCCCGTGGAGCCTCTTGTATTTATGAAAGGATTTCATTGTAACTTGGTAGGTTGACTTCATATAATGTCTAGATGAGAATGTCCCCTATTGGACACGATTGGGCAACTGTGACGGCTACAGGGGCCCGAAGCCTGAAAACCTTTAGAACAGTCTACAGATCATAATTATGAAGGGATTTCATTGTAGCTTGGTAGGATGACTCCAAGTAATATCTAGATGAGAATATCCCCTTTTGGTCGCGATCATTCAGCCTTTATGGCTGCCCGAGCCCAAAGACCTTTAGCATAGTCTATAGGTCGTATTTCTAGAAGGATTTCATTGTAACTTGTTAGGTTGACTCCATATAATGCCTAGATGATGACATCTCCTTTTGGTCGTGATTGGTCAACCGTGATGGCTACAGGTGCCCAAAGCCCGAAAATCTTGAACACAGTCTACAGGACATATTTATTAAGGGATTTCATTGTAACTTCGTAGGATCACTCTAGATGTTACCTAGATGAGAATGTCCCCTTTTGGTTGCGATCATGCAACCATGATGGCTGCCCAGGGCCCGAAGCCCGAATACCTTTAGCACAGTCTACAGGTCATATTTATGAAGGGATTTCATTGTAACTTGGTAGGTTTGACTTCATATAATGTCTAGATGAGAACATCCCCTTTTGAACACGGTTGGGCAACTGTGACATCTACAGGGGCCCGAAGCCTGAAAACCTTTAGAACAGCCTACAGGTGATATTTATGAAGGGATTTCATTGTACCTTGGTAGGATGACTCCAAATAATGTCTAGATGAGAACGTCCCCTTTTGGTTGCGATCAGTCAGCCTTGATGGCTGCCCGAGCCCAAAACCCCAAAACATTTAGCATAGTCTACAGGTCATATTCAACCCTTGAAATTGGGAATTTTTCACTACGGCAGCCAACTGCCGCCGCCAAATTTTTGTACTACGGCAGTTACTACAGCATTTTTCTATGATAGTGGGACCGCAACATGCGAGCGCCGTAGGTGCAAAGCCGCAAGTGTCGAAGGTGCAAAGCGACGGCGGGGGGGTGTGGGGGGGCCTCCCCCAGAAAATTTAGAAAAATTGCTCAGATGCATTTTCCTGGGTTCTGGCAATAAATACAAGACTGACTTCCAGTTCAATTTCAGTGATTTTTTTGTACGGAAACATTTTTAATGCGACTTATTTGCAATATGTCCGAGACATTGATCGTCATTTAGGCCTGTGTAGGCTAACATTTTTGCAGCAAAACTACACTACTAGCAGGGCAGCTGTACAAATCTTTTTCAGCATCTTTAACATTCTATGTAAAATCTAATAAAGTTTTACCACGTTTTTCCACAAGCGTTCTGTGTTCTTCCCAGTCCCGTTCTTCTTTCCAAGGTTGTAATTCTCTTAAGATCGTGCCGAGAGACAACCCTTTGATGTTCCGATGATAACTTGAAAACCGGAAGCCTGAAGTTACTGGTAGGTTGGTATCTGCGACTGATGCAAAATACATCGTTCACCCACTCACATAACCGGAGTCAATTGTGCACGACAAGCTAAAGGGACAGGAGAAAAGATGTATCACTATGTCTGCTTGAGATCAACAAGAAGTGAATGATCCAGAAATGTAAATATTCAAAAGTCAAGCAACAGGAGATCCAGTCCAAACTTGGATCCACAGTCCGAAATATAATTGTTTGGTTTGGTACGGCCTGTGACACAGGATGTACCACACAAAATAATATATATTACGGACTGTGGGGGTGGGGGTCCAAGTATGCACAACAGGAGTTCCAGAATGCGTCTAACGAGCTGTGCCTGCACAAATCACCGAGAAAAGATCAGAAAACAGCTGTTACAGACAGGCACCAGATTTCGTCGGTTATTTTATGAAACAAATTTGTGTTGAGAAAATACACGAGTAACACGACCAACAGTGATGAAAACAGAGACGGCGGAGCCAGGGGGGGGGGGGGGGGGGGGGGGGGGGGGAGTGCACAGCCCCCCCCCCCCCCCCTCCCACACTTTTCACCAATTATGAGTGCTCTAACAAGACGTGTTCTGACATTACGTACCCAACCCCTATGGCCACATTGACCGTGGGAGATAGTAAATAGTTCTAACACAATTTGCAACACAATAGCGTCGACGTCGCTGTCCATTTTATATATTTAGATATTGCAGGGCGTAAGTTCACAGCTAGTCATAACAGACTATAGTAATAGTGAAACTAGTCCAAACTTGGACCCAAATTGCGTAATATAATTTTTGGGTTTGGACGTACCAAACCCAAAAATTATATTATCGAATTTTGGACGTACAAAAACCCAAAAATTATATTACGGAATTTGGGTCCAAGTTTGGCATATGGTCAAACGTGCGCATGTTCTCCCTTTCCAGAGTTGCACTTAATTGCGTTCCGTATTCATGACATACGTGATGACAAAGTACCCCTCCAACCCATGACCCACTCCAACCCCCAGCATTGAGCTCCTAAAAATTTATTTTCCGTCCTACAACCCTGCGGTTACCCAGAGAAAAAAATTGTGATGCCCCCCCCCCACACGCACTTTTTTAAGCCGCCCCAGATGAAAAAATAATTATTTCTTCAAGAATATAGTGGGGGCGTATTTTCCACCACATATTCATTTCCTCAAATGGCAGGCACCAAGTGCCCGAGAAAAGCGATTCGCAGGACGATAAAAGTTCTGGGCGAAGCCGAATAGGCCTTTCTTACATTCGACCATTTTGGGTTTTCAGTGCCATTGAAAACCGTCGAATGTAGGAAAGGCCTATTCGGCTTCGCACATATAGCAGCCCCCCCACCCCCCACCAGAAAATTTAAATACGGATATTGATACCAATACCAAAATTTTGTGCTGCATTTCGCAAAGTGTATATATTTTTACGCCGCCCCTGGATGAAAAAATAATTATTTCTTCAAGAATATGGTGGGGGCGTATTTTCTACCTCATATTCATTTCCTCAAATGGCAGGCACCAAGTGCCCGAGAAAAGCGATTCGCAGGACGATAAAAGTTATGTGCGAAGCCGAATAGGCCTTTCTTACATTCGACCATTATGGGTGTTCAGTGCCGTTGAAAAACGTCGAATGTAGGAAAGGCCTATTCGGCTTCGCAGTGCCACATATAGCAGCCCCCCCTGAAATTTTAAATACGGATATTGATACGAATACCAAAATTTTGTGCAGCATTTCGCAAAGTGTATATAATTCAAAGCACCTTTAAAAATTATATGAAATAATTTGCCGTCAAAGTACTGGCTCTGCTTTATTTATTTTGCAAGCTGAGCTGTTAACAATTTCTGGAGTGTACTAAAAAAAAAACACACACAATGCAAATGGAATGGCCGAATGTATGAATGATCTATACGCCAACACAGGCAAAACTATGGTTGAAATGCAAAGTGCTTTGTCGGTTGGGCTCGTAAAATGTCGAATTGTCGATAACAGAAGGAATGCTGGAGTCGGTTTTAATCGAAGATTTCCGGCAGCAAACACCGTAACACATCAGTGGTATAGGAGGAAACAGACTGCATGGCCGTCGTCATTTGCGATTTTTCAACTGTAGAACTCATCACGGCAAAACAAGTGAAGGCCTGAAACTGGAAAGGGGGGGGGGGGGGGGGGGGGGGTCAACACAATTAGTAAATGATAATGTTTTTTTTACTTGTCTTCACACCGCTACATGTAATGCCACGCAACGAGACTCATCATCAGCCACAGGGAACCTTAATTCTAGTTTTAAAATGAGGGAAATATATCATAAGCCTATCAATTGAAATAAAAAAATAGCCTACATTGCAGAGGGTAACAAGATAATTCCACGCTCACTTTTAACTCCATTGAAAAATCAAATGTCCATTGATTTATCAGTGAAGCAAAAAAGAGAAGAAATTTTCTTGTTATACCACAATTACTTTGATGGTCACACCTACTGTTAATCTGAGAGAGGGAAGGGGCGGTATTTACCCAAGGTGTGTGTGTGTGTGTGTGTGGGGGGGGGGGGGGGGGGGGTTCAGTACAAGTAGAGGATGTTGGTGTCAGTTTTCAAGTTTCAGTTTCAAAAGTTGGGATACACTATACAGTTTCCATCGAAAATAATTTGTAAACTGTAGAGAAACTTCGGCCTATAAAAAGTGTATTTTGTCGTCATTTGACCCCACACTGACTGTTCAGACAAGACCAATGCACATAGATTTATCAGTG
This sequence comes from Pictodentalium vernedei, assembly GCA_031216915.1. NCBI lineage: Eukaryota > Metazoa > Mollusca > Scaphopoda > Dentaliida > Dentaliidae > Pictodentalium > Pictodentalium vernedei. The sequence goes on from CM062294.1 coordinate 241,299,614, forward strand.
AAGAAAATTAGTTTTTTCTACAATTGCCTTGATGGGTATGTGTTATGGGAAAATCATTATAAGGCAGGAAAACAGATTGGCCCGACGCTAGTGGCCAGTAGTGGTGGGGGTGGGGGGGGGGGGGGGGAAGAACTGCTTGGCCCATCTGTCGGACATTTGGCCTCTGTTTACTAGAATTGATTTTGGGTCGTTTGCACTTGCAAACAAATCTCTTGAATAATAATTTTTAAAAAATCATTTTTGGTCTAAAAAAACATAGCTGACGACCCCTCATTAGAACGAACCCGTTGCGCTTGTTTCAATGAGGGGTCATAAGCTATTTTT